>VZRX01020488.1:26422-37322 GCA_013398075.1 Notiomystis cincta
CAGGGCAGTGGTCACAGCACCAAGCCTGGCAGAGCTCAAGAAGCATTTGGACAGTGCTCTCAGGCACATGGTGTGATTCTTGGGAATGGTGCTATGCAGGGCCAGGAGTTGGACTTGCTGATCCTTGTGGGTCCCTTCCAGCTCAGCATATTCTGTGATTCTTTGTTTCTGACAAGCACCCACCATCCTGCTGAGCTCTCAGCAAGCCTCCCCCATCTCCTGGCCTCCAAATCTTATGCCTGGCACAGAGGACACATGATTCATCTATGATTGACTCACCTTTTTTTTTTTTTCTTTTTTTAAAGTTTTTAAGAGTAGAATTATACATATAACCATTATTTGGCTCAACCCATCATCCCTTTCCCTCATCAACAAGGAAGCAGACAGTCCCATACAATGAGCAAACACCTTGTGGTGCAGCAGCTACCAAGGCAGTGGCTATGTCATTTACTCAATCCACATCCCATAGTAACGCAAAAAAAGCACAACTGTCCCTGCCACTCATCTCCAGCTAAGCCGAGACAGTCTCAGAAGCTGAAAGACAGAGCAAGTTAAAAATCTGACAGATAAGGTTCCTTCAGCCTGGAGCATCACTTACAGACAGACATTACTTGGTCTCTGCATACCACTGCCTTCTAACAATGGCAGATTCGCATAAAGAATCAGGTAGCATTACCAGCTAATTACACATGTCCTTACACTTAAATTAGAGATATGCAAATACACCAGACCTGACTGCTGCTACATGAAAAGCAGAAAGTGCTGTTTGAACTACTGGAGCGCTGCAGAAAATCTCCAGGTGGGATGTGCTGAAAATGTGGATCTGGTATCAATGCAATGATCAATAAATTAAAAAAGATGGAATGTTTTTTAAAGGAATTATTCTTTTCTCTTCTTCCCATCCATATATATTTTAAGTAGTACCCTGGTCCCACTTCCATTATCTGGCAAAATACTCAACTGGAAAAAAAGCTGCATATTTTATGACCCCCTAATCTGGCTCTACCCCAAAAGGCAACCACACTAATCCAACACAAGACCTGTCTGGGATATTACCAAGCAGCAAATACCCCACAGCACTTCCTCCTGTTCCATGTGCTGCCTTAACATGCACCGTCCTGCCATCCTCACACACCCAGTGCTCCCATTAATGGTAAAAGCATTTGTTATTTGGTGTTGATTGATCAACTCTAATGGAAATATCGTGAGACATATCATGAGAAGAACACATACCAAAGCTTTTTCAAAAAAGATAGAGCAAGGTCCTCTCAGGACACTGTGATGCGAAACAGACTGGGAGACCTAGCTTGGAAACAAATACACTGATGGCAACCAGGAACTTTTAACAAGTTGTTTGCCCAGACTCTCTAGTTGACATTTTTATTGTTAAAATGTACCTGGGATTAAACACTGCTAAATATACTACCAGATCAAATCAATTAAAAGTGTTGAAAACATAATTTGTAATTTTGCATGATAGTACATTTGTATTAGTCCTCTATTGCTCACTTTGCTCTGGTGAGAAAGCTTAGGAATCTCTACCCCGTAACTCCAATAATGCTTCCTTTACATGGATTTTGCTTGGAATTATTAAGGCAGGTTGAAATCACTCATGATAACTTGGCCCAAGTTACTATTCTATACCTACTTCCTTCAAAATTAACTTATTATCCAGAAGCAGAATTGTCGCTAATTTGATTTTGCACAACTTGCTGCTAATAAACAAAGGCAAAGAACCCTGTCAGTGCTTATGCTGTAGCTTAATAACATAATCACTCTCTGGTACAAAGGCAGCAAACAGGATGTGCAGACAACTTTTGCACACAGATCAGAAATTTGGTCTTGAACTACAAAACTTTGGGTCTTAATAATGTTAAATAGTGAATCTACCATTTTAGGTACTGGCAGACATTTTTCTACTAAACACTGATATGATTTTCCATAGTGTTTTCTGCAGTGCTAAGAAGTCAAGAACACCTGATTTACCCTTTACAAAAGGATTTTCTATTTATCCATGACAAATTTTTAATAGAAAGAGAAGAGTTGCAAAGCTCATCCACACCTCTTTCACCCTACAGCTGTGATACACACAGATTTTCTAACAGCTGAGAAAACTCAGTGCCAGAAAGACAAACCAGATCATTCTGTCACTCCACAGGCCTTCTTACTGACACAAACATGTTACCTAATGATCACTGGAAAATTCCAATTGTCAAAGCTGCACAATCTCTTTAGCAAATACATTATCCATTCAAACCTAATTTTGGTTAAACTGTCCCTGGTGATGACTTTGAATTGAATACACTAAAACACCATATATTTAAAAACATGTTTTTTCACTGGCAAATCTAGAAAACAAGAAATGTGGCAGTGGTGGTTCTGGACTCCCCAGTAGCACCACAGTTCAAACTCTCTGCTGGCCCTATCCCAAGCTGTTACTGGAATGAATCCTTGCACAAACCTGCCAAGTTTTGCAATCACTGAATCTTAGGGCATGCTAAAGTGGCTCCTCTCCTGTTGACAGGATTTGAGTCCGGTGTCTGCTGGCTACGGCACTGACCTGGAGGCAAGGCAGGAAGCTCTAACATCAGCTAGAACCCCAGATTTTAGTTTGTTTTCCAAGGCTGTAGAAAAAAAGAGTCTAAGGCCTCTCTCCTTATCCTGAATACTGCAGGTGTAGGTTCACACCTCACCTTTTGAGGATGGAAGTCCAAAACAGGTTCTCTGGCACCGTGAATAAACATCTAAACCACTAGAGTAATAACTGAAAATGTCTTCTTCCACCTCACTCTTTTCATGAAAAATGGTGATCGCACCATCATATGTTCAGATTTCCAAACTGGAATTAAGGCAATTTATTTATTAAAGAGAAAGATAAATCTCACTTTCTTTTTTCCTTCACCCTTTGCCCTTCTTCACTTGATAGAGCAGATTCAAAAGATCCTGCTTTAATTCATAACCCATGGCACAAATTATGTCAGCTTTCTTCCAAACAAGTATCATTTGTTTTTCATCCTCTAGATAAGACACATGCTAGTGCAAAAGAGTGGTAAGTCCATAAGTGATGGAAGTCAGCCTCCATAAGTTACAAGCACTGGCATAGAGCTTTAGAGTGAGATTAATGCCGAAATAAAAAGAAACATCCAGATTTCCCAAGGTTTTGCTAATTCATTTGATCCTTACCACCCTTTAGCTCAGTGTGTTTCATGATGTGACAATGGGAGTGACCATTTTGAGTTGTAGGATGAATGTGGGAAGTAGATATGTAAGTTTAATAGCTCCTTTTAGTAACACTTTCAGGTCAAATATCAGACACAGAGAATCCTTTGTGGTATGAAATACAAACTAGTCTAGATGACAAAGCACCCAGGTATCAGTAAAAAGATAAAAGCCCAAGCAATGCTTTTAGTTGCCTGACAAATGAAATCCCACTGATATTTCAAGGTTAGTCAAACTGAACAAGGGTCAAATCTTCAGTTGCATCTTAAACAACAGTACTACAAAATCAGCTTTGATTTCTCCCTCAGCTAGGATGTAGGTGCAACTTCGTGTTCAATGCAATGAGAAGATTGAAAATTCTTCGTACAGCTAGAAGCTCACTCAGGGGCTGGCTCAAGTTTGTCTAAAACTGATCTGTCCCACTTAGAAGAGAGAACTTACTCTTAACACTCACTAATTAATAAATAATTAATAATTAATAAATAGCAACTGCCAATTACAGCAGTGTTAATTTTACAAGTATTAATCCTTCAAAGCCATAATCCTATTGTAATCAAAAAATATCCAAGGACAATGTCAGGGCTTGGTTTTCTTACACATTAATGCATGTAATAAAAATGGCACCAAATGCTACTGAGCCCAAAGACAAAAAATGATACCTTGACATTTCCAATGAAGAGTTATTTTCAGGTAACCATCTTTATTTCATTAAATCAAACCAGATAATAAATGCTATTATGTCTAGAAGAACAGAAGATAAAATTAGTAAGTGAAACCCATTGTTAGAGGATCAATAAAAAAAGGCACAAAATGGATATGAGAATGCTGTTATCAAGATAAAGATGAGTATTAAGAGCATGACATAACTCAAACATGTGAATCTAGGGGGAGAAATGAAAAACAGCAACAGAATTCTTTGTACTGTAGGAATAGATGAGGCTGAACACTGAGAACAGGGGAACTGCAGTAACATCACACCAGCTCCTTTGGTTAATGATACTAAATTTCCAAAGTTAACATCCAGTTACAAATCAAGGTAGCAATATAATGGAAGTTGCAATTTAAGTTTGGTTTTAGAGTGATCATCCTTACAATATCATCCCTACACCACCAACGCAACAATGTTTTGCTGAATAACAAGATTCTCAGTAAGGTTAACATATGTTAGACATCTAATTAGGAGTTTTTCTCAAGAGCAAATTAATATGCAGACAAATTATTTCAAATTACCTTCAAATACAACCACTGTCAAATTAACTTCTGTCAGATTCCCAACTTCATTCCCAGCTCCTGTGATCTCCCTTGGACTCATGCCTTTTAGTTTGGAAACCCATTTTTGACAGTCAGCCTTTAATACCAAATATGATGCATCTTACAATTTCAAGGAAGTTACCAGGCAAGTTCTGAAAACCATTAGCCTCAACCCTAAGACCAGCTATAAACACAACAAAGGCTGGATTTCTAACTCAATAATTTTAGAACTTGTATTATATATGCTTCTTTATTCTCTTCAAGGCAATCCTTTTCAAAAACAGAGCACCCAAAAAATTTGCTTCTGTCTTATGGAAGCTTATCAGTTAGCATTTCCTTGGGTCAACTTCTGTGTGTCTAAGGAAGTCAGAAGTATTTTTAATATGTTAAATTTATTTTTTTAATACATTGTATACAATAGATAATCCAGTAACAGAAATCAGTAAAACATCTTTACTCCAATTTAATGCTAACAAGTCCTACAGGTAATATATGTCAATATTGTTCATGTCAATGTTAACTTAAGCCCCAACAAAGTGAGGGTGTTTAAGAGATTAAAAAGTGCTTTTATATTTTTCTTCCCTTTACAAAGTAGTTTGACATATGACACACATTCTTCTAAATCAGTACCTGCTCTGCTACTACTAAATGTATTGAGTTCATATAAAATCTGGGGAAATGGATGGCATTTTCTGGAAAAAGCTTTCAAGATTCAGACAAGTGCTCATTCCAGCAATGTGCAGAGACACCTATGTAATTCCCCCCTCCACGTTCCTATTAAATTTTGAGCAATTATAAACTCAGTAAACCTCAGTAAGAAAGAACAAAAGCTCCCTGGGAATCTTGACAAAAATCCCCACCAAAAAGGTATGAAGTGGAACAATTACTTTTCTAATTGACGGAACAGCAAGCAAAACCCTTCAAAATTATTGAAAGTAGTAAGTTACAATAGACCATAACAAAGAGCACATAAAGAAGCACATATTAGCTTAGTTGGTCAGAGCATGGTGCTAGTAACATGAAGGTCATGGGCTTGATCCCAATATGAATCATGCACTGAAGAACTGTACTTGATAAGCCTTGTGGGTCCCTTCCAACCTGGAATATCCTGTGATTCTAGGATCATATGTTTGCTAGAACAACAGGGATCCTGGTTTCCATGCTCCGGCTGTGCAGACTGGAGATTGTTCAGTCCCCACTTGTTTACTGTGATTTTTATTTTTTTTAGACAAAATATCAGAATCTTTAAATACAGTAATCGCAGGTCCATGCTACAGCTTCCACTCTTGCCCTGCAACCTTCTCCATCAAATACTTAGATAAGAGTATCACATCACTCTAAAACAACTAGTGGGGGGGAATATATCTAAAATTCAACAAAGAGCATACAGGTAATTGCACAGCAAGGCAAACTGGAAAAAAAATAATTACTTTGCTTTTTGACTCCCTGAATACATTTTACATTCATAAAATTTAGTATTTTTTCTGGGGTTGGGTTTTTTCTTTTCTTTTCCTTCCCGCTCCTTTTTCCTTCTTCAAGGCACGATCCTGCTGACATGGGAGCTGTTTCGCTGGAAGCAGGCGAGAAAAGGGTTTCTGCAGCCCTGCCTCTCACCTCCCACGCAGCCCGCACCTACTGTACCCCAGCACGTGTTCCAGCTCTCAGCAGCGCACTCTGGCAGCACTGCCAGGAGAACTATTTACCCAAGGAAATAGCTGTGATAAGGGGACAAAAATAGCCCGAAATGATGGAAAGCATTTGGTTGATAGATACACTGAAAAGAGAGGAAATGAAGCTGTTAGGAAGACAGAGCACGGAGCAGAGCACACGCACAGAGAGGGGAGCACCGCGGTGGCTGCGGCGGGAGGTCCTGGCGCGTTCCTTCTCAGCCGCAGCCACACTGACGGCTGGGCCAGCTCCAAGGCAGGAGAACTCCCCTCCACACAAGGCCTGCTACAAAGACATTGCCTTACATAGCTCTTCCACTTACTCCGCTCGCAGAACCAGGAGGTCAAAATAAATTACACCTATGGCTACCTCTGGGATGCACAATAAAAGCCCTCTGCGCGCTCCGGGCTGTGGTGCAGCCCAAAAGCTTCATAAGGGAACCCTGTGCATTTTAAAGCATGATTTTTGTCTCTTGTTTCTTTGAATATTGAATTTTTAAAGGTTCAGTACCTTCCATGAGCAACAGCAACACCTATTTATTGCTGCAGAACAGAATTAGCAGAGTGCCTTCATAATCCAAGGGAAAACAGCAAAATCTAGCAACTGCTGACTGTGAAAGAGGACAGGTTTAGATTGGATATTAGGAAGAAATTCTTGCCTGTGAGGGTGATGAGGCACAGGTTGCCCAGAGAAGCTGTGGCTGCCCCATCGCTGGAAGTGTTCAAGGGCAGGCTGGATGGGGCTTGGAGCAACCTGGCATGGTGGAAGGTGTCCCTGCCCCCGGCAGGGGGACTGGAACTAGATGATGCCTTTGGGGTGCCTCCCAACCCAAGCCATTCTGTGATTCTATGAGAAGATATTGCTGCTCCTTAATTATTAATGTTAACTATTTGGGAAAAGTGTTTCTATTTGAGGGAAAGCCTTAAGCGGATACCAATTCCAGCCGAAGTCAGCTTTGGCACTTATTCATTACAAATAACTTCAGTGTAGTTTTTTCATCCACATCTGAGCTGCAGGAGCTGGTCCAACTGCTCAAGTCAGTGTACACTGCACTAATTTAATGAAGGTTTGCAGGATATCTGTAGTAGCTGGGTCCATCAGTGACATGAATTGCAGAAGGGCAGTAATTGGGAAATGGAGAGCTGGATCCTTGACATTTAATAAAGAGAAGCCACATTTAGACAGTGCATGTGGTAGGTAAGGGGATATGCTGCTAGCATTTCTCCTTTAAAGTGAGAAGAAAATATTGGAACATAATCTAAACTAAATTATTTACATCACAATTATAAATATGACAGAGAGAGCATTCTTTTGTGCTGCTGTTGCTTTCCTTTCACTCCTAAAAGCAATTATACAACATATAGTTTTAGAATGGATTTTTTTGAGCACAGGTATGTAAGCATGAACAGCAAAAATATTTGTGATTTTTATTTGAAGTAGTAAAAATTATTTTGGGAAATACTATGTCTCTTCTGCTATACAGAGGTCATGTAAAAGTTTAGACCTTAGATGAATATTGTCTTCAGGAATTTAAGAATAGTAGCTGTATTTTAAACATCTACTACACATGCTATTATAATTTCGAAGTATTTTCCCTGTAATTTTTGCAAGATGTGACAGAATTTTAATTACGACTTCTAAGGGATTGATTTGTCCATCATAACATGTAGGTAATTTGTCTCCCTCCCATTTCAGAAAAATGAGCTCTGAGGCATTCAAGTGCAGGAGCTCCACATCCTACTGAGGGTAGGTAGGGCTGCGATACAATCTCCCCTTAAAAGGCAGGAAATGAAGGGACATTTCACATGCGACTGAATATATGTAAATATATATTTTTAATATGTATATACATACACATACACTGTTTACCACCATTAAAACACTTCATCTATTGTCTGGCATGATGCATTGTATGGAAAGACTGTCCAGATGAAAAAAGTTGCTTTCCTAAGCAGAAGTTTATACTGTATAAACATTCCCATATAAAGAACATACACGGAATTTCCAATGTCTTATTCTAAATGAAGACTGCCCTTAGCCACTGCCTTAACAATGCCCCTAATTATTCAGCTGGGCTCAGCTAAAAACAAAGAAGTCCATGTTCTGACTGTACATGCAATGTGCTGGGAAATCCAAGTCCAGCACAGAGAGAGGAAAAATCCAAGATTCTGGACTATGGAGCACTGTGTTACCTGTGAGCTGTTACTCACAAGTCTGATAACACCTATCTTCCATAGGTGATTGTTCATATACATATGATTATGAAACTCAGGCCAGGAGCACTGGATCCACAGTAAAGAACTAGAAAATTTTAGAAAAAGCCTTCAACATGTCTGTCCCAGAAGCAATGTGTTACCTTGTCAGACAATTATGACTATTTGAGAAATATTACAAATACAGCCTCAAATCTAAGCTTTATCCATTTAAATAAAATAAAGCAAAAACTACAAAGACCATTTCAGATGCTTTAATGCATTTCTTTAAGTGCAATGAGGTTGCCACTTTATAAGCATCAAAGTCCAAATTAGATCAAGGAGTGTGGAGGTAATAACAGCAGCCACAGATTCCCTTCCTACTCCTTTCATGGTTAAGTGAAGTTTGTTCCTTTTTTATTTTCTAAGTATGGTTAGGCGCCTCAAGCATGCCTGTTAGGATGGAAAAAGCGTGCAAATCCCAGACCTAGGACGCTGCCAAAAGTCTCTTTAGACAGTCAAGGCAGACAGAAGTATGCTGAGAGCTTGCCAGAGCCATATTGGGTGGCTAAAATTAAATAAACAGTTAATAAAAAGATTTTGAACCAGCCTAACTAAACACAAACTTATAGCTTAACTGCCTTGTCTGCTTTATAAAACAGGATCCAAGACAGCAACCAAGCCTTTGAAATGCTTTGACATCTACAAGTTCTGCAGAGCAGATTTAAACAGAGGAGTACTTGCTATTATCTCTTTCATAAGACAAGGCTTACATTGAGAATTAAAAAAAAACTCATTGACTGCTCTGACAGGGATTTCTCTTCCTTCAAAAGGCAAACTCACTCTGCCCCCTGTTGCCAGCAAATTACACCTCAGTACTAGCAGCAAGAGGCCAACAGCAGGACCCCAGTGCCAGAAACACCCAGAATTAGCTAAAACAAAAGGCAGCATGCCCCAAAGGTATTTTAGGAATACTTTCTGCATCGTGAAAAATGTCCCAAAATCATTATTTGCATGCTTGAGGCAGTTTGTTTTCTCTGCTCGGATTTTTTATTATTTTTGGAAAAATATTACCATGAGCATCAAGTGTACACAACTGGCTGGTGTTTTTTGGATATTAAAAAACATTAGCTGCTCTAGGAAGGAAAAAAATGTTTGAGGAAATAAAAAATTAGTTTTATGAAGGTTCAGAAGCCTTTTCTTTTCCTTTATCTCTGAATCTGTATACTGAATAAGGCAAAGATCTCTGAATTGAGCAATTGACCTTCTTAGCTGCAACAGTGAGTTTACAGCCCAGTTTTGATAGGCAAAATGAGTGCACTAATTTGTCACTGATGTTTTTCCATATCACAGAATCATGTAAATTCACTGTGGCCAACCTGTAGTGAGGAGATCAAAACCAGATCTGCACCCATTAGGATAACTCAGGAAGCTTCTCTCACCTGCAGAGCTTCTGAGCTACTTAGACCTTCCCCGGTACCTGGGGAAGATAAGCGAAGGGAAAGAACTTTTGGGTGATCAAACATGATCCAACAGAAAACGAATAACCAAAATCTTAGATCACAGCATTTCTAATGAACATGTTGCTATCCCTTCAAAAATAAAAGGGCTGATAAACTCACCAGCGACAGAAATACACATTTCCTACCTCCAAGTACAGTTAACAATAATATTTGCACTCCTGTGTCCTTCTTGGAATAAAATTGTTTAAATAGGCAGAAGGAATGGCTTAGTGGGATAATCTCAAGTGAAATACTCCTTAAATCCACAGGTTTAAATGCCAATGGGGTCACTTACTTTTCTCCTTTCCAGGATAGAACAGATGAATGTAGCTCAGGGGTAGCCGAGGCTTTCAGGTGGTGCAAATGGAAAGAGAGACTTTTTATAGCCCACCAGAGCAACTAGGTATCAGTTACACCTATCCTAAAAATCAACGTTTGTCCGTTGCCTCAGAATTTATTTTCCAGTTGAGTCCCTTTTCCGCTGAACTGCCACTTCTTTCCTTAGAAAGCAGTTGCAAGTTATTTACTTTCAGTACTCAGCCTTCATTTTCTATGAACACTTCTAAATTTTGCTGATCTATTATTTTAAAGCCACTTGAATTGATCACCTGAAATCCAGAGCAGGACTAATAAATATATGTATCTGTTTACAGATATCCTCACTAGCTGCGCTTTGGCAGGGATTTTGATCAACCTTATTTTGTTTGTGAAACTGTACCTAGCAAAAAGGAATAAATAGTACAGTCATAGAAAACAAAACAAAATGAAATCACATTGGAGAAGTTAGCGATAGCTACTTTCTATTCATCTACAAATCTGCTTTTAAACACCTTTTTGTGCCATTGTGTCTCAATGTTTCCTCATGGGAGAACAGGAGAAATCTAAAGAATCATCAAGAAAGACATTATGCCTTTGCCTGTTGTATATTGAAGTATCCATAAATATCAAACTATTGCTCCAATAGCCGTTTTGGTGTTCATTTCTCTATCTCAAAAAAAAAGCCCTGGCATGAAATTGAGACCCTTAGCACCTTCTAGCTCCCTGACCAGAAAGCAGAGTGGAGATGGA
>VZRX01020489.1:0-46352 GCA_013398075.1 Notiomystis cincta
TATATTTATTATATATGTATATGTTTGCATGCATATTCTCTGACACTTATGTGCCCACCCAAGCACTTATTTCAATGTAGAGTTCAGAAACTCTATGGAACATAGAAAAACAGGATGTAGCTATAAAACAGCTAAATCTGTTTGGCTTTTTGCATGGTTTTATTCCTGGAAGCTTTTTTAATAGCAGACAAATCATGATCTCTATTGACAATACAGCTGTTGAAATACTTCAGTGAAAGGTCTGATGGGTGCATAGAAAAATCAGCAGCTCTTTGTATTTTGCTTTTCTGCTACTGTGCTTCATAAATTAAACAGATGGAAGCTTAGTGAGAATCTGCTCTGGTTACAGAGGTTCCTTTATTTCAGGGCTCCTTTATTTAAGTGGCCTGCTGAGTACCACCATAAAATGCAGTGTAAATACATTTGATCTTGTGAAGGAAGATTGACTTTTTCATGAAGACTGTGTATCTACATCTGACTACTGATTTTTTTCTTTTAGAGGCAAAATGGGAAGTTGGAAGTTATTAACTGTGGTTGGGAACTGGTCTGATTTTTTTTTTTTCCCAGTATAGAGAAAGGGAAATTTTCTCTATTCTTTTGACCCCAAGTTGAAAAATGCTCCATTTTCAGCACTGTTGTTGATATTTAAACTTATGTGTGGTTTTAGGCACTGCCTGACACTGAGGGATTGAAGATTTTAATTCTTCTGAGGGGAGGATAGTTTGGATTAACTTAACTTTCGACTAACATAATTCCCTTAGATTCTGATCGTGGAGGCTAAAGGTAGTAATGGAGAAGACTGATACTTCATCCCATGGGATTTTTCTTTCTTCTCAATTTCTTGTGAGCAATTACAGAGGAAAAAAATTTATTTTGTGATTCCTGAATCTCCTGCTTTCTTAACTGCTTGTTTAACTTGGTTAGCTGCTCTTACTTCTCTTTTTATCTAAGTGTTTGGTGTCTGGCTCCTGATGTTATTTTCAGGTCAACAAGTCTTCTGCTGAGACTGGCAGTTACACATGAAACTATTGGTTTATTTCAAAGAATCTAAATAAGAATCTCCTATTAAGTGCTCATCCTCTTATATTGTTTTAAGTATGAGTGGGAAGGGTACTAAATCATTGGTTTGTTCAGGTGTCTCCATCCCCATTGCTGACTTCTTTGACAAAGCAGCACTCTTGTGTTGAAAGCATCATTTTAATGTGCTTAAAATGACATGTTAAAAATGGGAAGTCGGTGAACCAGCTGCAAGGAAGACAATATAGCCTTGAATGCTCTGCCAGGTCTTCCAAAACGTAGCTGAGTTTACAGTTTTCTTTCCCATGGGGTTTGGCTACAGCTTAGAACTAGTAGATAGGGAAACTCAAGTCTTGTCTTTGCTCTACAGCTGATGCTTTGCAAAAACACACAGTCAACCATACCTGTTGTTGGACTGGTGCTGGAATAGCCATATTCCATACCTGGGAAAGGGTTGTACCCTGCTCTGACGAGCTCTAACAAAGGAGACCAAGTGTTAATTCTTTCCCACTTGTTTCTTATCCAATATCTCGTCATCAGCAGGTTGGGGGGATTTCACAGTCATTTTAAAGGCAATTCTCCTGGGCTCAGCCACCACAGTTGCTATTTCTGCATTGCTGTCTAGGGTACATTGAAAAAAATGTTGATGGGAGTGTAAGTGATTGCTGGCTTGCTGTAGCAGGCAGGAGGATTCCACAAATTCACATCGTCCCTGTGGTACACTGGAGATACTTCTATAAATTCAGTAATGCAGCTATGATTATTCTTCTCCTTGCCTCCCAATTAACCAGTACTGCACATATTGTTCCCTGTCAAATATCTTATTTTGTCAGATGCCAGAGAGCAGTGTTGTTCTCTTTTCAAATTGCTGGTTTGATTTCTGGCAGTACTTGATTGCTTTAAAATGTACTTTCTGCATCCATTTCCCTCAATACTTAATTAACTGGAGAAAACTACTGAAATGAGGTTTCAGTTAAGTAGGTGTTTCACTTTTGTCCCCACTACCTCATTCATTTCTTCTACCTCTCTCAAGTAGTCCCAGAGACTTTGTCTTCCATTTGCAAGAAATTTTGCAGTCTAGATTACCTATCTTTGAGCTTAATTCTCCTGGAAAATCCCATTCTGGAAGATGCACTTCCCATCTATATTAAATACCAGAAAAGGCTAGAAACAAGCACCTCTTTTCCAGGTCACAGCTGTTACAGCATGAGCAGTGCTTGAGCATCATCTGTGGTACTTCTGTGCCTTTACAGGGTGTGTCTTAGGCATCTACAGTGCAGATAACTGCTAGAAAGCACTTAGCTGTCACCTTTATCCCCCTTTCTTTTGGTGGAGCATGTTCCATGAGAAGTGCATGCCTACAATAAGCTCCCGTGGAGTAGTGCTCTATGGAACACAAAGCATGAAGTAGCAACAAATTTACCTTTTCTGCCTGAGAACAATGTAGAAGATTTCTGTGTTGTAGTGTGGGACTGTGTGTAGTCCAAGGTTATGCCTACCATGTGCACAGGTTCCTCAAAGGTTAAGAAACCAGCTTGAACATCCAGAATTTATTGGAGCAAAACAGGTGCTTTTTCATATTTTGTTGTGACCCCATGTGTTTCTCTATTTCAGCCTTACAAAGAGCCAAGACCATTGGAGTTAAATACATCAGTGATTCAGCAGTGGGAGAATGGAAAATGGTGATGAAATACTCAGTCAGCAGTCTGGATTGCAGGTAGTTAGTAAGCAAGAAGAGTTTCACCTGTCTTGGAAAGTACAGGAGTAGATTCTGCATGGTAGATGATTGCAGAATGGACTGAGAGCATCTGACCCATGTGGTTTGTCTTGCTCGAGACTGAGACAATTAATATCACTGTCAGAATGAATCAAGGGGAAAATGGATTATGGGTTAATCAATTAGGATTCCTAGAGCACCTTCACTGAACTTTGCTTTATTAAGAGATGATAACCATGATGGCCTCTTTGTTCTGTGGAAGAAGCCATGTGAGTATTCATGGCATGGAATGAAGTCATAGAAGCTGTTACATAGAAAGGGAAAAAGGATGGACAGACTGAGGAACTTACTGGGGAAATCTAAAAACTCTGGTTTAATTAATTTACAACAAGTGTTCAATCTTGAACACTTTAACAGCGAATTAGTTGTTTTATTGAAACATATTAAAGATAATTGATGCTCTCCATGATCTGGAATCACATAATGTCCACTGCTTCAAAAGAAGTTACTTTAATAGCTCAGAATATTAGTGTTCAGAAAATATGAAGTAAACTCCTTGTGATAGGGATCCAGTGGATTTCTCCATGCACATGCATTGTCAAACTGATGAGATTTGCAGTCTTCAGCACTTTTTTTCTTTTGAGAGGTTTATGCCCTTAATGTCTTATGATAGACATTAAGAAATACCCAAGAAAGTGAAAAAAGCAATTTAAAACCTCTTCCATGGCTCTAAAGCAATTCTTGCAAAAATTTCTGAACTAATATAAAAGTTATTCAAACCTATCTGCAAGGCTGCTCTTTAGAAGTATTAGAAGGTAATTTTATATCTTCTATGTTCTATTTTGCTGACTTGACTGCTAAAGTGAACCTTCAACAAAAGGGAAAAACCCAGTATAGCAGCCAAGGCTATGGAAGGCTGGGGAGTGTGGGAGTTTGTGGCCAGGCCTGCACAGTGCTGAGCCAGCAGATTGGATCCTTTGTTTAACTAGGTGAGTGAAGTGTGTTTTACCTATGAGAGTTTCCCCTCATTTTAAAGCTTGATGACCTATAACTAAATCATGGTCTGGGTTAGGCTTGGCTTCTGTGGCCAAAGTAACCAATGCAGGTGTGAAGAATCTACCATACATGTGTCCTCTGGTAGTGAGATGGATCATGTTTGGGTGGTACTTGTCCAGTTTTCCAGTTGTCTTCATGTTTGGAAACTCTGGTTTACATAAGCAACTTGAAGAAAATGGTATTTGCCACTGCAGGCACACCACTGAATTTGCACTTGAAATGGGATGAGCTCTGCTGTATAAACAGTCAGTTGTATAAACAGAGTGAAATTGGTACATCCAGCTGAAACTTCAGAAGAAATTTAAGCAACTGAAATCAAACTATTCAGGCTGGAATTTCTAAAATTTTGCCAAGACAAAATATTCCTACTTTAAGTCACGTGGGTAAGAGAATTTGTTTCACAGGACATTTCCCCTTCTGCCTATGATGGGGCCTCTGGGTCAGTACTGGTTTGGAAGAAAGTTTCCACATACCAGACCACTGACATTTTCTGTTGTGAGAAGAATAAACTTGGGTCCCGTGCTCATCTCAGAGCAGTCATTTTCATTTTTACTGGTTTACTTTTAAAACTTTCCCATGTGCAGTATCTAATTATGGTCCATTACAAAATGCTGTATTTAAATGGTAACAGCGCACAGGGCTGAAAGGGACTGTTGGTAACTTGCTTATTCACTTTGATGATTAAGCCGCTAATTATTGCATTAGCATCCCAAACCACAGTCGTTTGTGATGTGTCTCCTCCTCAGGCAATCCCATGAGGCATGATGGCTAAGTAGGGTATGGCACTCGGAGAAGGGAAGGGCAAAGAACATGTAGGAGATAGTGCCAGGGATTAAGCAGAGGTTGCTTTCTCCTGTGTCTGCTTCAGTGTGACTCAAGATAGTGCTGGGGTGTGGTACATCAAAAAGAGGTTGTTTTTTTTTTCCCTTAGAAATGTAAAAATAGACCTTTTCACTACTGGCTGTGAAAGACCCTATGACATTCTCTGTCAGGTCTTATCACTGAGGCCATACTTGCACAGTAATCAAAGGAAATGATTTTATTTGATTGAATAAAATGGCTTTTCAGCTTCCACACCACTGTAGTGTTCAGCTGCCTGTGCTGTTCTGTGTTCCTGTCCTGAAATGTTTGGTAACACTGCAGGGTGCCATTTATTAGATGTCTTCCATCTTCCCCTCACCTGAGATAAGACTTTTGGTGTCATTACACTGTATTTTTTTGGAAAATGAACACTTTATGATCCTCCTAAAAGCAAAGGCATAAAACAAGTCTAAGATATTACTTTGTGTCTTCAGAAGCTTTTGGCTTTATATGATAAAATTCCCAGAAATAAGTTAGTTGGAACAGTTTGCTCCTTGGAAGACTGATGGGCAGTGGATCCCTCACCCCTGCAGGTGCTGTGTTAGTTTCCCATCAATTTCCTGAAATGATGCACTTACAGACCCATTTCAGTGGCTATTTCCAGCCCAGGAGATACATCTTCCACTTTCCTGGATTATAAGAGCTACACTTTTACTTGTACCTCTTAGCAAGGACCAGCATTTTTTTCTTTTTAAGGAAATGTTTTTTGTGGAATTGATAGCTTCTTGAAACATATCTGAGTGTGGATCAGGTTCTGCAGCAGATATGTCATCCTTGCACTTCTAAAGGTATAAAGCTGTCAGATGCTGGATTTGAGAAAGTGGCTAGATAAAAAATCCCTCAATTTTTACAAGTTCTCTGAGTGGAAACCTTTTTATTCTACAGAAAATGGGGGGAACCTGTTTCTTTTGTGAAAGTTTGTTGGAAAAACTCTTCAGTTTCTTAATTTGTGTGGTGGGGAAAAAAAATTGTCATTTGCAACTGTAAAAGAATGTTTGAATATCCAGGGCTGACCAGGTGAAAAGAGCCCTCAGCTCAAGACTTCTGAGCAGACCACTGAAGGCCGTCTACAGAGGCAGTGAAACAGTGTGAACAGCAGAAATAAATTTTGATGGAAAGACTGGTGCATGTTTTCTCCTGGGCATGCTATTTGAAATTGCATGTTCTAAAGCAAAAAAAAAAGTTACCTATAATTAGGCAACTAATTGCATTGTTCTCTCCCTCAGTCCCCATGTAACATCCCATTGAGTGTGTGACCTTCTCCCTGGAAAAGCAATGGTAATACTCTCTCTCAAAGCTGGAGAAGAGGCTGTAGGTACTAGAGCTGTGAATTCCCTTGCAAGTGGTGAGGATTGCTTGGATGTGGTGGGTCAGACAACACATTTGGGTGGGTTTAAACAGCCTCATGATGTTTAACTGGCAGAAGACCGAAGTGGAGGTTGTTTCAGGGAACACATCTCAGACACTGCCGGAGCAAATGCCAGCAGGAACTTGGAGAGGGGAGTGTTGGTTTTGGATAGCAAGTACACAGAAGAGCAGAGCCCAGAGAAGGAAGTACCCAAATAACAATTTGGCAGGCATCCAGTATGGGTAAAAACAAGACATTGCAAAGACCTTGACATGTGTTTCCATCTTCATATTTTGTCTATCTGGTCCAGAAAGCAGTGATAGGAAAGAAAGAGTTTGGTTTGAAGACAACAAAATAAAAGAGAAAAATATATTTTTGTAGGACAAAAGTCTACTTCCTATGGAATTAATTTCTATCCACTGGCCAATTCACTTTTAAAAGCCTCAAAGTGATTCAGCTTCCATTACTTTTCTTGTGGGAACTGTGCCTGTTCTAATAAATATCACTGCTCACAAGCTTCTCCTGGTGTAAGTTATGCTTACTCTTCTTATTTAACCTTTCCAAAGAACACTTCTTTCTCCTGTGTGTGCTGTGTTCTTCTATTATACAGTGGCAGTTTGGTTCTTTTTCCTTTCATTTGTGCATGGCTAAACATGCAAATATGTGATTAACAGTAATCTTTAAATCAGCTCTTGGCCAATTTTATTCCTCTTTTCTGAGTTTCTTTAAAATATTTAGACAGTGTTTTTGAAGGGGAAGATACTAGGCTTAAGCCCTACTCAGGTGCAGAACAATGTGTTCCTAGATATCAAACATGTTGCAGTGGGACACTGCAGAAATCTGCTACTCTTAGAAACTCATCCTTCTGGAAGCAATCATGTACCTTCAGTTTCCTATTAAAGGTTTCTCAGCTCTATCTCTAAGGCAACAGTTGACCTTACAAATATGCTCAGCATCCTCTAGTCAGATGTAAAATACATATCCTCTCAAACTGAGGTGCAGCTGCTGATTTTTTTTCCCACAAAATCAACTTAAATTTTATTAATTTCAACTCAGATCATTCCCTAAATACTTTTTCCACTTACTACCTGTCAGTCCAGCAACTAAACAGTTACCAAAACACCACCTCTCCCCTAATTGTAGTACTTTGAAAGACAAAATAACATTCTGCATCCTAATTATTTTATAATTCCTTTGATTGTTGTTTATTCAATGTGTAAATCATGTGTACAACTCCCACATGCCTAGTGTTGAAGGAAGTATAATTCTAAATGGTTACAAATTTGCAGAAACAAATAAGCCAAGGTAGCTTGTTTAAAAGCTACACTCTGACAGTTCCTCAGCAATGTTCCCACGTGAATCTGCTGCAGCAGTATGAGCTTTAGAATTCACTTCCCAACCCCTTGACCATGAATCCTTCGAATCATCAGACCCAATGCAATGCCTTTAAAGAAAGATCTAGAGGGGAACTCAAGCATCAAATCCCCCTCAAGGCCAGAATTAGCAAGCTCGCTCCCTGTGGGGCACGGGAGAAGCATGGGATGAAAGAGCCCCAAGCCCTGGGGTACTGGCAGGGATCCTCCAATGAGCAGCTGGCAGGCAGTGCAAGGAAGGCTGTGAGTGAACTTTTGCACCCTCTGTGGAGCTCACACTTCTGCAGCAGGCCCTTGGGAATGAGTTTTTATCTCTTTCTTTTTTTCCCCCTTTAATTCAGAGTCTGTAAAGAAAAAGGAATTTATATTATCAGTTATTGGGAGGCAGAAAAACCTAGTGCCTTTTAAATCAGTGCTGCAGCCTCAATTTGTAATGCTTGTGTCTCCCATTTTCTCCTACAATCAAACCTAGAGGAATTAGTTCAAAAACACAGTTCAGCCATCTGCTCATGAGGTGCTGGATTTGGGTCTTTTCAACCTTTGGAGTCTGCCTTCCCCATTTTATGGGCAGATGCGTCAACCAGTCTGGGATAACAGCAAAGACAATGACAACACCACTAAGGCCACCTTCTCTGCAAAATTACTTTTAAAAGGAAAATGATGCCTTCTTTCTAGTTTTTTCAAAGGGAAGTTATAAGCCCTGCTCTCAGGAGAGGGCTCTAAACCCTGGATTAACACAGGAAATGTACTTTTGCTCATCCTAGATAAGGTGCCAGACTTGCAGACAGGAGAGGCAGGACTGTGGCCATGTATTTGTGCCTGGTATTTCCTATTGTGTCTCCACAGGCCCCTTCCCTCTCAGCGTGGGAGATGTCCAGACAAGCATTCTGAGGTGTATAATTCTCAGCAGGTGCCACCTGGGGAGCCTTAATGTTAGACTTAGAGTTTTACATTCCGCTCTGGTGACCAAACCCCTAAATTCAAGCTATTAGGACACAAAGTCTTCCTACTGGATCTAGTCACAGTCTCCATGTCTATTTGTCTGGTCTACTCCAGAAAATAACAGTCACAGCAAAAAGCACAGCATCAAACATTCTTCATGAACAGGTTTTATGTAATTAAAGCCATTCTGCATGCTAACTCTGTTATCTGTCATTTAGAAACATTATTAGAGCAATACACAAAAATGTACAGAAAAATCTCTCTTTACCAGCCCTCCATGGAAAACACCCTTACTGCTGCTTTGGTAGGGGGAATTTCTCCTTGCTTTTCATTAAAATTGCGTAGTAGTTGATCTGCCATAAATTGTTGCTCAGCATTGATGTACAACATTTCTACTGGAGGTGACAGAATATTTAATATTAGATGTTTTTTGCTCACCTCATCAAGGTTATGCCTCTTACTTTTAATGTGCATTTGAAATATATCTTCTAATGCCCTTAAAAAAAAAAAAAGGAACGTCAGTGCAAAAACACTCAACTGTTCAAGGTCCATATACTTTCAAAATGAAAAATAACTATTCAGCCTGTTTTTCAGATCACTTAAAATGCATCCCAACTTTCTGCTTTTGCTCCATCCCCTCTCCATCTTCCTGTAAGTGGATTTAAAAACTAAAACCTTAAACATTTTAAGGTTGTTGGATATTCTCATTCTAAGTGCATGCTGTTTGGCAGGAACTATGTTAGGGAAAGACTTTCATTTATACAATTCTTTCTTCCACTTTTAATAAAAATACAGGAGTGCTGTACCATCCCAATGTTGTGATCTCCCTCTGTGTTTTAGTGGGTCCTCTCTTGCTATTGCCAAGTTCTGTCCCACCAGACTGACTGGGTGAAACTACTGGGAGTGCTGGGCAGTACTGCAAGCAGCCTCCTAGATTCATTTTAGCTGTTGTTCCTTTGTCCAAGATATGGTGCTACTCAAAGAGGGCTTTGGAACTGTCTCTAGCCAGCCCTTTTTAGACTGAAGGTCATTTGCATGATCTCTTTGTTCTTGAGTTTCCTTTTCAGTAACTTCTCAGGGACTTTCATGCTCATAGTTTGCTAAACAGGTGCACTAGGGAAAGGGAGATGTCTTCAGAAGGTTTTCTCAGTAACTTTTTTATAGCCATGATCAGCTATAAGCAAAAGATATGTGAACTGGTAAAAATAAAGACCTATCTGACTAAAGAAATTAGGTCTCTAGGTTCTGCAATCATAACTCAATTTAATCTAACCCAATGGTTGGATTTTCAGCAATATTTGCAATGAGCTCGAGGGCTCGCAGAGCTGGTTTGGTTTTATGCTGTACATTAGAATCAGGAGGGCATTCTTGATTTTATCTGTAGAATACTGGCCTAAATAAATGGACACTTTAAAATATGTGTCTACTATATTAATCCTGTAGCAGCGGGTTAGCTAAGGCCACTAGTTGTGTCTCTTCCTAGTTAGACTCAAAATTATATAGAAATTAATTTCTGATTTAAAATGAAAGGATATCATTGATTTTTCACTTTTCTTCTGCAGAGCAAGTTAAGTTCTGTTATTAGAGATGACCCAAGAACACAATGGATAATTTTTCATATATTTTTAGTAAACATTATTTTTGAAGGAAGAGTGCACATCTTCTAAACCACTTCCCTCTAAAGTCAAGAGAACAAACTTCTCACCCTAGAGGCCCGAGCATGGACACACACA
The DNA here is from genome assembly GCA_013398075.1 of Notiomystis cincta. Taxonomy (NCBI): domain Eukaryota; kingdom Metazoa; phylum Chordata; class Aves; order Passeriformes; family Notiomystidae; genus Notiomystis; species Notiomystis cincta. Next base: position 10,048 of record VZRX01020489.1, read on the forward strand.
CACCCTTTTCCGTTTTTAACTCTGTGTATAGGCTGGCCCTGTATTTTGTGACCTTTTCAATGTAAATGAATTGGTGTCTTTCAAATCTGCTACTGTTCCTCCCAGAGTATCCAGAAAATTCACTGCTAATTAGGGCCTTATGTTGTCTGAAACTAGAAGGAAAGAGGGGGACTCTTATCTTTAAGTAAGAATTTCTTCTCTGATTGCACAGAAAACAAACTAATGACTTGTGTCAATGGCCACTTACTTTTTTTAAAGGGGCTTAAGGATTGAGAGGGCTCAAGCCCTCTAAATTGGAGGAGAAATATCTTGGTGTCAGGCTGAGCTGGATTGATTTTGGGGGATTGGCACCTCTCTAGCATCAAAGCACTTAAAATCTTAAAAATTGAGGTAAAATCCTCTATCAAAGGAGGAGTTTCTCCCAGTTAAGATGAGGGCAAGAAGTTGCTTAGGACAGGGGCACCCAGCTTGTCACTTTATCAGGGTTATAAACAAATCTGTGGTTTATCACAGGTCTCTAAATACTAGAAATGTGCTGATTTATTATTAGAAGGTACAGAACATGAGCCCAGAAAAAGGTTGCTGCAAGTAGACACCAGCAGCATGAGGTGTGTTTGGCTCTAACCTTTATGAGTGGATCATTAACTTGAGACTGCACATATCCTAAAGAAAGCAATCATTGCATTTATTTATTTTGTTTTGATAGGAGGGAGAAAGAACTCTAAACACAGATTCCTGCTCTGATGAACTCTGCTAAGGAAGACTCCTTGTAGCTCCATGGGTTGCTAGCTCAAGTTTGGCTGGGAACTGGAATGAGACAGTTGTAACAATAATATCCATCACTATCCTGTATAATGGAATGAGCTTGAGAACAGGGTCAGCAAATACGATATTTCCATGTTTCTACTAGAAGTCAGTGGGAAATACAAGACTGGCTGAGAGTATTTTCTGTTCAGCTACTCAGTTTAAATCAAGACTCCCATACAGTGAAGTCACAAAAGTATTCATCCAATTAAATTGACTCAGAGTTACACTTTGCTGTCATTAAAACCACCAATTCTTTACAGTAATTTGTCAAAATTTTGTTACTCAAAGGAATAAGTATTAAAAGTAAAGCACTTACTCTTTTTGGTAACAACTTCTGATCAAAATATCATTTGTTAGATCCTGGAGAAAACAAAGGTACTCTTCTTCTCTATACAAACACACAAACTGTCAGTGTCTTTCTTTAACATACATGGAATACAAATAAGGTTTATAATACCTTCTAAAGAGACAGTAGTTTTAGACTAATCAAACTAACTCAAATAAAGAATTTTACCAACCTAAACAAAAGTGCTAAATCTCTTTACTAGTCTGCATTTTTTACTAATCAGGCTTATAAGTTTTAAAATGACTGATTTTGACAATTATGTTGATAAACTCACAAAATATTCAAATCCATTACTTTCATTAATCAAGAATATCTATGCCACTTGTGAATAATCAGTTAAAAATGGTTCCAATGAACAAAGTGTTGGCACCAAAACATAAATTATTTTTAATAATGTTTATTTATTAATTAGTCTTAACATATTTAGCTTGCCTATGGCAAGAGAGGTGGCATGACCCAGAAAAGCTCTTCCAACTTTCTGATTGCACATTTCCCAAGCAAGTAGCTGAATCCATTATTCCCAATAGAATCCCTCTACTCACTGCATACAGCCATTGCTAATAGGCTCTTGTGCCATGTTTTTAATTTTCCACTAGATTTCTACTTTAATATTTTGATATGAAACTTAGAAATAGTTAAAAAGGACAAACAAACATTTGACTTACAGTTCTTCAAGTTGTAATCCTGGAGAAAGTGGCATCTCAGAATCATGACTCCATGATTTATGATTCTGCCACAAAAAGAACAAGGAGAAAAAAGTAAATAATTTGTTTAATTATCTTTGTATTGTCATTATTTATTTCCACTCAGAGTACCAGGGGAAATAATCTGATTTCACAACATATCAAAATCCCAACCATATCACATTCCAGCTCATGTGAAATAAATGTCTCTGGTGTCAATCACTCATGTAAATAATTAACAATAAGATTATTATTGGGTAGGTTCATGTTATCAGAAATAGAATGTATAAACTGAGAGAAATCATGCAAATATAAAAAAATCAGAATTTCTGTCAAAATTGAAAATCTTTACAGCTTCCATACAAATACAACAGCATTTTCTTTAGAAGGATATGCAAAATACATTTATGCTTTTGAAAGAGGACTTAGAAAATCAGATCAGGTAATCAAATGAGAACAGGAGCTTCTCTTGGTAATATTGTTAAATGAAGGTTTTGGTGGTTGGAACAAGGACTGAAATAGTACTATCAAGCACAAGGTTATCACAAATCATGCCTGTGGTTCCTTGGCTAAGCTGTGTAGAAATTCAGCATGGCTTCTGTAAAGGGGCATGTGGGCCAAGAAATAATACAAAACTTAACATGCATGGCTTTGGCTATTGTTAAGGAGCCCTTATTTTTAAGTGCACTAAAATTCACTAAATAAATTCACCATTCATCTTGAAAATCCAGATGACTAATGGAGTGCAACTTCCAGGCAAAACCTTGCATGGCATTCTACAGTAGTGACTGTAGACTGAGTGAATAGCGCTTTGTCTGGACCTTTCTGGGCTCCAAGTTATTATTTGGATGGAATGAAAGGCTGTAAACCAACCAAAAAGCAAGGGTTCAATCAAGTAGGAAAGAGCTCTGCTTTCAGAAGAGCAGATTTGTGTTGGGATACACTGTTTTCCACATCACATAATGTCTCATTTATGTTTCTCAGAGAGACCAGTTACTTTAGCTGTTCCTGTTTTATTCACAGATGCCTGCTGACCCTATCCAGACCTGCATGCTGGATTTCTCAATTGCAACTTTAGTCACTTCTCATAAGATAGTTGAATATATTGGTTTTGCTCTTAACATAAATTCCCCAAAGCCACTGAAGCCATCATCCATTTCATTTCCATATAACCAGGACAACTTTTGTGTATGAGCAGTGTTTTCTGCCCTTTTTTCTTTGTAACTCACTTTGTAACACTAACCTCAACTGTCTGCTGAGAAAAGTGAGCAGAACGTGGTCTCATATGTGCATCCTCTAAAAATCTGAAAGATTAAAAGAACAGTGAGAAACAGTTATGATTCAAAGGATATGTTTGAAAACAAAATTGCATAACTTTTAGCATTGATGTCATTACCTGTGCAAGTCTTTTTTCTTTTGGTTGTTGATGCCTACTGATTTAATTGATGGTCTGCCCGGGGAGGGGCTCCTTTTTCTGGAAGGAGAATTATAATACCTGTATTTTACAAGAAAAGGTTGATGTGATGTCTTTAAGATCCGAGGGGTAAAACACTGCTTCTCTTCTGTAAAGTAAACTGCGTGTTTGTCAAGGAGGTCCCCAGAGTAGGTTTCATGAACAGAGTTTTGAAATGCCTTCTTCCTGTTGTGACTGCTCAAAGGCAGGTGAGGCTGCAGGAATGGTGGAGCAGATGATCTATGGGCACCAGGGCTGTGAACTGGAGTCTGAGACAAAGCACACAGAGCAGTATTTGGTCTTGCAGCAGGAGCTGGCATCAGAGTCCTTGAAGTGAACTTCTGACATGATACAGAGAGGGGCTGCTGTCTCTCTGTCCTGGGACAGTTGCTCGGACCAGACAATGGGTGACCATTTTCCAACAGTGCCCAGTTAGTCTGTAAGTTAAAGAACAAAACTGGCAGAAAAATTACACGAGAATTTGCTAGAGACACTATTTCCTATGAGGAATTTTAAGAAACTGTTTTCAAACTGGCTCAATTGGTTTTAAGTGGTATAAATGACTTGCTCAGTTCTGGGAACCACAGTTAGTAGTAAAGCCACCCTGCCACTGTGCTTGAGCTAATAGTCCTTTACCTAGTTTCCTTTTCCTTCCTTCTCTTTACTAAGCTGAGGTTTCTAATGACAAGTAGTCTTGGGAAATTACAGAAATCCCATTTTCCTTGCCAGGGCTGACAGAGGGAGAACAGGAGACTTTTTTCTTCCTTGGACATTGTGTATTATCACCTATGGAACTGATGACTCAATAACAGTCTCACAGTCCTCCCTCAATGGCTGTTTGAATTCAAATGTTCTGTTCCCTCTCCTTATGTGCTTGTGCAGGTGTGAGGCGTCATCTCATGAGTTTGAAGTCAAACAGAGCCACCGTTTTCCTCACAAATACCACAGGTGAAATTGTGACCTATTATTTTGCTATTCATCTCACTGGGAAAAAGATTTTACAGAACAAAATAATGCATGTTTGGACTGGATGATGTTTGTAAACAATATCATTGGAAATCTAGTGGCAAACCTCCTATTGATTCACAAATTATAGAAAGTTTTACAATCCAAATATAGTCTGCTGAGGAGATTTTGCCTGAGAGAAATGCTGGACTATGGTAGGATGAAATGTTTCGCAAGAATTTGTCTGTTGAGTTGAGGTCCACTGGCAGAATTTGGAGAAGAGCAAGTCTACTCTCATTAATATGGGGGTGTCCAGTTTCTGGTATCTGGCAGAATATATAGAAATAGGATTAATTATTTTAGGGTCTTGGTTTTACCAATAAGTAACATTCTAAATTTCAGGGAATTGTAAGATAAAGTATAGTGTTGGAATACACGGAAAATTGGGATTTTGTTTCTTGAAAACATTGTGTTCCCTTGAGCACAGTTTAGTCACATACACAGCCATAGCATGAGTACTTGTCACTGTAGGCCATGTAGGGACAGAAACAGTTCAAAGGGAGGACAGCTGCCAGGTGGCAAAACTGAGAGCCAAATATTATCTCTGCTTGACTAGGCTATAAAAAGCCACACTGAACAAACCTGCACATAACTGCTGTGCTACAGGCACTCCCCACACCACAGAACACAGCTAACTAGGAGGAAAATGGGCTTTTTCACATGGCTCAGTGCCACCTGTGTGACAGGTCCTGTGCTGTCAGAACATCACATACCTTCTGCTGGCTTGGAGGAACACTTCTGGACTTCAATGGTGAGGCAGGAGGACCATGTACAAGATCCTTCTTGTATTTCTCAAGGGTTCGAATTAGTCTGTCTCTTTTCTGCTGGTCCTTGTCTATACATGTAAATATGAAAATACAATCTGTTCCTGTTTAATCAATGATCAGGTCATAGAGTATCACTCTTCATTTTTCTTTTTGGCCACTAAAGACTATTCTGTCTCCTCCTCTTAATACAAAGTAGCAAACAGAGAAGGCAATCATTCTACCTTTTATGGTTGGCCCTTGCTGCTTCCATGCTCAGCACACATCTGAATTTGAAATCAGTGTGAGCCAGGACTCCTTTACATCACTCACACAGACAGTAATGAGCTACTGGAGGGATAAGAGAGCATTTGATAACATTTTATTCCCATCCTGGGCATCATTTCCTCTTTCCTAGGCAGAAGCTGAGGCAGATCAAAATAGAAGAGCTGAGGTAGTTGAGTAAGGATTCAAGTGCATGTACAAAGAGTTGAGTGACCAAAGTCAGGCTGCCCCTGTGGACTGCGCAGGCTGCAATGCCAAGAAAGTCCTCATTCTGCACTGGTCAAACTCAGGCTGAGAAGAGTAAGGTGACCCTTTTGTTAGTCACTCACATACAAAATGAACAGAAACAGACTCAGCCCTTTGGCACTGGCACAGAAGCTGTGGATGGCCCACTCCTGCAGTGTCCAAGGACAGGCTGGGTGGGGCTCTGAGCAACCTGATCTAGTGCAAGGTGTTCCTCCCCACAGCAGGGGGATTGGATGGAACCAGATGATCTTTAGGATCCCCTTCAACCCAAACCNAAGCTGTGGATGGCCCACTCCTGCAGTGTCCAAGGACAGGCTGGGTGGGGCTCTGAGCAACCTGATCTAGTGCAAGGTGTTCCTCCCCACAGCAGGGGGATTGGATGGAACCAGATGATCTTTAGGATCCCCTTCAACCCAAACCATTCAATGACTTCAAGACCTTCCCATCTTCCTGAAAATATGCAAGTGAGAGTAGAAATAAGAACACTTACTCTTATTGCTATAAAAAACATTATTGCTATATAGCATATTATATACTTTAATATGTAACATATTATATATTAAGTGTTATAAAATAATAATAAGAAAACACAGAGGTAGGAAGCAGATAGAAGTTACCCAAGACTACAGAATCCCAAAGGGGCATATTTATGTATAATACAAAGCCTCTGACAATTTGCCATCCTCTGTCAGAACTTTACTTTTTGCAATGCAAACAGGAATGATTCATGACCAAAATTTTCAACTCTTTTTACCTGCTGTACTCCTTCCATGCACAGCTTTGAGAGAAAGGATATGTGGATGGGCAACAACACATTTCACTTTGTAAATTATGTTTAAAAAATAACACCCCCTCCACAGTTCTAGCTGAAATTAGGGACTCACACAAAAATATTGGTAAAGTAGGATTCACTGAGCTCCTGCAAGCTGCATATGGCCCTTTGAGTGGAAAATGCAGCTCTGTCAGAATTTCCTCATCCTATGGAGCTCTGGTACATGGTAGCACATGCCAATACTGCCAGGCAGACCAGCAAAGAAATGTGTTCTGCTCTCTCCCTGCTGTTTGCAGCTGCAGAGGCTACTCAAACATGTAATTCTAAAGGGCTGGAAAAGCTTCAGGAGGGCTGCTGAAATGTGACTTCTGTAGTGTGATGATGCTTTGATTAATAATGATGTATTCCTGTCAAAATGCACAATTGCTTCATGATCAGTCCAGGGTCCCCTTACACTGCTATTGTGGCAAGATATTAAAACTTACACTTGCAATACGTTGCAAATTTTTTGCTAATAAGAAGTAACAGCTCCTCCTCTGAAGGGGGGTAATTGCAGGGCATATCAGTAAAAATGTCGCAGAATAACACCTGAAACCTGGCAAAGCAGCACTTACTAAATACGGTTGTTTTGAAGGAGGAGATGCACTGAGCTGTTTTTAGTATTGCACATTTCTGAATTAACGAGAGGGTTACAGGGTGTTAGTCTTAAAGTACTATTTCTTTTGGAAAAGAAACAGCTGAAATTTTTTAAAAAACAAAATGAAACAAAACACTTATATACTGCTATGAATGGGTGGCTCTTCCAAAGTTTGTGAGGGGTCTTATATGGGCCACACTGTCACACAGTCTAAGATGGCCTCAAGCCTGTGTCCTTTTCATTGAAAAAAACAGATTTCACTGAGAGCTAAAACCAATATATAGTCTCCTGAGGCATGTAATCTGGCTTTCCAGTCTTGCATAGACATGAATTCATAGCATCATCCTATTAAGAAAAACATGTTGACAATGCTAAATCCTATTTGGATGACTGGGAAGCAGGATTATACAACTCACTGGAACAAATAACAAAATGTACTTGCTCAATCGCGCTCATGCAGAGATTAATACCTTCCCCATTTATCTGGGTTTTCATGGGGCCCAATCAAAGGAACCTCCCCCCACCTCCTTCTCATTAAAGACTTCATATTCTGCAGTCCTGTGAAAAAGCAGGCAAGGCAGTTTGTTTGCTGTCTGTGCAGCTGTGCTACCAGTAAGGGTTCCAGGTTTCTTTCAGGACGATGCCAATGGCTTGGGAGGCCTCAGGGAAAAGTGGCATCTATGCCACTCCTTCCCTCTGTCTGGGTACAGGTGAGGCAGGACAACAATTGTCTGCCCAAAGACAAAAATTGTCTGCTGAGCCTTCAACAAGCCTTGCCAAGGGCAAGAAAATAAAATGTTCCAGGTCAAAGAGCCACAGGTTTTAAACAGCTTTTGTCTAGTATTTCACTGATATTTTGACTATAAATATGGCTTATAAACATGCCACATGGCAGCAAGCCTATCCAAATAAGTCCTATTCCAGTGCATTATAGCTTATAAGTTTTGAGGAGTTAGCAAAAGCTCCTGGGCAGAATGTCTCACAGCAACTCTCTTTCCCCTTTCCTAATAGTTTTACCGGTCGGGTTTTGTATATGCCACAGCCAGGTGAGGCTGATGAGGGTCCTGCTGCACATCCTGGTTTGCTGACACATCTTCTAAGGGATTTACTTGTCTAAACACATCCCAGCCCTGCTCTCTAGTTTCTCTGTAGGAGAAAACATCCACCTGCCCATTCTGCCTTTCTCCAAATGCTTTTTAAGTACAGCAATGACTAAGAACAAAGTGGAAAATAATATGCGAACTTTGCGTGATGCTTGGGGTTTTTTCTTTTTCTTTTAGAAAAACAAAAATTAGCCCTCTCTCACCTTCTGATCTCATGTCTTAGCTGAAGAGTTTAAGAACTGGCTGAGCTGTTTCCTGGGGAATAGAATAGTGTGGCCAGTGCAGGAGTTATTTAGGCAAAGGTATTTTTTCAATAGCCTTTCTCTTAAGCTCATTTGCTTGCTAATTTATTGTCCTGCCTCCTGAGGCAGGCATTAATTAATCAGTGCTAGACTACAATTTCACTGGTACTTGTACTGGTATCTATACTTGTCAATGTGACAAAAGTAGAGAAAATAAAAGGGATTGGGTTGTAATCTGGTCCCTGTAAACCACAGGAAGATCAGATACTATAGCTCCCACTCTGTTTTCCTGGCAGTTCTCATTGCTTGCAATTTGATAAAACACCTTGTCTTTCCTTTGCTACTGTTTGTGTACAAAATGAGTGGACACAAACTTACCTGATATAGTAGAAGCAACCTAGCTGATGATATTGGTTGATCTGAAGGAAATAAAATAAATCTGGGTGTTTTTTTTTTAATCTAGTGTGTTTTAGTTCTACTTATCTTTATCTTACATCGGAACAAGGGTCATCAAGCACCTTAGAGTGCATGCACAGCTGTCTCTTAAAACAGAAGATTATTTTTGGGTCTAAGAACATTATTGCCCAAGTATGAACATGGGATATAAAACCGGAAGAGGCTTCCTTAAGTTGTTTACCAAATGTTACAAAACTCAGTGATTATAGTTAGAAATAGAATCCACACCTTGGCTCATGCCTTCATTCTTGACTCAGAGTGGGAGTTCTGCTTTAATTCCGACCAAGAGTTTTAAAGAAGTTGGCTGATGTTTAATTCCTGATGACTTTTGAAACAACAAGGAAGTTTCAAAGGACTGTGGGGAAAAGAGAAGAGCAAAAGCAGTAAATGAACTTCAGGCTGGTGTCAGTCCTGAGCATAACAACTGAGAGGCTGTTACAAAACTCATTTGAAGTAAATAATGTGAGCAGCACCAGTCAAAAGGGTTAAAAACAGAACCATGATAACTAGATAAAAAAAAAAGAGATTTTGATTGTGGTTGCATGAGATAAAGGTGTTTGTTTAAAAGACTTCTGTAAGCTCCCTGGCTTTGTTCTGTATGTTCTGCATGGCATTTTGACTAAGAAATTAGAACAGAATTACAGGTGTTTACAAAATGATGAACTGGGAGATCTGAAAATGTAATTAGCATGTGTGTCTAAAGCAAGGATAAGTTTTGATATTGTAATATTAAATTATTTCTTTCATTTATCTGAAAAAAAACCATAAAATCTTTTCTCATAAAGCTTAAATAACTAGTTTGGGAAGTCATGAATAATAAAAGGGTGGTTTACTGCAACAAAGTGGTGTGCATTGCTCAGTGATGTAGATGTAGGGAAGCAGCACACTTTTCAGCATGGATAATGGAACATCTCCACTGTGAAAAGGCAGGCTCTTACTTAAAGAAGGAGGATCTTATGTGGGAATCAGTGTCACTAAAAAACATCCATACCTTCTTCTAGACAAATAGCTGCCTATAATTTCCTACAGTGACAGTGGAGCCAAAATTAATGTAATACTACTGCCTATAAAAAGTGGAAACCTCAAGTGGAAGTGCGGGGAGCCTTTACTTCTGTTTCCTCAGCAACATAGTTGCTGCTGGAATTATATATCCTACTTAAAAATATTACTACTCAAGAGGCATTGACAAATTGGGAAGAATGCAGAGATGATCCATAAGTAGGATGAACTCTGGAAAACACTTTCCAAAGAGTCAGATTTAAGGAGCTGAATGTATTTAATTGTGCAAAAGGATGGTTAAGAAGTAATTTTATTCCTGCTTAGGACTACCTATAGACAGAACAGAAATTAAACAATACAAATGCATCCTAAAGGAGAGGTATATCTTCCTCAAGGCAAGTTAGCCTTTGGAACACTTTAATGAGAAGTGGGATGTAAATAAACAAGGTGTGGACATCTTGAACCCTTTCCCCACAGCTCTCTAAAATAGCAATGAATGCAGAGAAGACTTAGGGAAAAAACAGGCTATATAACCACAGCAGTTTATTCTTGCTGTGTCTATGAAATTCAGAGATATGTGTCAGTCATCACAGATCACCTATCAACTTCTCCAAAACCTCATTTTTTCCCCAATTTTTGCTGCTATTATTAGTTGATGTAATGTTAGATTTTTGGCCAGTGCAATACACAGGGATACAAGGAGATGTTACTTGTGAAGTTCACATCTATGGGGCAGGTGCTGTAGTCTGCACTGCTAACAGTTTGTCTGTTGGGGGAACTGCTTATTTTGTCATTTCAGTGCAAAGAAGACCATTCCTTCAGCAGAAATCAGTGGTAAGTGAGGCTCAAATGGCTCTTTTCTATGCTAGCTATCCTTACAGAAAGCTATATTGGCACATTAAGCTACAGGACACGGGTATTTTTTAGGCCCCAAGGTTTGGTTCAGCATAACTTGTTTTCAGCAATATTTAAATGCTGCAATGCTACCAAGTGAGTGGATAACAACAATTTTAAAGGGGAGAAATTCTGCACCTTTTACTACTGTGAGTGCTCATGTTGACATTAGCAGGACTTTCCCCAGGAGGAAGGCAAGAAATCATTAGCTCTCCACAACAAACCACACCTTCCAGCATTTCTGAACTGCTTGAAACCTTTGGCCATAAACCACATCTGCTCTACCTGGTTCTGCCCTACTAACACATTCATGGCTATCAATGGAGCTGACAGTATATCACACAATTCCTGTGTAGATCTCACCAAAATTAGGAGAGTACGCACCCTCTTCTTTGAGCAAAGACAAGATTTGACATTTGTTTTATTTATGTAGGGAAAGTGGTCTGTTTTTCTTAATCTTTCAATGAGTATAAGCAAGGAATTCCAGAATTCAATGCACAAGAGAAATGTCAAGATTCTTCACCCCTGTTTAAAGTAATGACTGAAAATAGTCAGTGCACAATGGCTATGACAAGGCTCCTGTTCTCTACATCCTCCAGTAGCTCCCACTACACTCTTCCTCCATTTTTACAAATACTCCTTGCAAACAGCACAGACTCTGAAATTGATGGGAAGGATGGTTTGGTGATTAAAACACTATAGTAAGACTTGGAAAATGATCCTTTAATTCCCAACTCCAAAGTGATCACAGGTATGTTAATTAATCTCTGGTGTCTTAATTTGTTCCCTGTAAAAGAGGATGATAACACTCATCTACTCTGCTCTAGCTGGTGCATCATTTTGGGCAGATACTCTCAGAAGATGACCTTGAAATGTGCAGTGGCTGCTGTGAAGGAACTCAGATCTCAAATGAAGTTGCCTGCATAGTGTGGGATTCGTAGTGTGACAAGAAAAATTTATGAGCTAGACAAGTTCTTTAATCATGGATAACAGCTGAATGACGCAGTAGTCATACATTTGATAGTCCCTTCACTGCAGCTCTCTTGTAAGGGTGTTATAGGCATTTATTTTTTTACAAACTGCAAAACTTATTAGAAACCAGCTCACTAACGCTCCTTAAACCTGCAACAATAGAAAACTGACATTTGCCTATATAAAGACATTAATTTTCACTGATTGCCAAATGATTTGCTCCATTGCCCAAGATTCATGACAACTAAGATTCCTCATCTGTAAGGATACTATGTTCACAGAAACTGTGGAGAAAATTCTGGAATTTTGTATGTCTTTGAACTGCCAGGAGAAACAACTTGTTCTTTTTCACAGGTGTTATGGACTTGAAAATCACAAAGCAATTTCATTTTCAACTGGCTAAATCCTGAATGGAAATTGTTATTTTGACTAATGTCTGTCTCATGCAGAGAATTATAAAGGGGAAAATACAGGTTATAAAAAGATCAGTATGTGCCACATCTAACCACTTAAATACTCAGCTGGTACATGGAGAAATAAAATTCCTCTTTAAAAAGTTATTATTCCTTTTTCCAATTACTAAAGCACATGTTTCTGCACACGCTTGTTTGTATGTTTGGGTTTCATATTTATAAAAATGAGTTACAGCACATGAAACAATTATATGATCAACACTTCCCAAAAGGTGAACAAGAAACAGTCAGATGGCCTCATGTGCCTATGTACAATATAATTGTAATTCCTTTTGGGTAAATGTATATCCTGTACTCTTAAAAGTCCAGGGAATTCTGTAAAACATACAGTGGTCTGAAAAGCTCATCTTGCTATTGTTGGTAGTTGACCTTGACTTGGTAATCAAATTGTAGCTCAACAGAGGAGAAGAAATGGCTTTGTCTTGAGACCAAGGTTGTGGATACCTAAAAGTGTGCTCATAGAGGCAGATTTACCTTGGGTCTTCCTTCAGAAGGTCCTTTAGCTTGGGTAGAGTGACCTGACCACTTCCTAGCACAGCTTCACCATGCTGGTGTGTGTGTTTTGCTGGACTGTTACCCGGTACTCTGCTAACAGAAGCAAAGCAGATACTGCAAAACTGGGACAAAAAAAAAAAACCATGACAGCAGCCTTTGGTGGAGACACTCTCATTCCTGGAATGGGAGAGTAGGAAGAGAATTAGGGCAGGATGCCTTGGTGCCTTGGACCACTACACCTCCCTGTATTTATGGATTGTGGTGGAGTCAAAGGGCTGAGCTTTAGTAAGAGGTTTTCAGAACTGCAGGATTAACTAATGGTTTGGGTGGCTCATTCTCCTGTGTGAATTGTGGGTTACCTTTATGGATCTCCTGTTTAGGGCTGGTTTTTCATTAGTGTTTTTTCCTAGATTTCTGCCAACTCATCTGGGACAGCATCATATGTACGTCAGCCAAGGTTTCTGCTCCCCTTACTGAGCTGATCAGCCTCAGGAGATCTGACTCAAATTGGGTTCTGTGAATCTGGGGCAGAACATCATTGCAACATGGAAATAATAGTTACAAGAGACTTCTAGAGCTGTCTTGTGCTTTCAAGGTCCAAAAATGTTATTCAACTGCTTAATATTGATTGTTAATTATTAACCCCTAATAACTGAGAAATTTAAAGGACCTTCTGGATGCCACAGCTAAGTTTAAGTCTCAGGCTTAGTGCTGTATAAATGAATGAAGCACTGATTTCACTTTCACAAATTACACTGACTTTTCTCCTTTGTTCAGGTAGAAACAATGCCTCATAACATTATTTTTGCACCAGAACTTTCACATTTCCATTGGAACATGAATTCTTCTTTTTGATCCCTGAGACACTCCTCTGAAACCTTGTCACTAGTGCCTTCAGCAGCACACCTTATCCTCTTTCCATTCTCATTAGATGTTCTTTCTAGGAAGTGTGCCTTCTGCTGAGAGTAAGAAATGTAAACATCCTCCTACACAGACACTTGGAATGGCCAAGGAATTCCTGTTTTCACAGTACTTTCATAAATCATGCTGTTCTCATGACTCTTAAAACACCTCTGTATAATTTTATCTACACAAGAACACTTGTGATGATGAACTGTATCTCTCATATCCCTGATCTGTGCTGCATCTCAAGCTAATATACCGATTCTTAAGGCATGGGACAGACACATGTTTTTCCATTCTTTAAGGAAAGCTGACAAATGACCCATGGTTTTTAGCATAAGAACATTAGAGATGCAGTTTTACAGCTACAACAAAGTAGCTCTGTGTTGGAGAGAAATGGCTGCTCAGGAAGCTTTGTCTTAACTGTTTTTCCCTAACTTTTGTCCTAAGTTTGTGCAATTTCAAGAGCATTTTGAATGCTAATTTGACATTAAAGAGGCACAACTATTATTTCACCATTATTTCACTATTATTTCATCCAGTGATACCAGTTGTGGAAATGGTTCAAAGCTTTTCCAGAGGAGATTCAGACCAGACATCAAGAAGAATATCTTTTCCAAGAGGGTGGTCAATCACTGGAACAGGCCTCTGAGAGAGGTGGTTGATGCCTCAAGCTCATCAGTGTTCAAGAGGCATTTGAACAATCTCTTATTAACAGGTATTAAGTTTTGGTCAGCCCTGAATTGCTCAGGCAGTTGGACTGGATGACCATTGTAAATTCCCTCCAGCTGTCTATTCTATTCTATTCTATTCTATTCTATTCTATTCTATTCTATTCTATTCTATTCTATTCTATTCTATTCTATTCTATTCTATTCTATTCTATTCTATTCTATTCTATTCTCCCAAACTGATGAAAGTTGGCACTTGCTATTCTTTACAAACCATACTTAAAGTTCATTATAAGAATTTTTTATGTAAAAAAAAATCAGCTAATTCAATGGCACTCTTAGCCACTGCAACATTAGTAACTTCATGAAATCTGAAAGTGCAGAAAGCCCAATGAAGCAACAAATTTAAAACAGTGTCCTTCTAAAGCTTAAAACTGAAAATCCAAAGTATGCCTGAACACATACAGGAGAAAGTTCTATACACTGCACATCTCATACTTTGTCTGTACAGACCTTAATCTGCAGTGCAACAGTACAGATAGCTTGTGAAATTATTTATTTATAGGAAACATTCGGAAATCTTTTACAGTGTTTTATCTGCTGTGCATTTATTCTTAAAACAAAGCATTGCGCTCTGTATTTCCTTCTGGCTTCTCATAACTAATCTTTGTAGCTCTTTGAGTCTTTCTTTTTAATTTTAGAGGGTTTTCTATGCCTCCATCACTACCAAGTGACCTGAATTTTCTTTTCAGCCTACCACTGAAACATGTGGTATCCAACACAGATCACACATTTGGAAAAATCCAACACAGTTCACACATTTGGAAAATAAGGCTATACCTATCTGAGTGTACAGATTGAGAACAGATAAGAAAATATATGGCTTCAGAGTGTGTATCTGTCAAAGTTCTAATAAATGCCAAGGTTTTAAGAGCACTCCACATTTAGTAACTAGCAAAAGCAATAGTGGGAAATGGTTGTGGGAGAAAATTTTACATGAAAAGAAGAAAACTCTGTAATCTTGTACTAAGCAGAAAATTAGTTTTGTCCTCCCATTATTCTAGTAGGCTGGCAAAACAGACTTAATTTATTTTGTTTATGCAAATGATATTTGATTATGCAAATAATAAACAGAAACCTATTTTTGTTGGCATAAAGTCATTTTATACTGCTCAAATGATTTGCACATCAACTCCAACAGCAGCAACTGTACCTCCATTGTGCTACTGCCCTACTTAAGGCTCCAAAACACAGAAGTTCTGATGCACATTTTCACAGTGACTTCTAAATTTTGAGTTTTATTCTTTGAGGGATAAAATTTCTTTTGCCAAGGCAGATATTTCTGGAGCTAACCTGTCAGAGAAAGGACTTTGCTCATATATAGTATCTTTTAGTGAAGATAAATATTAAATGACAAAGGCAATTTGCATTTCCCTGTGGGCTACTGACAAAAATTATATTGGGTCCTCACTTTCTCTGACTGAGAGTATCATGTTGTGGCTTCTATGACCACCAGGCACCTTGTACTCAGTATGGGCTTGTAAATTAACAAAAACTACACAAAACAGTTCAGTTCTGCTCTGCTCTGAAAAATGAGTATCTTCCTAAGACAGCATTTTAAGAAACATAGATATTGTTTGCCTCTGATGCATCATCTAGAAACACTTGTTATTGCGGCAAACCCAGCTGAACAAACTCTATATCCTCTTGGTATTCTCAAGGAGGTGAGATTCTACTCCTCATGCATTTCTGTGTCAGGATCATGTCTCTGTTAAACTCATGTTCTCAGAAAACTTTCCATGGCATTTCTTTCTATTACTAGAGCACTGTTTAATCACTTAATAATTAATGTGATTAATGCAAAATACTAATCTTAAAATTATTATATAAAAGACAGCTCTGAAAAAAAAAAAACAAGGGAAAACACTGTTGAACATGAGTAGGTAAAAAACAAAGTTAACAGAGTTTTGATTGTAATGTGTTATGATCTTGAACTTGTTCTCTTGCTCTTGTCTAATGAGGATCTCATATGATACATTTTTCTGACTCTCTGTGGGCAAGGGTTATGTTTGCCTTCTTGACTTGTGTGTATCTTGCTGGAACAACTGCATCTCACCATTGCCTCCAAGCTATCTTTGCTTCCGAGTGCTTTATGCCCTGCTCAGAGCAACAGCCCTCTGCAGGTCTTGGGTACATGGTTCCCACTATGCATGCACTGTGGAAAAGCAGGAGCTTCCATTTTCATTTTAAAACAGGAGGTTTCTCTGTAGGAAGGGCGTGTGCTGCCTTTTAGGTAACTTTCAGAGAGACATAAGAAGAATGTGCCTGACAACCTGGTGAATGAGGGAAACCAAACACATCCCAAAGTGAACACTATGTTTGCAGGGAAAGGGATGAACGTGTTCCTTTTCATCAATCTTTCTTCCTTGTGATAAGGGAAGGGCAGGAGAGACTCTGCCTTGACATTGGGTCCTGCAGGCTTCAGCCAAGAGGTGGCGTTAAGGTGCAGTGCAACATTCTTACCAAACCCCCATTTATTCCTCAAAACCTGTTTCAGCGCTCGTGCGCCTGATATCCAGAGACACACGGAGCAGGTAACAGAATGAAAAATATAGCATAGAATAGCAAGGAATTCAAAGGGCCAGTGGCCTGAATTTTGACTGGTAAACTAAATCAATTTGTGACTCCAACAGTCATGCTTGCAGTAGGTGTTTCAGCCAGTCCCACACTCTGCAGGTTAGCTTGTATCTGTGCAAACAGGAACCAAGGGCTGGATGCAATTAAGTTAGATACTAGATTAGATACTAGATACTATTATTTTAACCCTGATGATGCATATTTTCAGCCCATATATGCCTTTTCAGAACACCTCCATTATAAAAGAAGACAAGTGTTTCCAAACCAAACAAATGGAGGCAGACCTATTTTCAAAACAAACCAAAATAAAACTACTCACATTTAACGCTGGTATGCAAACTCTTTGGTGCAGATGAATCAACAGCAGCTGTATTAACAAAAAGTAAGTTCAGTCCAATGAAACACTAACATAACAAATAATCATAGCAAAATGGGTAGAGATGAAACTGATAATCCTAAAGTGTTGGAATATGGGAATATCCCTAAGGTATGGGAATCTAGTACTAGACTGCATAATATTAGCATTATTAATAATGCAGATCTACTGACCACTGAACCCTAATTTTTCCCTACTGGTGAATTAATTTTCTGCTATTATCTTTGTCTATGGTCAGTTCTCAAAATTTGGCATAGGTTCAGTGCTGTGAAATTATTTGAGTTAGACTAACTACAAGTATAACTGCAAGGATACTCTTTGAGGATTTGACCCCTTGTCTCTATCTGCATGAAATCATAAGGTAAGTGCCTCAGCAGTGCTGTTAGTGGCTCAGTATCAAATCTGGATCTGATTTTTGTGACTTTCACCCATATCTACTTAGGTATAGAAATTAGAGCCAGTACAGCTACATTTATTGACCTTCATTTTAATTCACAATTTAAGAAAAGCTGTACTAATTTTCTATTGGCATTTACTGCTACCCAGAAAGTTTATATTTCATGGATGAGTAGTGCAGCTGCTATCAGAGAGGGGAAACTGGCAAGTGATGCTCCAAGATTGTGATTCAAGATGTCCTGAGGCTCAAGGGTCATCAGTTTTTCATCATCTTCCTAGCAAAAGGAGCTATTTCATTACACAAATACAGACAGTTTTGCACACCACACTTTCTGTTATTTGGTCATTTGGTTTTCATTGTAAAAGATTAAATGGAATGAGCTTCAAGGAATCAAGCATTCCTCAGCCTTCATTAAGTCCTGTGTCCATACAGGAAATGTTAAGGATGGTAATGGAATTCTATGTCAGGTTGCACAGCCCTGGATGTACCTGAGTTATATCAGGAAATAGTATTTTCAACTGTGGAGGGAAAAGCAATCTCCTAGAAGCTCAATATTCCAGTTGCATATGAAGGACACTGACTTAATTTCCATCTTTTACTTCTGTGATTACTGCCAAATGTCAAAGCAAACTGTAGTTTGTACAAGTGCCCTGAAGTTTTGGACAGGCGGGGCTGGCCACTCTCTGGAGTGAGGCCAAACAGGTTGTAGTTTATAAAGCAGATGTATTTCAAAAAGATTGGGGAATATTTGGAACGATACTGGAGAAGGCCTTTATACTCCAGCCAGATTTCTCAGAGGCACAAAATTCTATAATCGCCTGTAAAGCTGTACAGAACAGGTGGCAAATCAGCATTTCACAGCATCAGGTAAGTACAGAAGAGAACCTTGATGTCCTTGCAATATTGCAGTTTTTGATATGTGTGCAAAAGTTAGCTCTGCAAGGAAAACCCATGTGAATGATGAGGCACTATAATAAGTAAAATAAGTGTTTTATGATTAAAGGTTCCAAATCTGACTTTTGAGAAAAGTAAATTCAGATTGTGAAGCTCCTAAGAATTAGGAATTTTAGCCACTGATATTTTGATTAGCACCTACTGTGAAAAGCTCTTTCCAGACTGATTGAATTCTGCTGCAGAGGAGCAGGACTGACATTTAAAAAAAAAAAAAAAGTTGAAACCTGCTTTGTAACAAAGCACTTGGCTCTTTTTATACTAAGAATATCTTTTGTGTAGTTTCTTCTGAGCTGTAAGAATGTAATTGACAAAAAGACTGCAAAACACCTCTGTTACTTTCCTTTTATTTTTGACCTCCCCTCCCTCATTTAGACTTCACCAGTTGAGAATAAAATTTCAATTATATATGGCAGTGTTTGCTTCTCTTAATTAGTCCCGATGCTTCTGTACATTTATAAGCAAAGCTCTAGGATGTGAATTCTACAATTCCTAGAGTTCACTGTTTCTGTGACATTAGCCACGAAAAAGCAAAAGTCACTTAAGGTGCAAAAGTACACAGCAGCAATCCAGCTTCCAGCTCCCAATATGAGTGGGATGGTCACGAACCGTAGCATGGTGGAGGTCATAAAACTTTCAAAACTGACACCACAACGAAAAGATGCACTGTATTTGAGCAAGGTAGTTTAAAATAAAGCATTTGGTACTGCAAATTGACAAAAGGATTGGTCTCCTGGGGAAAATAACCAAACAAAAACCAACACAGCAGCAATCTCATCTATTGTTCAACAGTTCTGTGTTTTTATAAAACTCCCTGCATATAATCAGTGAATTTTTTGGTTAGAAAGCCTTTGGAGCCCAAGGGCTGGAAGCCTTGCAGGAACATAATTACAGCCATAGCCATTGAACTCCACCTGTTTCTTCTGCACCTGAGGCACCTGGAAGTTTACACAGCTCCAGAAAATTGACAGAGGACATTTATTTTTAAGTTCCAAATTTTCTTTCTTGTGGTTTGTGGCTATTTGCAGGAGGGAGAGCATTTGAAGGGCCCTCAGGAACATGACTACATGTGGTTAATAGAACTTCCCCCTAGGTTACTTAGGACAGATACTGTAACTTTCTAAACATCCAAAACTTCAAGTTGCTTTTCTGTGGTTTCTCCCAATTAAAAAAATACCTGCCCTAGTTCTTATTTTATGTTTCCTGTTGGTCAACTGCCATACACACCTAAAGAGAAACTAAGAGTAAACACAAGGGAATTAGATAATATTCCTCTTCCTAACATGAACTTGTCATTTCCTGGAACAGTTTCTCTCCATAGACTTTACATATTTCAACAGTCGGAATTCTCCCAAGCTTCTCCCAAGATAAGGTTACAGTTCCAATTGAGTGTTCTACATTTCTCTTAGGGCACATCGTTTTATGCCTCACTTTTAAATCCTCCTACTCCTGTTGAGTTAGTGACAGAGAGAGGGAGGAAAGAAACGGGGAGAAATTCAGAAGCCAGCCAAAAATAGGGGCAGCCAACATACTCTTGACTCTGATTTCACCTTTTACCTACATAGATGTTCTCATAATTAAAGACTGTACACACCTTCAGCAGACATCAACCTCTTGAAATGAGCAGCCATGTGGTCTTGAATGATGTACTGGTTGGAGAGCTTGCAGGAAGGTCCGGGAGAAAAAGCTATGAGAAGAAAAGAACTGAGTTTACTCAGTGGGACAAGTAATGTCTCAGGTAATAATAGTTCTGAAAATACTGTAATATTTATCCTCTTCTGCTTGCAATAACATCAAGTCAGTATTTATTCTTTTATTTCGAAAAATAAGAATAGCACAGATTGTAGCATGAATAAGTGGTAGATTATTCCCAGTTTTCATGTTTTTGAGTACCTGAGAATTATGGCTTGCAATAAGTAATGCATGAGCCTCTGATATTGTTGAACTCTGGAGAATAACAGAGGATCTCACTGTTTAATATCTGGTATAAGAAAAAACATTTGCCTTCTGAAAGATTTAATACTAGAGACTATTAAATAATAGTAGAGAGCATTAATACTATTTCCAATGCTACTAGTGTTATTAGATAATATTACAAAGTACTGCAAAATGAATGTTACTGTCTCACCTCTTGGTGATACCAGACCTAACTCGAGCACTCTGTGGTTAGGTAAATGGACTGGATACAGACAAAGACAGAAGTAGGGCCAGAAGAGGAACCAGATCATGGAACTGAATTGTGTTACACACACACACACTGATCATGATACCCTTGTGAATCTGTAATTCAGACTTCCCAGGTTCAGAAGAATTTGTCTCTGTATCTGACTGAAGTTTATTAACCCAGGAAAAGAAGTTAAGAAGCAGATGAGCATTAATTTGTTCTAGTTTTTAATCTGACAGTGTGGCTGAGATAGATACTTTTCTTTCAATCTGTTTCCAGACAAAAATATTACTTCTTTCTCAAACCCTCTCAACTCCTAACAGACAGGATTTGTAGATGGAAAGTTACTAGCACATAGTATTTAAAAAATCAACAGAATACTGGAGATCAGAAACCTAATGTGCCTTTGGCTTTCCATCCACAGACCCAGAATGACCCTTACAACTGAGATAATCAGCCCATCCAACCCTATCCAGATTTGGTTTTCTGAGCCAACAAAATAAACGATTGTTTCATTGTTCACGTCCCCAATGTACAATTTAAGCTAATAACTTTGTTTCATACCTTTTATTGTTTTGAAAGAATAGGAGACCTCGGGTTGAGACTCTGGAAATCAATTCCTTCTAACCTCAGTTTGGCTGCATCCGTGCTGTGTTGCTGTTTCTTATCTCTTGCCTACCAAAGTGAGCCAGTGATACAAACTGCTTTTCACTGCCAAGGAGCTTGACTACATTCAATTTATGGTGTCATCTTTTGAACAAGCACCATAAGAAAGACCAGGACAGAAAACCTGATGCTAGATTTGTTGCTTCACTTAATATTATTCACTGATGTGCTCCTGCAAGTGACTCTAAGCCTTCCAGAAGGGCTCTAATATGAAGACACCTGGTCCAGGAGCAGCAGCACATCCCAACATGACCAGCTGCAGAAAGGTGCTGTTACTTCAGCTCCAGGGCCACCCATTCTGATTGTGCATGGAACACATAGGCACAGCCAGAGAGCTTCCACCAGAACACGAGCAGGTGCAGAGACATCAGCAGAAATAGTGACTCCATGTTTGCTGTGAAGCAGTGGAGAAATTGGTGCGGTATTCTGAGCAAACTGCATTTACCTCTTGTCTCAATTAAACTGAGCATGAGTAGTACAGGCACCACAGTGGAATCTGGTACTTGAAGCATACAAATACAAAGCTGACAGACTTTCTAATCATGGGCCTTTACATGTCCAATTTTATTCAGGGAAAACAGGCATGGGTGTCAATGCCATAATAAAAAACCAAAATAGTTAAAATTATTACTATTCTATTTCAAAGCTTTTATGTGCTTGACACCAGTAGTTGTTCATGCCAAAGCTTCTAAAAATAATTTTTTTTGTTAATTTTGCCTGTTGTGCTGTAACCTCCTGCTGGGCAAAGCAACTGGAACAAGCTCATCAGTAATATCCAGCACCATCCCTAGCTACTTTAAAGTGAGGTGGCTTTCCTGAGTTTGAGGAGTGGCAGGGCCCTAAATTACAGCAGCTAGAGGCTCTTGTCACTAAGGGAAAGAAAACAGTATTTTGGTAAATGCCCCAAATCTTTCCATGATTGGTAGTGACAAGCGGATTTCAATATATGCAGTGAAAAAGACAGCATGGCAGAAGAACAAAGTGATAATCTAAAAAATATCCAAAGATTAAAAAGGGATGGAAAATCCATTTATAAAAAGAACATTCTTTTCAAAATGAATAACTGCCTCAAATTTGAAATGCTAAAGATATACAAGGCACTGGTAGTTTAATCTAATTTTTTGTCTTTCATAAAATCTAACTCTATGCTGTGTCCAGAAAATTACTGACATTGTGCAATAAGCAACATTGTGGTTATTCCTATGTAAGGAAAGGGGAAAAAAGCAAATTCCTTTCTTCACCAGAGACATTCTGTTGAACTTTGGCAAGTTATTTTGTGTTTCTGTGTCTCAATCTCTCTGAACAGAGGACATGAAAAAGCACATCCCTTCCTCAAAGAAAAGACTTTAGAGATAAAAATAATGAAAAGGGGAGAATTAGGGGGTGTCCAATTAAGTATTTCCCACCATTACAGAGAGTGATCTTATTTGAACTCACTGGAAAGTTTGCACTTTCAAACAATTTTTTCTTATGTTTTCTTTGAGTAACTTCAAATTGAGGGAAATGGGAAATAGAAATCTACTGGGAATTTTAAGTAGCCTTATTAAGAGGCTCTGTTGATGGTGCAAACACATGTCAAGTCAAATTGAAACAGTCCTTTTGTGTGCTGTAAAGACAGGCAATGTTCTTAAGCCCATTTTTGAACAGAATCCAAGTTCTGTATTTTCTGCTGCCTTACACAGATCTCATTTGCTGCAACATTCAGCAAATTGCTTGATCCAAGTTTTCAACGTTTCAGAGTTTCAACATTTTCTGTATATGAGCGCAGATCTATGTACAGAATGTTGCCTGCTTTTGAAAATCTTTCCAAACTCTGAGGACTACTGTACTTCCAATGCATTTACATGTTGTTTCTACACAGGTGGAAAGTTCTCCAGGAAACCAAGACTGAAGAATGAGTAATAGGGAGCAAGTGAAAGCTCTCTTCAACAGTGACTCTTTTTTATTTCCAACTTTATAGAGACTTTCCTAGCAATTTATTATAGTCCTGAATGTGTACTTGTGTGATGACTTGAATGTGATGACTAATTTACCTAGTTTCCACTGATTGAATTGCAAGAGATTACCTCTGGAGATCATGTCTGGAGAATATATCATGTCTAGAGGTATAATGTCATACCATAAATCCAGTCTTAGCAGCATTAAAGTTTGACTGATACACAATGACAGTGATAAAACATGTCTTTTCCATGCGACTGAAAACTAAAAATATGCTTCTAAAAAACATAAGAGGTGACTTTACTTCTCACCAGACTGCTGATTCAAAGCCACTACTTTTTGCCTCTTACTGGGGTAAAAGTCTGTCACGTGGCAACGTGTCAATTTTTTAACTCTTTAAAGACTAATGAAACTGCAGAGCTGCTATACTGAAAAGAGTTTATACCACTGTTAACTGCTAATTCCTACGAGTGGAAAATTGGAGAAGGTACAGTGGAACTGCATTTCTGAGAAGGGAAGTTTAAGGCAGAAGATCTTTCCAGCAGTTCTTCTGCAGGTGCTTGGCAAATATCCTGAACAGGAAAGCTGTTTGTCTAAAATAAAAGAGTGAGATATAGAGCAGATACTCGAAGGACTTACCTACTTTACATTGTTTCAATAGTAAAATATGTATTTTTAATAGTGGCATAATATTTAAGCTATTATTCCAAATTTGGAGCACTTAGTCATTTTTCAAGCAATAATTCGAATACTTACGGCTACTTTTGAGACTCATGTGTCCTCTGAAAGGTCCCATCAAGGAATATGTAGGCACCATGGCTGTCTGGGACCCTTGGCAAGGAAGGAAAATGTGTTGGTTATGCATTAATGAGAGCATTAAGAAATAGGATTATCTTTCTGCAGGTCGTTATAGGAACAGAAGAATCATCTCCTGGCCAGAATCTCACGCTACAACTGATACAGGTATGGAAAGGCTGGCACTTTGGAATTTATTTTCCTGTCAGATTTCTTCTGTTTGGTTTAATCCCTGTCAGTTAATAGGACCCCTTAGATCAGATACTTTGAGAGAAAATTCTCTGTTACAACAGCATTAGCAGGGCAGTTTTCTACAGGCCACAGAAATGAGCCATGACATTGTGCAAAGGTCACATATTTTGCAATCTGAAAGATCATCACTGCTAAACATCTTTGAGGCAAAAGAAGGAGAAGCTCAGTCTGTTACTGTGCTGCATGTGCCCAAGGGAAGCAGTGGGGGCAAAAGCACAGCATTGAAGGTCTTCTAAAGATACTCCACAAAATAATATAGACTCACATCACAGAAGCCAGACCTAGAAAAGCCAGACCCAACACAGCAAAGCAAGCAAACAAGCCTGCGCTCATTTTGAATTGAGGGCAGGTTGAGAAGACAAATTCCAAATACACAGAATTCCACTTATTTTATGAAGAAATGTCCCACTGCTGAGAGATGAATTTATCTCAGACAAGTAACAGGGTAAATTTAACAGCTAACAGGTAAAATTTAACAGCTGAATGAGCCAAGTCTCAAATTCTAAAGCCACATGAGTTCACAGGAGTCAGACTTGACAAGAATTCATAGGAAATCCATTTCAGAGAATATTTCAGTCCCCACCTGTCCAGTGGTATGGTATTCAACAAAGTCATGTTCCTAACTCCCACTAAAATCAAGGAAAAGCTGGTACCTTAATTTGCAAGTCTGATTGTGGAGGCAAAACTTCAGTCCTCATTTTTAACTTACTTTTATCTTAGTGAAACTATTTGTCTATATGCAAAAGTTCCAGCAGTAATTTTAACTGTAATTTAAATAGAATTTCTTCAGTTTAAAGACTGATTTTGATTCATCTTAAACCTACTCTTGGTTAATGTGAAGCAAGCCAGTAGCACTGCAATGTGCAATGAGCACACATAATCTTCTTCACCAGATAAATCTTATCACTTTAAACCCACACATAAAATTCCATGCTTCTTAAGCAGATAAGTCAACTGGCACACAGGAACCTGGTGCTCAGTAGCTTTATACTCCAAAGGGTTGTCTGGCAGCAGAAGTTGCTTAATTGTGAACTTGGATTTGCCTGATTTGATTTGACAGTTCTAAAGGAAATATCTCCTTAGAGATGATCGTGAATGTCAAAGGACATACCAAGTGCCATCAGAACTGGAAAAATCAATACAATTCTTTCTTTGGTTTCAAGGCAACGTTGTAATTTGGGGGAGGAACCAGGAATGTCTGTCCCTTAAACAATGAAACTTTCTCTTTTGTTCTCATACAGATATTTCAGAATAACTTTTGGGTTCAAAGTTGACTGCAAGTTCACAAACCCGTGTGTTTATACCTTTAACCAAAATCTAAGGGCAGAGACTTTAGTCAGGTTTTGCACCTTTATGACACCTGAAAAAGAGGCTGTTTCTTTCAGAGAGTGCACTTTCAATTGGTTCTGAAATTCAGGCCTCACACTGGGAGTTTAGTTTTTTAACAAAATCACCTGTCTGGAATGGCTTTCTTTAAGATAAAAGGATGCAGGTAACAGAGACCATTGGGCAGTGTTCTGAGAAAACAAAGGCTGGAAAGACCATGAGCAATGCTTTTTTTTTTTTTTTTTTGGTATCAGATTCTCTGCCACCTTAGACATAAAATAAAAATGGTATGAAATAAATGGGAGCAGAGTAAACTTTATTGCTTTTCCTCTGTGCTCATATTTCTAATTGTCATGTGTCCCTAAGTTAATAAAATCATCAAAAGGTCAGCTTATTTTTTTTGTCTTTTGAAAACATCCTTCTGTAGTCACAACAGGATATGGGCAAAGGAAGTTACTGCTTTCAAATCCAAGGTAACACATCAAAATATTTGGTTATTTTTTAAATGCTATTTATTTAGTTGTATTCCTTAAGCATTTTTAGTAATGTTTTGGAAAATAGTGGAACTTAATCATAACTTCATATACACTGGCTAAAGATTTAAAAACAAATTATTTAAGCTACATCTAATATATTACTACTAATAATTTTGATTCTTTATTTTGAAATATAAATTATCTCTGGCTTAATCTTTGCTTCTTTTAGTTTTTTTTTAATGTTAAACATCTGTGAAAGGCATGAAAGATAGAAGGATATTGTATTGAAACGAGTTCTTAACCATGTGCAGCTTTAAGACAGAGTAATTCTTCTTGTGCCCAGTCCTACCACTTTCGCTCAACAATTACTCTATGTTTATTTGAAGTAGAAAAACATCAGTGGGAAACTGCTCTGAGTGAGGACAGATAAAATGGAAGAAGCATGTATCAAAAATTGTAATGTTTGGCAAAAATACATGTAATTCATAAGTGCGTGCTATGTGTAACCCATGACGCAGGCACTAAACAGTTGTTGTGATGGAACAAAGTCACAATAATGGCAGATCTTTAATTAACCAGTCCCTTACAGGAGCATTTTCAGCAGTTGACTCATGCCAGAATGTTGCTGCTGTTGTCTGAACTCTGGTGACTTCCTGAAGTCTCAATCAGATCACTGTCCCAGGCTCTGCACAAACAGTCAGGCACTCATTAACAGACCCAAGAAGTTTATAACTGATATTTTCAAACCAGATAAATAGCAGTTAGGGGGAAAAAAAAGTTCTGTCTTTGTTGTGGAGGCTGAAAAACTGACTTTGTTCATTGTAATGGGATGAAAAGATTTAATGGCAGAGAAATGGAACTTGATTTTCTGAGTATCAGACCTGTGCATAAACATCAGGACATCTACTTCTAACTTTGTTGAAATGTGCAGAAAGTTTCATTCCAATGAGAAGAAACAGTTGCATACTTCTTGTAGTTACTGCCATGTTTGACTTAGGGAGCCCTGCAAACTCCTAGGAAGGGTGTGTCCCCATAAAAAGCCATTAAAAAGGAAATTATTTTGGCAAGAAGTATTTTGAAAACTAATAAGATGATAGTTCAAGTTCTGAGGATTCATTGGGGTGGTCCAACACCACACATAGAGGCAGAGCGTAGGCAAGGTAACACCACTGGCAACATCCTCCAGTCAGCTGCAAGATCAGGCCTGGAATGATGAACAGCCTTTTCCAGAGCAAAATGTCTGATAGTGAAACAAGGGAACTGTCTGGGGGAGTTTCTGAATGTAAAATGTTCAGTCCCTTAAAAGCAGTTATTTGTCAATGTTCCTTACAAGTTAAAGTCCCGTGGGCTTTACACACAGACTTTGTAAAATCATGCCTTACCACTGGCTTTAAAATAACTCAGCACCTATTCAAATGCTATTATTTCTGCCTTTTCTTAGAATGAAAACAAATAGTCTACAGCATTTGAAAAGATGGTGTTCGCTATTGTGAAGCTTTTAAGTTGAGACATAGCAGACTGAGAGGGAACAAAGCTTCTGCTTTACTTCTGCTTAAACTCAGATACAGCAACAGAAGCTGTTGTGTTTTGGGATTATTTCAGAATGGAGGAATTTTTTAATCCATCATGATTTATGGCCACCTCTCTTAAATCTATATAAGACACAGCAGGGAATCTATACCACACACTACATACTTACCTACTCGACTACAAATTAAGCCCTGATCTTTGCAGTCATTAGGTGAGGGAATAAGAACCAGATATGGCAGGGGCTCATTTCTATTTAATGATGTGTTTTGCTGTCAACACAGTCTGTTCAATTTCTTTGTGTTTTCTGTATTTCTGTAACACCTGAATCTGTCTCCCTACAGAAATGCTGCAGCAGTAACTTTCATTTGTGCCAAATTGCTTTAATTTCACTGGATTATAATAAATCAGTTCAGTTGGTTAGTGTTATACTTTGCTATTTCACATCTATGCACAGTTCTTTTAATAGGAGACACAGGGTGTAAATTACATGTGAGAAAAATCAGGTCTTTTTTATACCACACAGATAGATGCTAAAATGCTTCACCTATTGGTTTGTAGCCTATAGGAATTGTATATAAACCCCAGTATACCTTTTAAAAAGGTGACAGTAAAAGTACTGAATGGAAGTTAGAGAAAAGAGAGATGCATTTTTCACATTTTCACTAATTACAATGCACAGATATGAAATGACCTTGCTATTGACATTCACAGAAAATATAAGACTGACTCTTTCTGAATATTTTAAATTATCTACAATGAAATAGATTACAAAACACAGCTAAGCATTTGCTGCTGTGAGAGACACATTCTCAAAAACAAGGGATTTGATTCTGAAGATTTGTACTTGTCTCCAGTAGGCTGCTGAGCAGCATCAGCTCCCAGATTTGAGGGCTTTGTGTGTTGTAAAATTTGGCTCTCAGTACAAAAGTTAGAGACAAATGCAGTTTTTAAGAAGGTCCAACATCAGTCTAGTCTCCTGTGCCATTATTCTCTATTGACAAAATATTGTCTTTCACATAATCATATTTTAGGATTTATCTCCACGTACTATAGTGGGCTGGGAACTTGGGCATACATGAGGCCATTCCCATTGATGAGAATGCAGTTTAGAATAGTTCTGAAATAGAAACAGATTTGATCATACATATTAAGCAATGGCATTTATGCTTGAAATAGGGGTTTCCTATTTATAGAGCAAGTTAGGGTGAAAAGGAGTAGACCTTTATCCACAGGAATGCAGAACTACAATGCCTAAGATATGCATTTGACATCCAGACCTGACTAATAGATATACATTATTTTTCAGCACCCTAAAATCCACATTAATTTTCTAGTGGACTGGAACCACTCTGGGTCTATATCTCAATACCTGAAGCAGCCTGGATTCCTTGTCAGGCATCAGATATGGAATCAGCATTTGCAAACTTAATCCAGAATATTAAAACAAAACCAGCTTGACTATTGTTTGTGCAGTACTTTAAAGCTGATCAAAAAAATTCCAGAAAAGAGGATTTTTGTGGCATTATTTGTCAGTTTGTCAAAACAGAAATATTTTGCAGAGAAAGAACAGGGTTTCTCTAAAATTCATGATTAAGGCCTGCAAGGAATCCTGCCAGCTGCAGGAGAGCAGAGGCTCCCAGGACTCAATCACACCATATGGTCTCCCCTCTGTTGGGTCTGCAGCCAGTCCAATACTTGCTGTTTCCAAGCCCACCAGCTTTGTGGAAGTAGCAGAACTGTCCTCTCTTGTGAACCCCAAAACTACATTTGGCTTTCCTTATGAGCAGCAAGAAACCTGAGACATTTGAGAACTCAGCTTATGCCCAGTCTCTGAGTCCTGAAGCCCTGGGAGACTTTCACCTGGGCTTTTCAGGACCCACTCTGGTACAAATTGCTAAAAAATGTGAAAATTTGAAAGCCCTGGAATCTGGGAATCAAGACAGACCCTCCAGATTCAATTAAATAAGAAAGAAAAAAGAAATTAAAGACATAAGCAGAGAGATTCTAATATTTATTCTAATAAGGCACCATTTCTTTTCCTTAGTTTTGGAATTTTCTGTGGAACAGTTCTGTCACTCAACTGCCTCTACTAAAGCTTATCATACTTGTATAGGATGAACACGATGATATTTGTATTTCGTGGTATTTATTTATCTGATATCTTAAACCACATGATTAACTGTTAAGAGCTGGAGGCAAATTAAGCAACTGTTACACTTATGTAAGTGATACCCTAGCAAGCCTCTGTGAAGATAGGGATGAACCCAAACCCAGGCCATCCTCCCACTGATCATGGGATCCAATTTTAGCAGTGTGCCTGTCAGCTGCAAGGCCCCTCAACAGAGCAAAGACACTCCTTTTCTAGTGCCTTTGCTGTCACTGGGTGGTATCCACTTGTAGCTACAGAGAAAACATGGAGAAGCAATGAGAGACAGATGAAAGCAAGAAAGATCAAGGCAGTCCTTCATCAAATTCCTTTGATGTATAAGGGAGTGTTACAGTTTGGGTGTCTATACAGGCAGAAAAATAAAAACAAGAGACAAATAATAAGAAAACCATAAGAGCAGGTGGAAAAATTATGACTCTGCTCTTTATTTTCTATCTCTTGTTATTAGCAAAAGAAAACAAGGCTTAACTAATGATGTATTTTAGGAGGATGTCTTTCCTTTTTATAAGTGCTCAGACATTTTCACTTACTTCTGTATGTCATTTCTGCATGCAGATCAATTATTTCTTCCCATCCAGGATAGATACATAATTTCCTAGTAACACTTTCAAGATTCTGAAATAAATAGTAAGAGCACCTTAATTGTATCAGTCCTTTTTAGCTCAATTAAGCATCTGTGGGCTTCTCAAGTACTGATTAGCCTATACTCTTGCCCTGCAGGATAAAGAATGACTCCTATTGGGCTTCTCATGGGCCAGAGCTCATCTGCAAATTGTTGTCATTTACACAGCATCCAAATGAAAGAACTTGACAGCAAGGAGCCTATTCATTAATATATAAACTGTAGTTGATGAAGCACAAATTACATGATTGCCCGAGAAAGTAACTGAGCTACCTCTCAAGTACACAGCCATGCTGTGGAAACTCCTGGGTTTCAGTGGGCAACATAGTCAAGTACTTATTTTAATAAAGGCAGGAACTCTTTTTTGGGTTTCTAAAATAAGCATGCTGTAAGTGAAGCACTTTACATTTATCAACAAGAAATATGGCACCTTCCTGGGCAGGTAAAATCAAGATATAAATAAATTTATTCTGTCTCTGCTGATGGATATGAACTTGCTGCTGGCACTTTACTTCAGTTATTTTAGACTTCTTTGAAAATTCAAGCTCTAAAATCACATCTACCCCCCTCCCCACCATTTCTTCCAAAAATCTGGTTTTCTTCTTACCAGTGAGAACACTGACTTTAGCAGGATGGGTGCAATACAGTCTTTCCCTTCCATCAATGCCCAAGACTCACCCTGGACATGGTCTACACCTTGGAGTATCCCTTTCTCTACTGCCTGGGAGGTTTGTGGCAGCATCCAGCCAAGAATGTGCAGCCTACTACACCAGCATGCTCTGCTCTCCCCCAGAGCAAGCAAATGTTTTCTCTCTGTTCCCTGTGAAGAAGGTCAAGTGATGTGGCAATGGAAACTTCCTTGAGCTTCAAATTGCCATGAAGGGTTCTGCTGTTGTTACTGTGCAGCAATGTACAGATCTTAGGAATATGTTTATAATTAGTGCCTAACTTAGAGAATCAAAGACCATGGTGTGTGTGCCTTTCCCCCTTCCAATCTGTTTTGCCTAGTTAAACCAGAGGTTTAAAGTTTCTCAGGGCAATAGTTGTCCTTCACTCTGTGCAGACATGTGCCTCACAAAATGAGTCTTGATGTGCCACATTTAAGCACTAGCACAGCACAGCCAGCAAGTCACGAGAAACAATTTAAGTACAAAGAAGCACTGAAATATGAGATGGGTGCTGTTGGAAAACCCTGAGGTTTATGTGTCCACCACACTGGTCAGCCAAAGATTGAAGGCCATTTTTCCCCAAAGGGCTGAGAAAGGAAAAAAGGGAAAGTATTGTGTTCTTGTCCTTTTCTTAGACTTTCCCAGACATCTACTTATGGCCAGTACTGGAGACATATTTGGCTAAATGAACTTCTAGTCAGATGCAGGGCGGCACTGGTAAAGTGTTTTGCCACATTACAGCCTTCCTATAAATGATATTATATTCAATGTAAGTTATAAAATAGAAAAAACTATTCAGACTCAGTTTCTTCTGTCTTCTTGGCTGATACCTTGTCTCCATTGTTTTGAGCAAGATAAAACCACAGGCTACATCAGGGCCACTGACCTACAAACAGAAGGATTCCCAACTCTACCAGTCTTGTATGTTTTATTTACTATTTATTCTCCTCTTGCCTATAAAGTCTGAAATTGGAAATAATGCCTAGTAGGAAAGAAAAACCCAAACCAACAGAGCAAATTCACTCTTAATTAACAGGCCTTCACATGTCTTATTCTGTTAATTTTAACTTAGTGTATAGATGCCAAGGAATGGCAGGACATGTGTGAACTACATTAATTTAGAATTAAGAATGTACCTTAAAAAAAGAAATTAAATCAAAAGGTTGAAAGAGAGCAAGAGAGCACAGAAAAGAATATTTAAGCAGAGCAGCTGGTAATTGCTGTCTCTTCTCCCTTGAGTTTTAGATATTTTTTCCATTACTTGACTGGATTTCCTCTGCTCATGCACATGCTTTGACTTTTTCTACATGACATGACATCGGAATGTTATTGCCTGACAAAGCAAGAAATTTTGAAACCATCTTTTGTTCTATACAGTGAGGAATTGCTGAATTTCCCCCCTTTTTGTCAGGCATAATGCACTGTAAGATAAAACCAGAGTTCAGAACAATTGTTGAAACTACACTATTGCATGAATGAACTACGTGAATAAGTCTATCATTTATTTTGTTAGGAATTTGACAAGAAAATAATTTCATCCATTTAAATCATCATACTATTTATTATTATAGTATTATTTCTATTTTCCATTTTTTAACCTCCAGAACTGTAAACCATCACTGATGTGCCATGTGGCAGGTCAAAGGTGACCATCTTGAACATAAGATCTTCACTAGAAACTGCAGTTCCCATTTGAAACCTGCTGGCTCACAGCAGTGAGCTACAAGTTTCCGCAGTTCACAGAGGTAATACAGCCTCTTCCTGCAGCAGCTGCACCAGATAGAAATAACAGACCGATGGCAGAAGAGGAGAAAGAGAAAACTGGGAACTTCTTCTTTTCTTTATGTCTTGTCAGGGGCATGCTGTGCACTTGACAGGGTGGCCAGGAAGCTCAGTCCAGCACCTTCGGCACTGGTGAGGCATAAGCAGTGTCAGGTATCACAAAGCAAAGTCTCCATCGCCCACAAGTGTGGCCACAGCAGTGACATGGGAGGGTGAGGCACTGGATACCAGCAAAGTGGAAATTTCTTTAGAGTAGGCAAAAAACTCCTGGTGGCCAAAAGCCAATAAAACAGCTGTGCTCCATCTAGTCATAAAGCCTCTAGCACAAGGATAGCAGGAACAGCCATGCTTCTGTTCCTAAATGCCAAGGAAAAAACCCATATGAGGCTGTATGAAGCACGATTCAGGGAATAACTACAGAGCCAGTGCAAGTCACTGAGGGTACAAGCACTGTCTGTTCAAGAAGCTGGGCTTTCTTTGACATATGTCAATAAAATAATGTTCCTTTGTATCAGAACTGCAGTCCACCTAGTTCAGCATCCTACCACCAGGACACTGCCTTTGAAGTACCTGAAAAAACCCCTTTGGCAAGCGAATATATAACCCAATCTGTTCTTGTCCTCATACTACATCTTTTAACACCCAGAAGTTACCTTCTGAATAAAGGAAGAGATTAATTATTCTACCCAGTAAATCTATTAGAATTTGCTATGGGGTAATTGATACATCACTTTGTGTCATCTTTAAACACAATTAAAAGGATGACAAACAAGATCTTAGTGTTTATCAATACATTTTAGTACTAGCAAACACTTCAGCAGCTGCCTTGAAAGCATTTCAATTCCTCTAAAGTGGCAAGTAGTATTAACTCAGCATTTTAAAATTTTCCAAATACTCCTGTGAACTGTATACTGTGACACTTCAACTAATGAGGCCAAATTAACAACTTCAAAGTTTTAAATTAAAGAACTAAAGACAGCCACTGATGTCTAAATATGCTGAGATAAAATTAAACCCATGATTTACAGTCAAATTCTCTGAAGATGCACTGTCACAAAGTTAATGTGGAATTGGAGGACAGGGAAAAATATGTTATCAGATATTAACAATAAACTCAGCTAAGGCTGAGACCAGCAAAATTTTGGGAGAATTATAAGTGGTAAAGTTATCACATGTTTGTGAGATCTTGGCTTAATCAGCTATTGCAGGATGAAAAGAATTGTATTTTACTGTGTCTTTTCTGAAGGAAAACCAGAAAAGCTTTCAGTAGGAATTCACTTCCCATGCAGAATGGGGCCAAATAGTTGTAAATAAGTAAAAGAGTTAAGACTTTCTTATTACCTTAATGGATCAGGCTGCCAGCACCAGCCTGATCTTGAAGTCCCTATTTACCTAGCTGCTACCTGTATATTCCTTGCTGTGTCTTAAAAAAGATCTTTGGATTCTGCATTTTTGGGCAACTAGAGCTCTTCATGTATGAATGAGCATGTTTCTATAACTTCATAACCATTTCATTTATTTAGATGGGAACTTTATATTATTGCAATGTCTTAATATTTTCATACTATGCTAGACCAGAAGTATCAGGACACCTTTTTGCATATTTTTATTTCTTTTTAATTAATTTCAAAAAAGAGTAGAGAGAAAAAACACCCCATAAAATCTGTTTCCTATTTTTATCCTTTACAACTGGCCCAATAAACACTTAAAAATATATAATGATTGTAATAGACAAGAACATTTTACTTGTGATTTTCAATCACAATTGCAAATGTGGTTCCTGCTCCAGCCCCCACTTAAGTCCACAATGATGTTGACACTGGCCTCAATAAAGTCACAATTTGATTCTCTAGAAGCTCACAGGTGTTTCCAAGCAGAAGGTATGAAGAAATATGGGCAGGTACGAGCATGTTTGTGAGAGCAACAGAGAGGCCACACCTCTATCTTGTATTCCAAAACTATGTACTCAAGTAGTTTCTTCAAATAACATAAGGGCTTGGCTGAAAGGGGCTTTGTTGACTGCTAAAGACTTAACAAAATGAACTCTTCAAAATGTGCAGCTGTACTGGACTGTTGCAACTGAACTTCTTTTCTTAAAAAAGACACTTTCTGCTAGCAGTTAATTGAAAAAAAACCAAACTAAAACAATGAATCCCTCTGAAGGAGGTCTGAGTATCTTCAGATGCAAGGTGATACTGCTAAGCTACTACAGCAAAACACTGGCTGGCTTCATCATGGAGACTCAGCTCTTCTCAGTAAATGACCTACAGTGGTGTGGGACAGTTTTCTGATTTTTATTTGCTCTTTCTTATCTTCTCAAATGGCCTTGCACGGGTTAGATCAGAGAGAAAGCAGAGCATTCAGTGTTTAAAACTACGGCACTACGAAGCTAACAGGCTTTACTGACACAGGATTTTTTATTTTTTTTTTCATTATTATTTTCACTGTGCAAGCAAGAGCATTCCTGCTACAAGGCGAAATTAGTTAACAGAGAGAGATCATACAGCATAGTAGGGGAGCCCTGCTGTTCCTTGCAGAAAGAACGTCAGAACTGAAAGGAGGAGGTATTAAATGCAATTCCCTGCTGCTCGCTCTCTTAAGGCACCGGCAGCTCTCCACTGGAGGCCTGCTAGCTGCAATCAAAGTTTGCCCTAAGAGACCTTCTCCACCACAAAGCCAGAAGCACCAGCAACACACCAGACTAGAAAGCTCTTATTAAATTTTAGCACAGTCCTGGAAGCCTTACGTGAAGGAGGATCCTCAGTTCTGCTATTTCTTAGCGAGGTTCTAGAGGATTTCACAGGATCACAGGGTACCGGAGGTGGGAAGGGACCTCTGGAGGTTATTTGGTCCAGCCCCCTGCTCGAGCAGGGCCGCCCAGAACTAGAGGCCTGCAGCCGTGTCCAGACGGCTTTTGAATGTCTCCTAGGAGGACAGAGCTCACCTGGCAACCTGTGCCCGTGCCATGTCACCACCCTGCCAGGGGCAGGGATTGCCGGTGTTTAGGGAGTGCCACTGTGTCTCCGTGCGTGCCCGTGGCCCCTGGTGTCACTGGGCACCCCTGGAAGGGCTCTGTTCCTGGCTCCGCGCCGCCCGCTGCCCTCCTCGGGGACCGCAGTACCTCGCCGGCCGAGGGAGGCAGGGGAGGAGGCGAGGAGGGAGGCGAGGAGGGAGGCGAGGAGGGAGGCGAGGAGGGAGGGAGCCTGCCGAGCTGCCGCGGCCCCGGCCTCACACAGCAGCACCCGTGCCTGCGGATCCGCCCGTGCCCGCGGCTGCCCGTGCCCTGGGGGGAGAGCCGTGCCCTGCCCTGATCATGCTCGTCCTCGGCTCGCTGCCCGGCGGCCATCCACGCCCGCCCATCCATCCATCCATC
>VZRX01020492.1:0-18027 GCA_013398075.1 Notiomystis cincta
ACTACCAAGGGCATCATTAACTTTTTAATGGTAATGTCAACCTATAACATAGGGGAACAGGAAGAAACCACTTTTCATCTTCTCCCTTTTTCCTCTCAATAAGAACTTGTCTTCACACTCTTTAATGACTAAGCCTATCCAGATAAATTTGTTCAATATAATTATGGTGACTATGCCCCTTGGGCTGCATCTTTAATGGGAGATGGAGAGCAGGACCAAGAATGAGTTTCTGGTGGGCTTTGAGAGCTTTGAATCTTTCTTCCCCATCTTTGACTGAGCTGCAGCTCAGGCTTGATGTGTTTTCCATCTGCCCACAAACAGCTGGGCAGCACAGAGTTGTGGCTTGACCAGGCTGCAGTGTTCAAAGCACTTCCCATGGCCAATCCCTCCTTCCTGCACAAATTACTGCATTAGGTGAGTTTGTTAAGCACTGAAGATTTATAGGATGAATCATATCAGCATATGGCCATAAGACTCTCTCTGGACTCACAGTCAGCTGACAGTAGTAGAATCTCTTGTTCAATTCCAGCATGACTTTCAGGAAACTCCAGAAATAATCCAGTGTCACACTTGGCTTATGCTACACATTTATGAATGTTGGAGAAGCTAACATTGTGTAACTTAATTTGTTTTTGTTCATGACAATGAACATTGCTTTCTGGTTTTACTAAATATGCCTAAGTTAGAGCATATATAAATTTTCAATAACTCAACAGCAAACCAGCTGATCCAAAGCATATGAATTTAGAGATAGCTGGCCAGTGTTTGGATTTCCATCAGATTTATAAAGCTGTTAGGATGAATATTACCATAATATTTTAAACAACAAATAAGACAAAATCCATTGATTTCCTGGACAGTTAGATTGATTTACTAAGGAATGGGGAAAAATAATGTAATATAAATAAATCACTGAAAAAACTAAGTGATAAATGGAAATATCTACTAGGCAGTTAAAACAGCCTAAATGACATGAAATGTCTTCTCAAACAAACAGAAAATCAGTCAATTCGTTGGAATGTCTCCCAAATGACAAAGAAAAAATAAAAAATGTGATTCAAGACATAAAAAGGCAAAGCTCTCTAAGGGAAAATTTTTATATTGATGACATATTTGATGAAATATTTGACTATTTGGAATCTATATTCCACAATTCTTTTAAGCATTACTTAAGAAAAAAATATTCTCTGGAAGTTAATTACATGTTCTGACTTGCTACTTATATAACAGTAAATCAGACAGACTGAAAAGGAATGGGTAGTGTTTGCAAGGTTCTTGATAAGATAATGGCCATAGTTTTTTTCCAATCCAGGAAAAGTAGACATTCTTATGTAATCAATATTGTATTGGAAATGGAAAATGGAAAAATTCTCTTTTTTCTTTGTGTGGCATTGCTTTCTGAAACTTCTGCTTTGCTATATAACCATGCATGTACCCACACACAGAGTGTCAGATACAGAGTTTTCTACTGAGTCACATACCTGCTGGAAGTTGAGAGAGCAACCATTTGTAAATTAATCTAGAAGAATTTAAAAGTTGTTCCTCCACAACACCTTTTTTTACCAGTGAAAACGTAAAAAACAATTAAAATATTTGAAAGATTTGTAATAAATTCAAAGTCAAATAAAGCAAAGGAAACTATTTTTGCACTATCGGCTAAACTGGTTTAAACCATTTTCTACAACACAGCACAAGAGGAAAAGAGCATTCAAATAATTACAGGTCTGTTCTAAGGTAATGAAAATTTGAAAATTCTTTATACCTACAACAATGCTTCTGCCAAGTTTAGTTGAACCCCATTAGCAGTGTTGCTTCAAAAACCCCAAACACGCTTGAGGATGGCAGAGTTTGAGGACAAAAGCTGTCCCTTATCTGGACAAACCAAGAAAAAATCCAAAGAGGTCACATATTCTTTGCCCTTAGCAGGGAAATAAAAAAATTCAAAAAGCTGAAATCATGCTTTTAAAAATCTTCTGCCTCAAACAGACCTTTGACAGAANACCAAAACCAGAGTGTTTTATATATCATCTGTTACATGAAGAGGGAGTACTAACAGTACTGGAAATGTGAAGAACACAAAGAAGCCAAAATAAAGCAGATGAGTTTATTTATAGCATATATTAGGACTTTCATGAATGTAGGAAAACCACAAATTCCAAATTACTCTGAACAATATGTTGTAAAACATATAAAAATATATAAAAGTTTCTATAGTAATAGTCCACTAATCTGCTCCTATGGGAATAAATGACAATGCTCCAACTGAATTGAGTGGGATCAGGGTTAGAGCCTCTGAGTAAGTGGCTGTGTTTGTGTGAGCTGTATTCACAAGGTTTATGTGAAAAACCTGAATCTGCCCTTCGAGCTGCTCAGTGTGGCAGCGTCCTGCAGCAGCCAGGATGCTGTGACAAGTATTGTGCCAGGTAGTAACCAGCATGGTCACTGTGCCCAGCACAGGTCACAGCACACTGGGCAGCTGACTGAAAAAGATAACATTTTCTTAGAGCCCTTAGGTGAATTAATGTTGGTGACTCATCATAGGCAGGAGACAATAGCTGAGAAGTTTTGCAAACATTATCACCACTTGCCTCTCTGGTGTCCATGGTCTACATAGACATAGAATAGAGAGCTTCTGAGTGGGTGCACTTCAGATCAAGAGGTTTTACCATCCAAATAATCAAACAGACCTATTTAATTTAGTATATGGGATCCAGCTGCATGTACTCTCCTCATTTTCCTCATATAAACAGGCAGAAACCAAACAGGGAAAGCCACTGAAACCACAGAAAGCCACTGCTTTTAAAGTGCTACTAAAAGTGACTGCCTAAAATAATGTCACGACTTCCGTATCAAAGTCTTATTTCTGTCATTTAAAGGTGTGAGCTTTAATATTTTTATCTTAAAACCAGCAGTAATAGTTTACAACCTCTACCATGGCAGCAAGGCTGTCACTCTGAATGTCATCATAGCACTGTAACTTTTTTCTTTTATGGTTTTTAGATCAGTCCTTGCTACTGAATCATGACAAACGATATAGCTTGTAATTTCATCTCTCAGGATTTTACCCTTACCAAAGCACAAGCCAAGACTTGCATTAAAACAAACCCTTGCCAAAAGTATTAACTCACAAATCAAAATGCCAGCCTTTCCAATCAGCCCTACTCATTCTAATCCCATGTGCCCTACATACTATTTTATCAAAGTGTCTTGCAAATCAAGGGTTTCATTGCACAGGGCTTTGAGAAGTGTGGGCCAGACCTTGAACAAACATTCCATCTAGATGTCCAGTCTTATTCTTGAACTGGGTAGTGCTATATTTCTTGGAATTAACTAAAATACAAGTTACTAAACCAGATCATAGCCATTTAGTAAAAAAATTCCACAGCTCACATACTGTGAACTCTACAGCCCTGAACTCTCTGGTAGATTTCATACTTAGCAGGAAAACAGGATTGTGAACAGGAAATCAAGGAACTAGAAAGTTCTTTCTTGTAAGTATTGCTTAGGATGCAAGTTGGTGTATTTCATATCCACTGGAATTACTTTATGGATGGCATATGCCTTTTTAGGGGTGGGGTATTTATATGTCTGTTCACTTCTTAAGGACTTCATACAGGATTAATCTCAGAAGCTCCTTTAGAAGTCCCCAAGACTTTCAACTCCAAAGGAATATCACTGCTATGAGAAATTCCATATTGTTCTTAAATATCACCCAAAAAATGGAATAAGACATTGTATTTGTTCCTACAGGAGACTTACACAGCACACATCACTTGGCGATCCATATTTCTCTGGCAGTACAGGCAGTGAATTGCCATTTTATGAAAAATAACAGACTGCTTTTTTAATGGCAGCTGAGAACAATGCAGCTGCCTCATTTTTCAGTGTGAAACACTGAAACACTTGGGTTTAATATCCCAAAGTAGTTTTGAGTAAAACCCCTAATGCTGAAGAGTTTACTGCAGTCAGTTGTAAACACACGGCTGTGCACTCTGGAAAGGGTGGGTACAGGAGTCTAAAGTAGTGACAGTAACTACAAAGTTACAGGATCAATGCATGTACAGTCTTAACCAGCATTACTCTAATCATGGTCAAATTAGTTTTAGCCAGGTGCTGCTTTTGTTCAAATGTTGAGATTGATAATATGAGGAATGAGGATTGATAATATGAGCAGAATGATAGAGGACCAAAGTCAACCCAGATCACTGCCTTTCAGGTTTAAACCATTGCAACACTTTTCCTTCTACTCAGCTCTGAGGTCTTAGGGAATAAAAGCTATAATCCAGTTGCTCATGAACAATGAGCCTCTGAAATGCTGCAGACAAAACGTATTTACCAAACAATACTCACTTGTATTCAAATGAAGTGATAGCAACTGGAATGTAGACACTTTCAAATATGTTCTACTCTTCTATTTCACTTACAAAATAGTTGAGATAAGTAAGTATGTAGGTATGTTTTAAGTTGTATCACATTGCCTATAGGTCATAATCAAGATAATGAGTCCCTTCACCCACTATTAGAGCACACAAACTAAGAGC
This sequence comes from Notiomystis cincta, assembly GCA_013398075.1. Lineage (NCBI taxonomy): Eukaryota > Metazoa > Chordata > Aves > Passeriformes > Notiomystidae > Notiomystis > Notiomystis cincta. Next base: position 4,542 of record VZRX01020492.1, read on the forward strand.
TAAAGTCTGTCAGGTACATGGCCACTTCACAGGGTCCCAACACATTAATAGGTGCTGTCTGGACAGCTTGAGCAAATCAAAATGTATCCTGCACTCAACTGAGCAAAGAGACATCTATCCCTGATCAACAGCAAAAGCTCAGCTCAGAGCACAGCTATACTTCTCAGGAGCATAAGTGGGCTATCCAATTCTGGAACAAGAGGCTGCTCCTGGGTGTAGATGCCAACAACTACATTAACTTATCAATTAAATCCCTCAGCAGGCAGATCTTGGGATTGGTCTGTGCTGCCAGAACCACTTATTTATCTATAGCAAACAGCAAAAGAGCTGAAATAGTTTTGGCTGTGTGATGAACAGCCCAAGCTCAATGAAATGTCCTAACCAGCATAACTCAAAGGCATGAACTTGCAAGCCTGAGACATTGGAAACCAGATGAAAGTGAGACCTAAAACCAATGAAATTTAGGTCTCTAGACTTTTTGCAATGTACACAGAAGTGACTCTGCAGGACAGGAAGCAACTTGAAGTTGCATCAGTTCCTGCTTTTAAGTGAGTTTAAGCAACTTATTTACTAACTTGTTCAGACTGAGACAAAAGACAAGCAGAAATCCTGCAAGCCAATAGGAAAATTTTGAAGTGAAATGACAGGTGAGTTCAGATATTTTGAAGAGTCAGAGGCTGAACAAGGCCTGTTTGGAGCAATTTTTGATTCAGATGCTCCAAGCATGACAGAGTCATGTTTTCAGTGCCAAAGTCCTAATTGGTTTAAGCCCTATAAACAAAACAGAGTGGAAAAATATTAACACATTAGTGCTGGCGGATCAAAGAACAGAGAGATTTCCCAAGGCCACTCTGAGAAGAGACAAGGACCGAGTACACATTTCTCAAGTCTTAGCTCATAATTTCCATCATAAGGTTCTTTTTAAAAGACTTATTTCCCAACAAATCTTACCAATAATGCATAGTCGAACCCTCCACTAAGAGTAGGTCAAGTTCTCATCAAAGAGAACTATCCTGAACAGACTCTGTTTTCTCCTTCGCTGTGCTCAACTACCTAAACAAGCTCAGCCTCTCCTTGTGGATCACATTTTCTAGATGTCTGATAAAATCTGTTTGTTTGCTCTGGACTCTTTCCAATTAGTACACATCTTCTGAAGTGCACCAATTAAGATTAGTTTTGGGCACAGCACCAGGCACATTAATGAGAATGATGATTATTAAAAACTCTCTCAAAACATTTCAGTTTGCGCACTTACAATGTACACAAATAAGCAGAAGGAAAAATAAATAAAACCTTTTGGAACTTTAATTCTCCCAAAAGAGTTCTATCACCTACTCAAGGATGCTGGTAAACAAGGTCAGATCATTACTCAGACAGTATTTGAAGTCACAGAAAGAACAAATAACTGACATATTCTGGCAAAGTCCCACAGCATCCAGAATGGGGACAACGATCTAATTGCACTGAAAGAAAAACAGTTAGACAGTCTGTCTCTACAGAATTAGAAATTCAGAAATATATAGACCAATACCAAAACCTGTCATAAACCTGAAAAATTAAAATGACCTAATCTAATGGTTCTGTGATACCAGCTCTAAAGTTTCTAACTTTACAGAAGTACTGCTTGAAGACAATACCTTGTTTATCTCAAGTAAAAGTGTCTGAACTTGAGTAAAAAAAGAATCTGTTTTTCAGAAGGGATCTGCTATCATATATAAAGAGAATACTAGCAGCAATAGGATGATTTTTACAAGATAAGGAGTAGTGCAGACCAAGTCATATATTGTCCAAATGTGTTTGGGTGCAGTTTGTCCTTGGCTGAGAAAAATGATGCTCACACTCAGACCAATTATTCTCTACCTCTAACACAGTAGTTTATGAATCCTAACATAACCGGTACAAAAATTTAAGAAAAATAATCTGTCAGTTCCCTGTTAATAGGATCCACTGACTTAATACAAGTTTTGACAGTTTGAAATGGTCATGTATACATATTTACATTCTGGGTGCAAGGATGCAGTTGCACTCTTGCCCTGCACAGTCAAGCATGGTCTTCTATTCTTAAGATAAAAAAATACTCAACAGTGAAGGGATCATATCTCAGAAACAAGGCAAGGCATCAATAAAATTATTGCTAAGCTGGAAAATACCTTGTTCTGTGCCAAATACAATCTTTTGTCAAGATGAAACTGAAGTTGTGAAGCAAAAGTTGGAATGCTTTTTTGTCTTCTTAAGGCAATAGAAAAGGCTGTTTACTTCCTCCCTACATAAGATATTCAGATATCCATGGCCTATACAAAGACATGAGTTATCATTATCAATAAGAACAAATACAATTGGGGTTGTTTTTTGCCACACTAATACAATAATGCGTTCCCACTTTCTTTCACACTGCCAGCTACATGAAATTAATTAATGACCTGTTTCCAAGCTGTAAGTGGAAAAGCAATGAGGAATTAAATTTATCATAATTAGTGCCCTTTCTGCCTCAAAGAGAGCACTGGTAAAAGTAAACTTAGAAATGTATGCAACTCATAGAAGGTATAATGGTTGATGTATTTAAACTTAATTAATCTGTCTGGCTTTTCAAAGCCTTGCTGGTTTTTGAAAGCTAGATGCTCAGGAATTATATGACCTTCTCAGAGAGAACTACATTAGTGAGAAAAAGCACTCCGGCAAAAGCACAGAAAGAAAAAAATAATGGGATAAACTAATTTTGTGTTAAAAGCGTAATTAAAAAGCAACCCAAGACACTATTGCTGCACATCTTGGTAATTCCTTATAGAAGTCTTCATAAAATTGTCAAAATTTCATGCCATCAAGTGGATTACATACATCAGAGAAACTACAACCAATCAGTTTACTGACCAGGTCTGAGTCAGTTCTTTTCCTCAATATGTGAAGGACTGAAGCCAGTGGAAAAGTCCCTCCACAGTGACTTTGTCAGATCCACTTTACACTTGTACTACCATCTCCTAACAGGGATTTTCAGAAGTTGGTGGTTGTTTTGTTTTATTTTTAATTATGAGAGAAAAACAACAACAATAATTTTAGAATTTTATATGGCAGATTTTGCATTAAACCACATAGAAAAACAGTGTATTAAACTTGAGTAGACATTTCAGGCCAGCAGTACAGGAAAACAGTCCTTTCATAACCAAAATACTGACAAAGCTAAAGGCCAGAAGAGATTTTAATAACTAACCCTCATGGGACAAAGAGTCAACTCTACTATCAAATTGCCAAAAAATTAAGCTCCTTCACAAAGATCATTTGACTTGAGTCTCCTGATTGAAGCCTGTCCAGCTTTGTCAGTTATTTTTGTTGCAACAAGAAAAAAAAAAAAATCTCATTGGCTGCAAACCAGTTTTGTTACCAATATTTTGTTTTCAGTATATTAAAAATTATAGCAAAACTTTAGAATCCTTATATCTATAGGGATATATATATCTAGGGATATATATATATACACATATATACACATACATACACACACACTAGACCTGTATGTTCAAGCTTTGCTTTTTGAAAGAAAATGCCTTCTCATCCTCATTAGAATGTAATTCAGATTGACTGAAAATGCAATTACAACATCTCAGCTCTTGTCCAAGTCTTGTGTTTGCTGCTTGGCCACTGTCAGTGCAGCAGGCGCAGCTGCTGAAAAATAAAAGCAATACCTTGGAAACAGCAAAGGCTAAGTATGTGGATCACTCTTATGCATAACATTTTAGGAAAAAAATGCAATTCAATTGCTACCCAGAGGGTAATGTAATGGAACAAAGATAGGTTTCCATATCTTTGCAGAAAGCCCAAATGGTTGTTTGGTATGAGCGAACTACTTCAAAATAACTCTGAACTATCTCTGCCTCAGAAGGGATATTTTTTATGCAGAAATATATACACTTTCTTCTGCTTTTTTTACCATTTCCCTTTCAAACAGTGACTGATCTCGAACTTTCAGGAGTGTATAAAATCACTCAGATTCAAGGTGGCTTACCATTAAAAAAATTGCATATTCAAAATTATATGAGTCTTCAAATTGTTGCTACATTAATATTTTATCCCTCTCATTTCACTGAGTTCCACTTTTGCTAACTTTTGTTAACGAATTTCATTTGAATTTCCTTACAAATAAGAAAATAAACTTGTATACCAAGAAAAATCAACAGAATTAGTCTGTGACTTTCCTCGATATGGCAAGACTAGCATGCTCCTTAATAAAGTTAGTGTGCTACATCTCTAGAAAATAAAATACTTATATTTGAGAAAGTTAACTCTCTCATCTTAAATATTTTTAATATAATTAATAATGAAATATTTATATTTTTATAAATATTCAATACAAGTTAAAATGTTTCAGCACTTTCAAATAAACTGTTCCTTTACCTAAAGTAAGTATCCAGAAACTTCACTGGATGTTGCTGGAAACCCATTTTTTAATATTGTGCTGTTGCAATATTGTGTTATTACTCTATTACATAGAGTAATCAACTGGGTGAAAAGAGCTACTTCAGTCCATATGCCTTTCTTTCCTAGTAATTTTTTTGAAACAAGGATGAAAATGAGTCATGTTTTTGGGGTTCCAAATTCTTTATTTTTTGTAGGTAAAACAGTTTTTAAATTTTAAAAATCCCATGTAAATACTACTCCATCTAATTAATCATTCCTCACAAATACCAAAGCATTATTTTCTTTAAATTCTAGAAGGGAATAATAACACACCTGAAAAAGAACTATGCTGGTGTATATTTCATTATTGTATGTTAGATATTGTTTCTCCCTCAAGAATAGCTAAAATTGTCAGCAGGAATAATAATGATAATGATAACAATAATGGTTATAATAATAACAATTTAGAATACATTAATATTCTGATTTCTGTCATTCAAAAAATGACATCACCTTCTCTTTTCAACCTGCTTTCCTTTTTCTCTCACCTACAATCCCCTGAAAGTAAGAAAAGTGACACATAGTACTATTTTCTGAAAACAGGAATCATCCCTGAGGCCATATTCATAAAGGAGCTGTTTTGTGCACAGTCAGTTCTGTAATTCACTCAGCACTTGGTCGAAAGCCAAAGGAGATTCCCACAGTTCACACACAGAGATGTGCAAGATGGGACTCACCCTTTAAACCCACAACTGGTCTATTTGAGCATATCTCCCACATGTACCTTCCACAAACCTTGACCTGCAGGAATCTCTGCACTTGGAAATTCAGAACTAAGCCTCTTCTTCAAGGTCTTACATCAGACAGAGAAATAACTATGGAAAACTCTGTGTTTTCTAAACTCAAATTCATGGGCTTTCACTCATGGCAGAAGCACATTTCCCTCTGCTATACCTCAAACAGCTGAGCAGGAAATATGGACTTAGACTTAGTTGCATTACTTGTGATATTGTCAATATTTTAGTGACCATGTCACAAACTGGCCCACCAAAGCAACAGAGGTCATCTAATTGAAGGCAGAAGACAGAAGAAAGCACAAAAGGAGCTCTATTTCAAACACGTTTCAAACATCATTCCATCAGGTTTGTGCTAAAAATTTTACATGTTAAGCTGAATGTGCAGAATGTGGAAGAAAAAGTGCAATGCATTTTTAAAGGCTTTTAAAGAGCAGCAGTACACTGATTTCTACAGTAAACATTGAAATGTTCTGTATTAATATTTAATTGGTTAAAACTCTCCTGTATAAGTCATAAGAAAAATGAAGATTTAAAAACAATTTAAAGACAGTATTACTCTCATTTATGCCTAAAAGATTTTAAATAGAAAATTACATTTACATAAGTACAAATTTTATGTCTCATTTTAAAATACACAACATGCACAAATTGCTAGTGAAATTTTAATAACAATCTGGGGACAATGTGTCGTACCTGCATTAAAGGAGAATAATAAGAAAATCAAAAGTGGCAAAGTGAAACATTTCCCAGTGTATTTCCATTATTGGTTTGAACAGTCATGGAAGGAATGGTTTACCAAGATTGTCATGTTCTACCAAGGAGGTGGATTGTCCTAGAATTGAAATGCATTTAACTGCATTAAACATTGGAATTATTCATAAAGAAACAAACAGTACTGTACTGTAAATACTTGGCAAAAAAAGGACTTTCCCAAGCTGTTAAAACACATGCATGGATGTATAAGTCTATTTTATTACTAGTATGCATACAATACTGTGGTCTAATTCTTATGTCCAGCTGAGAAAAAGAAGAGGGTGTTTTCAGAGACTAAAGAAGTACTAGGCCTTGAGAAAAAGAAAGGCCTGCAGGTAAGAATCCAAGAAAGATTGGGGGGTAGGTCAGGAGAAAGCTGAGGTTCAAGATCTTTGTTTTTCCTTAGAATAGAAGAAAGTCATGGCACAGAAATTCAATAAGCACATAGTCTATATTAAAGGAAGAAAGAGCTCTCAGCTCTTAAATGAGCATGAACACTACATGAACCACTGTAATGTTGGGAGTAAGAATATATGGATAAGTCTCAGAAAATATGAATTTGAAAATTTCAATTTCTTAGTTTTTCTGATTAATGCTTGAGAAGGTTCAACAAAAGACAAAACCAATTGGAAGCTCAAACTAACTCTGATGGCTGACTCTGGTTCACTTAGGCCATGCTCTGACAAAGGACAAACACAAATTACATTCACTTGATCATTTTCAGTTACACAACCTAAATAGGGCAATAAAGAAAAAAGGACATAGGGTTTCTTACAACAACCAAAACCTTAATTCTCTGACTATGATCTCTAGACCAATACATTTCCCAACCTTTTCAACTGAAGGAGCACTTACCTCTGGAAGCAAAACAAATTCAAAAGCCATCTTGTGCTTACTGTGCCAAAGTACTCACAATGGCCTTCTTTAAGAGACAAATAAAAGTTAAGGTAAAAAATTTAACCTAATTTTTATTCTCCTTTTCCTTTCTGCTTACATGTATGAGAGAATATGGCTGTGCAGGAATGTCTGGTTTTGACTTGCTTTTTGAGCTCCCTTTTGATTTTTATTGACCATCAATTACCCACAGACTATGGGCTGCATAGCATTGCTTTAGGTAGTGCTGCAATTAAATCACATCACTCAGTGAGCACTGGAACTAATGAAGCTTGGTCTCTTAAAGATTTGTTTTTCATGGTTGATTGACTTTGGTGCCTAAGAATGCAAACTCCAACTGAAGCCTTCTCTTATGGTAGGCATTTATATGGGCTGGCTGGTTTATTGTTTACTCTTTCCCTGCTCCCCATTCTCCAGTGGTTAATAGTGTGCAATTTAATGATGTAGCTTTTTCTTTGTCTGCAGCCCGTCCAGGGAACATTTACAGAAGCTTTCTACTATACTCTGCCATCTATTTTCTCAAGGAAAAAGAATTTATCAGATTTACTAGACATGTTTGAAGTTGGCCTGTGAACTCAAAAAAGTTATTATGGAGATTTAAGTGTAATTGCACAGACTTGGTAAAAATGCATTTTCCTTCCATGGAAAGGGAGGATAAAATAACTTGACATATTCTGATTTTTTTTTCCAAAACTCATAGACCATTTATTGGTGAGAAAAAATACAAAATATTGCCACTGGAATATGAACAAAATAAACCAAACTATTTGCCTTGCCTTATTTAAATGCCCTCCCCATACTTCACGCCTTCTAAACAACCCTATTCTCTTCCATTCCCCGCCCCAAAATGAGCTGCTATGCTCCCACACTCTTCTGTGGCTTACCACTTCCACTGGGACTGGAGTCCCTTATTCTCCATTACCAGTCTTATACTCATCTCAGGCACCTAAGCCACATTTAGCTTACTCAATATTTGTGCTCAACCTCAGCCCCTCTTCCAAGTCAGGAAGGCAGGCATACTTAAAAAAGGTAACCCAGTACACAACAAGAGACTTCCAACAGTGGCAGACCATTTATGGACTAAAATTTCAAGACAGAAGTGAATTTGCATTAATACATTTCATGCTAATGTCACTGGGACAATTACAATATGCTGACATAAAATCTAAGGTTTCTGATTTTAGAGAACACTGTGCAGCACCAGAGTTAAAGGAAATTACAACACAATCTCATTACAATATGAGATGAGATGTACTGGTTTGTAAATTACCCCTCCTTCCCCAAAATAGATTTAACACTCCATGCAGCTAAGAGATAGTACAGAAACAACAACACTTTGACAAGTTGTTTTCATAGTTTTCTGGGATTTGGCACACAAACCTCTAGACTTACAAGAAAAAAACAATGAATTGATTGCTGATTCACTACTGTCTCAATGACAACTAACAGATCTGAAAGGCTGACAATGTCAAGGTATTGAAATAACTGTATTCATGAATACATTTTGGAAGATGTTTGTACATAAAAGAATACATTTTTTGTAACTGTAGATGCAAATCAATGAGTTCTAACCCCTCAATAATTCATTCATTCCTTAAAAATTTAAAACTTTTGAACTTGTAATTTTTGGTCTTGGAAAAAGGTGTAGGAAGAAGAATCTCGTTATAATTCCAAATTTGTAGGCAAAGAAACTAATATTGTCTAAATCCAGAGGCAAGCCATTTTATTGATTTATATTAACTGGAGTCAAGTCTTTTCAATTTTTCATTTCAATTTCTCCACAATACTGCTTTAAAAATCTGCTCATTTTAATGCAATCAGATACCAGATTTTTGTGAGGAATCAAGTTAAATTAAGTGTACCCAAGGTGATTACTGTTATGTATTATTTACACTATATATACATATAGAAAAAACCTTATATTACAAACTTGAACATGATTGTGCCAAATATTTCATACATAATAGTTGAATCCATATCTCACACCTTAAATGAGAAGCAACATATGCATACCTCTGATAGAAGGAAGGAAAGAAATAAATAGGAGTAAATAATTGGATGATGCAGTACCCAAGTTCCTTAACCATTGTGAAACTGGAGACTTTTAATTATACACAATAAAATGTGACTAAAGTAGGATTGTACTCTAAGTGCAACGTCAAAAAACCCACAAAACAACATAGGGACAAGCCCTTATCCCTTACTTACCATATAAATAAGATATTTCCTAAGGACAAGACATGTTTAAGGTATAATTTTACAGACACAAGCATGTATACAAGTCAAACATATACATCACTGTACTCATTCTGCTTTCAGAACATAACAGCCATGGAAGTGGAGAGAGCAATATGAGAAGACTCTGACCGAATGCCAAAAGTGCAGACATTCAGTTGTTACAGGGAGTGTTTACTGTCCTGGAACAGGAGCCAATATTGTGCATTGAAAAGCACTGGTTAAAATGTCTGAACACTGTTGGGAAGCAGGACCAGAAAGTAACACCTCCCAGCTGTTGTAGCTTATGTTCCCTAGTGCTGAGTTGTCCAGCATTGCTCCACTGCGCTGCTTCAGCGTGCCTCTGTAAAGCTCCACAGAGCTGGCACAGGAAGGATAATCCTGGTCCCAAATCAGGCAGCACTAACTGGTCAGTCTGGCTTGAAAGGAGAGATTGGTTTGAGTTTAGGAGGGCACAGAACAGAGGTTGTAATGCCTGGATCACTGCTACCATGTTCCTCCCTGCTTCAGTCCTCGCTGTAACTGCTGTACTCTGTATTGATTTCAGATCTTTTCTGTCCTGGAGACACCTTTAATCATGCTTCCCTGATTCACATTTCCACGGACCTTAGGTGACATATTAGCCACAACCTGGACCCCAAACAAACCAGGCATAAGCCAAGTAGTAATATTTTTACTACAATGAAGACATCAGGGGCCTGTAGCCAATGCCTGTGGACACTGAGCACATCCGCTGGCAGACTTGGGTGACTACAACTACAGGGTTTTGTGGCTTGTGCTTTTGAAGGTAAAATATGAGTTTTATCTAAACCACAGTTCGGGTGCCTAAATGCTTTTTTGAAGGTGTTCCAAAGAAACTTGTCCAAAATTTTTCTTACTCTGCTTGAGTTTTGTAATAATAAATCTCCATGTAAAAAAATATAACAACTATTACCAAGAAAATTTTCCCTCTACTCTCATTAGATACTGGGGGGGGCAGGGCGGAGCAGGCTGAGGGGTTTGTTTTGGTTTGGGTTTTTTGTTGTTTTGTTTTTCCCCACATTTGGAAGATTAGAGTTGAATAAGCAACCAACCTAACCATTTGTGTTTAAAACTTGTATTATAAAAACTTTGCTCATTTCAAACAGAAACCACACAGACTAGTTTTGCATGCCTTTGTTCAGGCAAAATCAGCTTGCATTGGAGTCTATTAATGGCAGAAAGATTTGGTTTCAGCCTCATCTTTTACTACTGCATTAGTGTTAAGAAAGTTGAATTATTACACTTCCACTTTTCTACAGAAGTTTAAAACTATTCTGCAGCATTCAGGGATTATAGTTTAACATAAAGCTTTTGTAAGATGTTAGAGAAATCAAACAGAAATGCAAATAGATGGTATTGTACAGCAATTTTATGTTCTACAAAAGCCATTAATTTGCAATTGTACTGGTTTACTTCCTATTGAGGTCTGCAAGAGTGCTCCAGAAGTATGAATTAAGCAAAACTACTGTCACTCAGCCTTTCCAATTAAAGGCTAGCAGAGCTCACTGCCACTCTTGAGTGTGCAGTTACAACACAGAAACAATTACTGAAAAGGTAAGATACAATTCCAGCCAGTGGATACACTATAGCCTATTAAAACCTAGATATTGCAAGAGTCCGTCCTAAAATCCATGCTTATAAAATGTACATTGTTCAAGCATGCCAGACAAGTTCTATTAAAATCTGAGGATAAACCCAGTATATTCTGGAGTCTGTTTTATAGGTAACTATTCTGAATCCAAGTTCTCCAAAGCTCTCCTTACTTTGTAATGAAAAAAAAAGGAAAAGAAAGTCAGAAATACACACAAAGAGGTGCTATTAAAATCTTTCACTAGTATCATAAATTACTATCTCAGGAATATTGTGTATAAAAGGTACGCTTGTAATTAATTTTAAAAAATCTTCACGAAGACCCTCTTGCAAATTTCCAACTTCTGATTTCTTTTGGTAATTTTAGTGGCTTATCAGACCTTACCTGAGATTAACTTTCTAAACTGATAACTAAGGGGTTAATAAACATTCTTTATTTCACCCTATAAAGAGCAAAGTTCTAAGGCAATAAGAACACCAGACCTGCATTAATTCCTGCTAGCCTTCAGCATTGTGTGATAGAGTCTGTAATCGTTTCTGGCCAAAACACAGAAGAAAACAAAGAAAAAAAAGGTGTTTAACTGCAACACAAAGACAACTGTATTTGCACTTTCTCAGATATAAGTATATAACTCCTAAGCATAAGTTAAATGTTTTCAGCAAGTTTTCAATGTATAGCTTTTAACCATAAAGTATTTAATACTATCAGGGGACTGGGATGTGAAGGAGCTCTTCTATGAAGACAGGCTGAGAGCGTTGGCGTTGCTCAGCCTGGAGAACAGAAGGCTCTGGGGAGACCTCATAGCACCTTCCAGTCCCTAAAGGGGCCTACAAGAAAACCAGAGAGGGAATTTCTGCCATGTAGATGTACAGAGAGGACAATAGGGAATGGCTTTAAGCTGAAGGACAGTAGGTTTGGATTAGATATTAGGAAGACATTCTTTACTGTGAGGTGGTGAGACACTGGAACAGGCTGCCCAGAGAAGCTGTGGGTGCCCCATCCCTGGAAGTGTTCAAGGACAGGTAGGATGGGGCTCTGAGTGAAACCTGGTCTAGTGGAAAGTGTCTCTGCTCATGGCAGGGAGAGTTGGGAACTGGATGAACTTGAAGGTCCTTTTCAATCTAAACCATTCTATGATTCTGTATTTCCATTATCTACTGCTCTAAAAGTAGTCAGAAATATTAAAAATCTTGGGTTTTATAAGACATTTAAAACCAAACTTGTGGCTTTAACAAACTTGTGACATTTTGCATTCATTAGTGTATCAAATGTCTTTTAAGATGGAAGAATACTTGGAATGTCACTGTTCCCCAGAGTGAGACAAATGTATGACAAAACTTGTTTTGAAACAGGGAGAAGGCAATCCAGAGAAGATCATAGCTCGTGTACAGAGTATTGTTTTAAGTAACTACACACTTTTCATACTTCAAAAGGCAGGAAAGAAGCACTTAGAAATTTTACATATATACTAAGAAATAATGCTCATACCTTCCATGAAGTATCAGTTTCATGTTACTGATATCAGTAACAAGCAAATCATTACAGAAGAGACATTAGTATCTTATGTAAAGACCGGAGATAGAATGTTGCCATTTACACTTTCACCCACCCTTTGCAGCTGGGAATATAATGCTGCAACCATTTCAATTAGATTGCCTTACACCAGAAAAACAAACAGCCAGGAAAGTGAGATGGAGCTTAGTGCCACACTCTGGAAGTGCTACCAAAATATTGTAAAAGTGGTTCCTTGTAGTAAGCAAGTAACTAATTTTGGACAATCTCAGAACTAACGAGGGACTCCAGTTTTCTTTAAACGTAAGCTTTAGTTATTGTAGAGAAAATAGCATACGCTGAATTCTGTAAATCAGATGGATTAACTTAGCAACTGGGTTTCTAACTGCAAACAGCTAGTCTTACTGCCCATGCCAGATTTTGTGAGTGTAGAGCTCACATATTCTGTTACGTTTGCTGCGTGCAAAAGCTCAAACCATCAGTTTTCAGTCACTTGCACTCATATTATCAACCAAGACCAGTGCTTTTTCTTCTAGAATACGCTAAGATACTTTAAAAGCCTAACTGTAAACACTGTCTCTTTTCTAAACTGTTTGGAAACTTTGTTTTCCTACAGATTTTCTAGGACGAATGAATAGGTTGGAAAGCAGTACTTCTGAGAGCATTCCTTTTATTTCCTGAAGGAATTTACATGCCCAAATCAGATTGCTGGCCCCCATGTTGTTTTTTAAGAATAATGAAATACCAGACGTTGCTGAAAGTTGCTTCAGGGTCTCATACTGTAAGCTTTTGTTCCTTTCAATTAACAGTAGTGCTGGACTTTCTGGGACAACCACTCAAAGGCCTTGTTCATGCACGAAAGTTCATGCTATCACTGCCTCCACAGCGTTACGTTGTACAAAGACAAAGCTTCATTAGTCTTCAACGTAAGGCACAACTTCGGCCGCACATATTTGTGCATATAACTACTTTTGAGTTTGTAGAGGCGCAGGGGAGGCCTGTGGCTCCTGCCAGGGGGAAGCCGGCCCCGTGCCCCAGCCGGGGCTGTCGGGGGTGCCGCCGGGGCGGGCGGTGTCTCGCCCTGCAGCGGGGCAGCCGGGCAGCTCTGCGCCGCTGCCGGGGGCTGCGCGGAGCTGCCTCTCCCTGCCTACATCCGCCCGCCCGAGGACGAGAAAGCTGCGTTTCTCAGAGAGGGAGAAGGGTCCGGCGGCGGAGGACGGGGACCGGCCGGGGGGACCGCGGGCAGGGGCTGCTGTCACGGCGGCAGCGGCGGAGGCTCCCGGCGGGGCGCAGG
>VZRX01020492.1:18744-92858 GCA_013398075.1 Notiomystis cincta
GGGCTGTGGAGAGCCTGTGTCGCTATGGGGCGGGGGGAGAGGGAGGGGGAGTGCCGCCGGTGTCCGGTGTCAGGCGAATAACCTTGTTTATTCCTGTCTACGGCCTTTGCGAGGGTGACTGAGGGCTGAGTCGTGACCTGTGTCAACGCTGAGTGGATTGCGAGAGGCTTTAGTGGCCAGGAGTCAGCGAGGCAGCTCCACGGCCGGCCCTGGCTTGCCTGTGTGCGGGGTAAAAGCAGAGGAGAAGGCTATGGTTACGTTTAAGTTCACCTTCCTTTGGTGAGGCCGGGGAGGGCGGAGGTGAGGAGCCGTGTCCCCTCCCCGGTGCGCTGCTGTCGCCCCTCGCGGTGCCGGGGCTCGCGGTGCTTTCGGTCAGCGCTCAGCTCGTGGGTGTCTGCTCGTCTCTCGGGGTCCCTGCGGTTGCCTGAGCGCTCTGTGTGAATTGAAGACCTCGAAAGACCTGTTTGTGTCGTTTATCTTTGTTTATGTTGTTGCAAAATGTTACAACTCGGTGTGTTTATTTACTTGATTTCATTTGTAGTTGTCTTATTTTTGGAACGATACCAATTCTCATCCCAGTTTAACTAGGATGATCTAGCTCTGCTTCCAGATCTATAAATGTTTAAACTGTACATCAAAGAGAGAAAAGGACTTAACACCATCTAATCATTTTAATGGGAGCTCTTCGATGTTTGGGTGAAACTGTAAAAAGAGGTATTCATATTTCAGTTGCATTTTCACAGGGCAGCTGTGTCTTATAAAAAATTATCAAGATGCTGTGCATTGAAAAAACCCCCAGGTGATGCAAGTTTATTAATACTGTTTTACTAGGGGATGCAATCACTGACTGCAGGTAACTGGGCTATATTTGGTCATACATGTGAAAGACAATATGGTCTTTATAGTGATAAGTCTACTCTTGAAAGTGGTATTCTGGTTTAATCTCTGCAATAAAAAGACAAAGGGACTGCTGTTGACTGTGTTAATGCTTCACTAACTTGGACTGGTTTAGTTTTTTTAACTTTTCTATGCTACCTTATCTGAGTCCACGTTGGTCAGGGTATAAATTGAATAACTATTTCTTGTTGATTGAAATACTAATAAAGATTAAAGAAATTTACTTAGAGGAAAAAATCGGAAGATTTTTCATCCTTTTGAGAAAAATTTTACTGCTGCAAAAGCAAAATTTACTTGGATTCATGACAAAGATGCTTTCAAATGGGGCACCTAGAAATACTTTTGCTTGATGCTGCTTGTGAACTTGTGGGTTTAGAATCCCTTTGTCACCTCTTCAATGTGTATGAAGGTCTAGTCCTATAAGTGCTTCTAGCTTGAGCAGCTTAGTACTATCTGTAGATTTTCCCCAACAATACTGTAGAATAATTCCCTTAAATACACAATTATACTTGAAAGCTTGAGAGCTTTGGGACTGATTTATTCTCTTGGTACAGGACACTTTGTTACCAAGAGAATACGGATTATTTTTATTTGTAAAGTAGTTTACATTTGTTGCTAAATATCAGTGAAAAAAATCACTGTAAGTCATCCAGTATGTTTTTGTTAAAGAGTTTTCAATAAAATTTAAATAATCACTTGCCTACAAGTGGTTCTTAAAATCAAAGGAATACTGATGGAGTTCAGAGCCAACCCCTTTTCATGAGTCTGTGGAACCCCTGGAAGAAGGAGAAACGTCTTCTAGTTTTACTGCTTTTCATTTTCCTTCGTATCTTTCAGTATGAAGTTGGAAATTTTGATAAGTTGGAATTCCTACCCACTTCCCTGTTGTTACTCATGAAAGATTGTGTGTGAGGAAAGAGATTCCTTCTGGGTTTTGGACAGGAAGAATCAGGAGTAAGGATCTACAGCAGGGAGTTGGTATCACATTCAGTTTCTTCATGCTTCCTCTGCCATTAAAACATTAGACTTGAAAACTAAGGTGCCATGATCAAAACTTCATCACCTAAGTCTGTTAATTGGAAATGGCTACTCTTTATGCACTTAAATACTCATTGTTAGCTTAAAAAAATTACAATCTAAATCCCCACAAAAACTCCCAAGTTAATTTTTGAATTGAGATAATTAAGTGTGAAGGCTAGGTGAGGTAATGGATGGAGTGATAAACAAAAACAAGTGCTTGCTGCAAGCTGTCTTTTAAGAGATTCTTGTAAGTTACTTTTACCTGTGTTAAAAAGACTCTTCTTTTTGTAAGGATTGAAAAGGAGTGAAGCTGCAGATAAAAATGTTATCTCCTTTAAGCTAGCTTAGTACTGCACTTGCCTGCTTCTGCACAGTGCAACATTCACCTGAATTAAAAAAGAAAAAGCCTCTCTGGCTCTGCATCAGTTGTGTAGTGACTCAAAATCAGAAAAGCTGCTCCAGTGTGCCTGTGTGAAAGTATGTAAACTGGGGCAGGATTCCCCAGTTTCTATGGTGGTAGCATATTAGCAAAAATCCTGTTATTTTTGCTGTCCTTGTGAAACTTGTAAACCAGAACTGCTGAACTCTTCCTTTGAATTCTGAGTTATGCAATGTGTAGTGACACTCTTCTATATTCTTAGGTCTGTGTCCCAGTGCAGGCAGTAGGAGCTGGTCCCATCCAGGTCCTCCTTTCCAAGTCTGTTGCCATTGCATCAGTAGGCTGCTTTCTGTGTTGCTGTTCGTTCAGATTTGCTGTAGTGTGCTGCCCTTCTCCCCTGGTTACATAAAGTGGCCACAGGTAAGGAGCATTGGAAATACCAGAGGTCTCATCTCTGTTTTCCTGAAGAAAAATAATATGGCTTCAAAGAGACACCTCCTCTTCTTACCAGCAGGAGTTGGGAGTGTCCAGAAGAGGCATTCCAAAGGCTTCTAAAAAAGAACATGTCTTAGAGTGGTGTACCCTCTGTCCCTGCCCTGCCCCTCTCCCTGTAGAACACTGACATGGCATAGCTTTTGCTAATATTTGCTATGATACTTTTAAGAGAGAGTAAGAGGGAGTTTTTTGTTTTAATTGTTTTTTGTAAGTGAAAAGCTGTGATTGCTGCTGCTTGGGATATGTATTTACTGTATTTGAGGATCTGCTAGTTTAATCAGAAGTATATTTAAGTTTAGCTCTGTTTTGCAAGTGCAGTTTTGCTTTACAGAAAAAACACTAGGGATTCCAGGGAAGTGATCAGTGTCAGAATGGTTGTAATATGTCAGAACTGTTTACAGGGGAGAGTGCTGGGGTTTTTTGTTGTTTTGGTTTTTTTTTAAATTTCTTAGCATTACAGGGGAAGTATGTCAAGAAAACCTTTAGGTTTCTGTTACATATAAGCCTTTCTAATTATTGCACATACAGTAAGAAGCAATTAATCATTTCAGGTTTACCTGACTGTACTGCTGTAGTTCTGTAACAGCCTATGTATGGCAAAG
This sequence comes from Notiomystis cincta, assembly GCA_013398075.1. Lineage (NCBI taxonomy): Eukaryota > Metazoa > Chordata > Aves > Passeriformes > Notiomystidae > Notiomystis > Notiomystis cincta. Next base: position 22,138 of record VZRX01020492.1, read on the forward strand.
AAACAATTATATTTTAATTCCCTCTCCCCTCATTCAATATTGAGGATTGTGTAAATTGTTCATCTAATGTACAGTTTAATAATTCAGTACTGTCAAAAAATCACTTTAAAAATCCTGTTAAAAGAGAATAAGGCTTTGGATTTAACTTATAAATTCTACTGATTTTGAGGAGTCAACTGAAATTTACTGAGCTGGTTGTGTTACTTTATAATGGCTTTTGAGTAAAATAAAGTCATCAATAAGATTGGAGTGAAGCATGTGTTTAACAAAGCAGATTGCATTCTTGGGTTTTTATTTATCTCCATTTGTCTTTTCCTTGGAATATGTTAGGTATGCTTATGCTTATGCTGTAAGTGGCTCACATCTGAGTGCATGTAAAGGTAACCAGTTGAAAACCTGAAGATTTTTGTTTTTCAAATAAAATTATCTGTTACATGGTAGGACAATCTCTTGATTTGTCTTACGTATAAATGGCATTGAGAATGCAAATGCATGTTAGTAACTTACCACTCAGATAGTTCAAACAGCACAGAATTACTCCTGTCTACTTTGATTCCATTAGGATTTTAGACTTATTTAACAGGAAATTGTTTTGGAGATAGAAAAAGGCAATTTAAAGACTGATGAGAAGAGGAAGTCAGATTCTAAAGATAAACAGCAAAATAATTCTGGTTTATTCATTCAAGTATCTTCACCTTGCAGCCTGAAGTGGGCAGAGGAGAGCTCTCATCTGTGCTTCTGTGAGCATAGATAGCAGTAAACAGGATACTCTGCACACATTTCTCATTACTGGGGTTTTTAACCCAGATCTTTTGCTATAAGCTCTAAATGGAGCAGGAGATTAGCAGAAGAATCCTTTAAAAAAGGAAGTAACTAAAAACTTTTATCTGTTCCTCATAGGTTGGTGAAAAATATAGGAGAACTTTGCTTTATATGTGCATTTCAAGGTAGTCAGCAATTTCTTAGTATAAATCAAATCAAATGAGTTGTAATTTTAGAATGGGGTAAACAGGAAAAATAAAGTTGATAATCTGTAAAATTGCCCAATATGCTTTGGCAACAGAACTGAAAAAATAACACAAGTCCAGTTTTGAAACATATTAGCTGTGTTAGTTCTTCAGAAATTCAGAAAGACTTTTTTTGTTTGTTGTCTGTAAGATGAACTAAAACTGCTGAACAGATCATGATACCTTAGTCTTGAAAGCTGACCTTGTTTTTACTGACTGGGGTACCAAAATGACATACACAATACTCACTTCTATTTCCTAGCATCTGTGATGACATAAAATTATGTTTGCAAACATAACAATTAAAAAGCAAAATGAAATATAAGAGGAAAGCTGAATAGAAGATGAAGAGTATTAGGACTGGCAAACTTCCTTTCCCCCCTCAGGTTAGAAGTGTGGAAGCCGCTTTTTCTTAAGTTTCAGTTCCCTTTTTTCCCTCCATTTTTGGCACAATTTATTTTCCACTTCCAGCTATCTTCGTACAGTATTATCTTTTTAAAAAATGATCACTTTTCTTACTTAGTAGCTGAAAAGATTTTGGGCTTTAAAAAAAAAAAAGTATTTTGACTTCAAGATGCCAGTTACAAGGACAGGAAAAATTCAGTTAGTACTGAAGGTCTGGTGGAAGACTGATATCTCTGTCATTCCAAAATAAAATAAATCCCTGGCTGAATATCTTGTAAGAGATTGCTGACAAAATGTTGTCATGGATGGTGAGTTGAACTGCATTATTAAGGGAATAGCTATGGGAAAGAAAACTATTTTGAATCTTAGTTCACAACATGATAAAAAGTCTTCTGCTAATGAACTGGTAAAATCTTTATGTAGTGAAATTATTTATTGAGTAGTGAAAGTTGAACCTTCAGATGAAAATAACAGTGGGTAGTGTAATATTTGGTGATAGGTACATTTTTTGTGTTCACATAGGAGACCTAAGGTATGTTGGAAAGAGTAGCTACAACTATTCCTCAAAATGAATTGTAATGAAGTATTTGATAACAAGAACCAAACATAAGTAAGAATTGTTTTATGAAAATGTCCCATCAGGAATGGGGTAAAAATCTAAATGTTGAAATGTGTTCAGAATGTAACATATACGAGCTTACATGCTATTTTTATATTACTTACATAGGCATATTTGTTACTATTCTGTGGTAAGTGGTTTTGGGAATCTCCTAACTTTAGCTGTTTTACAGATGGACTGTTGGGTTTCTTTGTTGTTTGTATTCAGTCTTTGATTGGGAAAAAATAACTGATTGAGGAGAAAACTATCAAAGTAGTACAGCTTCTGTGCAAATAAAATGAAAAATGCTGTTAATTTTTAGCATTAAAGAAAAGTGAAGAGAGGCTCTAACAGAGGCTCACAGAACCCTAAATATTAAATATATTAACTATAAATATAAATTTCAGCTTATGCTTTTGACTTTGTGTTATACAACTAAACAAAGAGATGTTAGAGCACACTTTGAAAAATTGAGGAGGGTGGTTATCAAGAAGCAATTCTTACACAATTCAGTTGGGATTGACTGATGCATGATTCAAAATAAGGAATAAATTGTTGTACAGCCAAGGAGAAAATCCATTGCTAAGAAATAGAGATTTCAATAAAAAAGATCATACAGCTTGTACTTCAGTGCATAAACTAAATGCATTCTAAACTGCTTTCTAAGAGCAAGTTAGTCTGTACTGCCCACTGTAACATTTCTTGGTTATAGTTCGTTTATGTTTTGGTTTGGTTTTTTTGAATATAACTGTTAGACACCTTCCTTTCAGAGTTGGTTGCTGTTCTTGTCTCTTTTTATAAATTTATTATGCTGCTTTCTTCAGTTTCAAAGCTTTAAAGGCCATAAGAAATCAAAATTGGTTAAATAAACCTGTATTAGCAGAGACATCCACTTTGGGGTTATTTCCTGCATATTTGAACATTTTGTGTTTCAATCCCTTCCTGATAACACAGGGCAATTGAGACCATTTTTCCAGACATTTATTGACACTCCACAGCTTAGACACTGGAGGTTTGAAGGTTGATCTGGAAGATGTAGGGATGGAGTAAAGAATAAAACAGACAACGTCACCGTGCCACTGTTTATGTGCTCGGTGCATTCCTAGCTTGAATGAATGCTTTGTGTATTTTTTCAGCTTTTCCATGTTCTGCCCTGTCTCGAGAGCTGTACAGTATAACTGGAGAAGGTACAAAAAAGGGCAGCAAGAGGAGGAGAGATTCATGTGGAAGGCTAGAGAATGACTACGGGCTTTTAATACTCTTCAGGCTGAACGCCCATGTGTTGACCATATCATGCAAGTGTGTGTTTTGTGGGTAAAGGATGCTGGAGATGCTGTCCTCTTGTCTTTCCTCTAATATCTACCCTCACAAGTCCCTTGAAAATCAACCTGAATTAGGGAATAACTTTGGCATCCTTCAGTGGGAAGCTCGATGGTCTTTCCTGTGCACTTTTTGTAGCCACTTTGTTTCAAGGCAATGTTGCTCTCAAGAATAAACTGTTAATCATTTTAAGTTTTACAACTTAGTCTTTAGCTTTTCACTAGAAAGGAATACTGACCTTTGTGAAAGCGTGTTTTCTTTCACTGTTTCTTTTGAAATTATGTGTTAAACTTAATATGCAGTGTATTATTGTGGACCAGTATTGGCCCTTGAGAAGTCAGACTTTGAGCCCTCCTGGTAAGACTTGTATTCTGTTATTTTTCATGTTCTCAACTTGTAACTTTTTTTGTGTAATTAAATTTTTGAATCAGATAAACTCAGATTAAAATTGGATTGGAAAATAATTAGCAGAAACAGGCAACTCTTTGTTTTAAGAAGTGAGAATTATTCATCAGCTTGGAGCCTTAGTAAGGATCAGATTGAATTCTCTAGCACTGTAGAGCCTGAAGGGCTATTTTTGAAAAAGTAAGTGACAATGCTTGGCTGAATGCTCTCAGGTAGCAATAGGTAAGATTAGTGCAGTCTGTGACTGGAAGTAGGACAGACATGTTTTAGTGTTTTAACACTGCTGAGATTGACAGCTGGAAAGAGCCTTGCATAGCACTTTTAAAAAATCAAATATTCAGAGAAAAGAGAGTGAGAACATGCAGTGAATTCTACTTATACCTCTTTGAGCTATTTTTTGAGATAAAGTTACTGGTGAGAGGTGGATCACATCAAATGCCTTACTGACAAAAATTGTGCAAAACCCTTTCTGCCACTTTCTCATAACACTGAGTAGGCTTCTCTTCCCCTCTTTGAATTGCTGTTTTTTATGACTTACCAAAAACAATGGGGAGGCTGGGAAACTATTTTGTGGAGCAGTATTAACGTATTTCCCATTATTGGTATTCCTTAGTCACCTTTTTTCATATCTCATAAAAGCAAAGTTGGGGGGATGTTACAGTAACAGCAGCACTCTTGGTTAACATCTTTAAAGTTGCTCCGTGCTTGCTAATTTTGCAGTGCCTGCAGCTGAGATGTGTTTACAGCAGTCCAAGGTATTGTAACTAATAAGGTGGTGCTGACAGGCTCGGATTCCTGCGAGTGGGTTTTATAAGCTATTTGGGCACTCTTGGTATGTGCTCAGGCTTCTCCATTTTCCATGTTGCTAAAACAGGTTACCTATATAGTTTGATATGGAAGTGCCTTTATGTAACTGGGTAAAGTTTTCTGTTTGCTGTGTAGGTACAATAAATCTGCCCATATTTTAAGAATCTATCTTAATATGTTGCTTTACATTGTTCTTGGTGCAAGTCTGATGAATTGTAATTTATACCAAGTGTTTTAAAATTGTCCATAACATAAGACAACCCAGAAAGGCTTGTGTAGCTGGCATATTACATGTTCTGGCAGATACCATTCAGCTAAATATTAGAATTAAGGAGAAAATATTCTTCTCTGATTTCTTGGCATGTGTGTTGGCCTTCATCTACTATTGTTGTGTTGAAGAAACCTGGAAGTTGTTTATTCTGTTAGTTTCACTGTGTGTATGTTTTTATCTGTAGCACAGAGAGGAAACATCGTGGTATTTTTCATTATTTGACATTGTGGTAGGACCTGGAAGCATCACTGTGATTAAGATTTGCAAGCAACACATACTGTAAATATTTTGCTGTAAGTTGTTCTGTAGCAGTGGAATGAGGTTCCATACAGACTTTTCTTACACTTACAATTCTTTGCTTAGTGTGCTGTTCTAGACCTTTCTTATTTGTAGTAAAAGTGGCACTGTGCACTGCTGCCTCTCAGACTGATTCAGAGCTTTCTGTGGTGTTTGTGTAGCTTTTGAGTCAGGCAGCCTAGAGAGCTTGAGCTTGTGCTGCAGCCCTTTGCTCAGCAAGCACATGAAATTGTGTCTCTTTCCTCTGCTATGCTACTGAATTTTGTGAAACTCATGGGAACTTAGTGTTTCAGAGAGTATTACTTCCCAGTTTATTTTAACTGAATCTGGTGGTGAACAGATTCACTTAGAGGGATGGAGATAAAAGGAAGAGGGGGAAGAGGCAGGTGGACAGTGTGAGTCATGCATGTGATGTTTGCTTGGGAAAGCAAGGCTAAAAAGGTCCAAGTATAAGGCAGAACAGAACAGGCAGATGCATGCAGTGGAATCACAGTCATTTGTCTGGGCCTCTTGCATAACACTCAGAAATACAGTTTTTTGTAAACTTCTGTAATGGTACTATATTTTTTCCTAGGCCCTAATATGAGGCTGGTAATATGTTATCGATAATGCACAGATCAATTCTGCAGCATTTGTAGCAATGGTCAGTGAATGTGCTTGAAAAAAGGCAGAAAATATTTTTTGTATGTAGCTTGCTCTCCATATCAATAGGAGTGGATGAAGATTTGGCTTCTGGGGTGGAGGGGTGGAAAATTCATATAGCTTGGTTTAAGAAAGATAAATACATAAATAATATTTATATCAGACTCATTGTCATGAATGTTTGAATTTGTCCAGAGGAGGAGTAGAGAGCATTGCTTCTGAGGAGCAGCTCAGGATACTACGTTTGCTCAGCTTAGAGAAGAAGTGGAGAGGTGACGTCATTGCTGTCTACAACTTCCTTATGGCGGGGAATAGATAAGGAGGTGTTGATCTTCTGGTGTCCAGTGATAGGAGGTGAGGGAATTGCTTAAAACTGTTTTGAAGAAGTCCAGGTTGGTTAAGAAGAAGAAGTTCTCCACTGAATCATGGAATGGTGTATGCTGGAAAGGATCTCAAAAGTGTGGTCAAGCACTGGAACAAGCTCCCCAGGGAAGTGGTCATGGCCCCAAGCTGTCAGTTTGCAAGAATAAAATAGAGTATAACATTTCAACTGGCAGGGACCTACAATGATCATCAGGCAGTCCACCTGCCTGAGCAGTTGAGGGCTGACAGCAAGGTAAACTATGTTGTTAAGGGCATTGTCCCAATGTCTCTTAAACACTGACAGGCCTGAGGCATAGGCTACCTCTCTAAGAAACCTGTTACAATGTTTGAGCACCTTCTCAGTGAAGAAATACTTTCTAATGTCAGGTCTGAACTTCCTACATGTCCTGTCACTAAATACCCTGGAGAGGAGATCAGCACCTCCCTCATTCCCAGTCAGCCGACTTAATACTGGTGCATTCAACTCCAGTATCCAGATCATTGATATAAGTGTTGAACAGGACTGGCCCTGGAACTGAGCCTTGAGAACACCACTGGGACAGGTCACCAGTCAGATGTGGTCCCATTTGGTACAGCCCTTTGAGCTGTGCCCTTCAGACAGTACTTCACTGAGCATACCGTGAACCTGCTCATCCCATGGCTGGACAGCGTGTCTGGAAGGGTGTTGTGAGGAACAGTATCACAAGTGTTCCTAAAATCCACAAGTGTATCCACTACCTTCCCTTCATCCCCAAGGTTTGTGGCCTTATCCTAGAAGGATATAAAAACCAGGATCATTTCATGATCACAGCAGCCAAGACAGCAACCTACCCTCACATCCCCCATGAGTCCTCCTAATATTCACAAATAGCAAGTCTGGCAGGGCATCTTCTCTAGTTGGCTCACTGAGTACCTGTGACAAGAAGTTACCTCTTAAAGACTTCGAGAATTTCCAAGACTTCCTCATCACAGTGGTGTGGTGCTCCTGGTTGGTATTACTTGAAATCTTTCATAAGAGTGAGAGCTACAAACTCAGGAGTTTCCTCTGAATTGCCTGGAGAATAATTAACTCATCAATGACGATATCCTGGCAGGAGTATCAGTAGTAGACACCCACTGCAACAACTCCTTTTTTCCATCCCCCTAATCCTCTCTCAGGGCTCTCAATCACATCATCACTAAGGGCTGTGCAATCAAACCCTCACATGCAGTGCAATTCCTCCACCTTACCTGCTCTGCCTATTGTTCCTGAACAGCCTGTAGCCCTCCATCCCAGGGCTCCAGCCATGGGACTCATTCCACCAAGCCTTGCAAACACCAATGATTTCACAGCCCTGGGAACTGACCAGTCTGTCCTGTTCAGGAGGCATTTGGACACTGCTCTTAGATACATTGTTTAGCTTTTGTGTTGCGCTGTGTGGAGTCAGGAGTTGGATGAGATGATCCTCGGGGGTCTCTTCCATCCCAGGATATCCTGTGTTTTAATAAGAGTTACAGTTTGCTGTTCAGTTCTCAGTTGGTCTGCTGTGGGGTTGGCAACTTGGACCTTAGTAACAAAATATTTACCATGTATCAGGGACGTTGAAGTATCTCTGGGAAGCTGTTGGTTTACTGTCAGGGAGAGCTAATGCCTTGTCTTACTCTCAAGGCCTCATGAACCTTGGGTGAGGAGAGTGCTGAAGAGCTGAAATTCCACTCGTGTGAAAGCAGATCCTAAGGAAGCCACTAGTGTATCTACACCACCAGTATGTACTGTGGACTTGGCAAAAAGATGAGAAATTTAATGCTCCTGTATCCCTCACTGTTTGGGCTGATCTGAAGATTCACTCCCAAAAGTATGACAGAAGGTATGAGGATAGTCTCATAGCTTTCTTCTCCTTTGTTTTGTTGGAGTACTAATTAACAAATTTGGGTCCTTTTCCAGACCTCTCAGCCTCAAATAATTCTCTTTTTTTTGAGGAATACTTGTAAGCTGTTCTTAGATAAAGGAGTGAGGGATATTGTCAGTTGAAGATGGTTTTGGTAGTTCTTTTGAGTTTGAACAGGAGAAGCAAAACATTCTGCTGGCAGAAATACCTGGGGTCCTGGTGGACATGATGTTGAACGTTCTGCAGCAATATGCCATGGGGGCAGAGAGGGTGACTGGTTCCTGCATGAGACAAAGAATCTCCCTCAGGCTGTGGGGGGTGGTCCTTCCCTTTTATTCAGCACTGGTGATGATGCCACACCTGGAGTGCTGTGCCCGGTTCTGGGCTCCTCAGTGCAAGGCAGACATGGATGTGTTGGAGAGAGTTTCATTAAGAGCCATCAAGATGATTAAGGCACTGGAACACCTCTGCTTTGACTTTAAAAAAAAGTTTCCAGTATTCACTATTAGCATGGAATATGCCCTACAATTACAAATGTTTTGAACAGTACACATTACTGTTCTTTCAGGTTTTCCAGTAGGTAGTGTGTAAGGTAATATTTATGTGCCTGATGGAATAGTTATTTTTTAAACATAATATTTTAAACTCATCAATATCTAAGAAATTGGAGAAACTATTAGTAAGAAGTAAGTACTAAAGCAATCTGAAGGAATCTTATGATCATGATAAATAGCTAATTATTATATTAAATAGTTTCAAGTTGTTAGCTTTACATTTCTATAAACTATCCTATATTTTTTTTTTTAGGTAGAGACCTACATTTCAGTCCGTTAGTATTTGTCTGACTCAAGTTTAGCAGTAGGTACCACAGAAAATAATCTGTTGCTCAGCAAATGATGGTCTTTACTACAGTCCTGTCCTAGAAGTACTGTCATCATGTGTTCCCATTGTGTGATGAGAAGTAATGCTCTTAGCATTATTTTAAATGATCAGTGAAAAACTGATTGCCATTTCTAATATTTTCTAAGCTATTAAAAAATGACTTAAGCTAATATTTGTAGTACTTTTACAAATGCTACTTCATAGATGAGGAGACTGTTCAGTACTACTCACTGCGTCTTACAAATTTACTGCCTAATTATGAGACTTATTCTACGCTGTATGATTATGAATACATTTTGTATCATCTTTTGCATTCAGTTGGAGCACAGGATTGTTGCTTGAATTGTTTTCACAGGGATTCTAAAAGTTAATAATGTTTCCTTTATTGTTCATACTGTCACAGAAGTTCGAATTTGTAATGTTTCAGGTTCTATAGTTTCATGCATAATTTTAAGGCTTAAGTTAGAAAACCTGATGGGAAGTGTGTGTGCTACTTTGTTCCATTCTTAAATAATTTGTAACATATGGCTTTCACGTGTACTTCTGTGTTGAATAATTAAAATGTCTCCCAGAAAAATTTTAAATCATATAGGTATAAAATGCAAGGAGAAAAATATACATAGGACTGAAATTTCAAGGTAATAAAGGTACAAACAAACAAACAAAAAAGGAGTTTAAAAATCAGTAAGTGTTTGAATTCATACAGATAAAAAGGTGTGTTTGGGAATTGGCTGCTTGGGGCAAAAGCAGAATACCAGAAGATGTGGAACTTGGTTTAGTCTGTGAAAAAAAAAGTAGCATTTCTATGTCATATAAACAGATTTATTAAGTTAAATTGAAAGAATCCAATACTTTCAATGTAAGGCATCCAGATTAGAAATCAAAGGTTAGAGCTGTTTGTGTAACTTGGGCTTTGCTTTTCTTGCATATGTCTTAGCAGGAGTCACACATTAAAGCACCACTTTCTGAGCTTTGTCACTGAACCATTTCTTTCAGTGTGTTTAAAAGAGAGACAAAAAAGCCCACCTACTGCTTGATGGTGCTTCATTACTCCACAGTTCTTGTTCAATTCAATTACTTAATTTCAATTAACTAAAGGATGTCAATGTTGTTATTTGACATTAAGAAAAAAACTCTTTAACATTTTTGCAACTTTTAGTAATTTTAAGTGAGACTTATTGCCTGCTTAACTGTTACAATATGTTCATTTACAGCTATATATAACCCTTTTAAAAGTCCTTGCCAGCTAGAAGGATATGTAATGTGAAATAATTAAAACAATAGTATAGCTAGACAATGCTTTAGTTTTCTTAAAGTTTGTTGTTATGTTCAAACAATTTGGTTCCTTAAGAGTGAGTGCAACAGAGTGCATATGTGAAAGAGTTGTTCTAAGTGGCTGAAGCATGTCAAGGTACCATTTTGCCAGCTTTATGAGTATTTTAAATTCTGGCATTCTACTGAAAGGAATTAAACCAGGAATATTTTCATTAAGTATAGAAGATGTCCATGAATATAGCTTTTTACTGGAAGCTAATGTTTACAGGAGTAGGGTTGGGGGTTTTTGCCACACCCCCACCGCCCCCCCTTCCCCTATACACCAATTAGTTGCTGATTAATTAAAGCCAATACCTTGGCCTACATGATGACTTGTCTGTATCCCTAGTCCCTCACACCTAACCCAAAATTTATATTGGGCTTCACTGTATATTCCTTATTTGTTACCATATATTTATTCAGAAAAGAGACTGGAGCTGTGGACATTCTAAATTGTCCTGTAATAGTAAATCTTAAAGAGGAAGGGAACATCTGAAATGGAGGAGGAGAGATGAAAGTTTTTGTGAAGAACAGATTAGTTTTGTCTTCAACATGAAGCAAAAAGTTCAGTCCTTCTCAGAAGGCCATACTCCTGTTGTGGAAGACATCTCTTACTTGTAAGTCTATTTTCCATTGCTTCCTAAAATGGCATTTGGTTTGCAGTAAGGTTTGTGGCATTCAAGGAAATAAATCTTTAAGTTCTCTATTTGCCTATGTGTAAATATTGCTGTAATTTTAGCTTTTGATGATCAAAGCCATTCATTTAGGGAACACCAAGTCTTAGACTTTTATTTTTGTTGGTGTTGCAGCAGACAAAAGGAATTGGAGAAATGACTCTACTCTCCTGCTCAGTTTAAGAAAGGCCAACACAATTTTGGGTCTACAGATATTTCTCCAGATCTGTTTCAGATCTGATTTCTGTTTGTGTGTATTGAATTATTGAGCTAAAAGTTTCCTGATGGCAAAGGGAGAAACCTTTCATTTTTTTAAATGATAATAGAGTTACTGGTTCTCTCTGGAAAGAATATAGTTTTGGTTCTTTTTTTTTAAAGCTCTGGTTAATTAGACACATGTTCAATTAGCTGTGACAAAATCATCACCATTTTTATTATTGATAAATACTGAAATGAACTTTTCAGTCAGAATAATGTTGAATAAAATTTCTGGATTTTGAAGGTCTTAATGGAAAGAAGTTGATTAAGAAACTCACTTGCATCTGACATAAGAAAAGGCATTTTTCCTTTTTTCTTTTCTCTTCTTATTTTTCCATCAAGAAACTTCCAGCCCTACACTTGCTGATTTTCATCAGTGTTGAGCCTCCCTTCCCCCCACCCCAGCCTTGTTTCTTTGGTGGAAGAAGAGGGCCTGGAGGCAGGACTAGAAGAGTGGATAATTCCCTGTGCTCCCCAGCATAGTGGAACATCTGTCTTTTCCTGAGAGATGCTCACACGGGGTTGTTTGTCACCCTGGGTGCTCTACCATGAGCAGAGTTTTCCTAGAGGTTTCCTTCCCATACCTCACACTCAGAAGATCAGAACAGCTACAGTTCAGAGATTCTGACCCCTATAGCCTCCTGAAATCACTGTTCACTTCTCCAACCTTTAGCATTAATTGACCTTTTTACATTATTGAATTAAAGTGCAAGAAAAAAGCAAACAAAAAAAATAACTGTTTTCTGTGATGGAATTTTCCATTTGTTATAAAATGACATCACAGGACCATACTATCTCGATACTTTGTTTTGTTTCTTTTATTCCTGGCTCGACTCTTGTGGTATCATATGAGTAAGGAAATACTTTTTTCTCTTGGTAGGTGTACTCTTTTACATCTGAGTGCCTTGGTCCTTCATGAAACATCTCCTCAATTACAATTCACAGCATCAGGCAATTTATAAATGTGTGTTTTCTAAATCAGTGATTCTTTTTAACTTTCAGCTTCACAAGAAATACCTGCACCAGGTGCACTCATTACTAAATGAATAATGCAATTTAAAATGTGCCTGCTTCTGTTCTATGAATAAGTAATTATCCTACTAATGACTGAAAAATAAATAAATTAAATATTCACTGTTGTGGTTCCCTTTTATTTCTGATGTTTTAATAGCATTTTGAGACTTAGAGAATATTGTTCACGGAAGTGTAAATTTTATAAATGTTGTTATTGTTAACAATACTGACTTCCATGAAACTGTTGATTCACATTAATTAGAAAATGATCCTTTAATTTTTTTAATAGACTGCTATGTTGTCCATTCCATGGTTTTGCTTGGGTCTTATTTTGTCCTAATTGATCTGCAGTTACCCAAAATAATAAATACAGCTGAAGTAATATTCAAGTATCAGCTGTAGAAGTTAATAATTAGATTGTACTATTCCAGTTGATGTAAAAGTTATGTATGATGAGGGTGGTTTAGACAGAAGTGTTGTGATCACTGTGCTCTTCATGGGGCTCTCCAGAGTCTCTCTATGAACTTCTGCTGCCCAGGAATTTTGAGGCTGGGGGTTGTATTTGTATGAGTTGATGAAACAGTTCTAAAAATAAAGCTTCACATCCTTTAGACCAATGAAGTTTAACGTAGAAGTTGAATAGAGAGGTGTAGCAAGTTCATATTTGGGAATGTGTGGGGATTGTAGCCCTGTCAGAAGTAATCCCCTGACTTTCAGGAAGATTATAACTACAAGGATGGTGACTCTTACATTGCTGTATGTAATCCTCTTTTTAAGATTATGTAAAGATAACCTCAAAGATTTTAATCCTTAATCAACATATTCAGGAGCCAAACTGGGCATTATTTTGAGACACAAGAAAAAGGGATTTAGGGATGAGGAAAAAAAAGTTTGTCCATGATGCAAGAAAACAGTAAATCGTGCCCCTGTGATACAGTATTCCCTTGTCAATTAGTGGGAAGTGCTTGCATTATTTGAAATATAACTTTTAAAATAATTTAGTTAAAAAAATCCTCATCTTCCAGTGTTTCTTCACCATCACTTTCTCATGGAGACTTTTTTGCATATTAAATCAAGAAAGTACAGGTATTTTGCTTCTGACATTACTCTGGATGTGAAAACTGCTCAGTCCTCTTAATGAATCTTTTCACTTCACTTGGTCTAATTGCCATTCCGTGCATTTCTTCAGATCAGACAATGTGTTTAGTTGAAATTTTGTTTATTTTTGGCCATGCAGGTATAATTACTTCTGGCTCATAAAGATGGGAGATTCCTAGTACTTGAAACTTTCAGATTTTCAGTATTGGAAGAATCTCTAGTAGAACTTTCAGAAATCTATTTCAGCTTATAAAAGGTTTTACTTCCTATAAGGTAAAAGAAGGATGAGAGTCCCATGCTCATGTAAGTCTGTCAATTTTTCTACTTAGGTAACTTCTTTATTGTCCCTGCTTAGTTTCATTCAGTATATGTGTGGTCTCTCTGTGGCAGCCTTGCTCCCCAGAAACCCAAGATTTTTGGAAACATTTATGTCAACACTACTTACTTCCAGTCTCTGTTAATTTTGGACTGCTTTTTCATGGTCTGTTCTCCTAGGAGAGCTTTTAATGTCTTTTCTTGAATATGACAATCAGCACTAATACCTTACACAATGTCAATAATACTGTTTTTGTCACCACTGCAAAAGTTCCTGTGGCAGAGTTCTTGTCCCATGTCTCACCTCACCTCTGCCCCCTGCCATGTCTGCATCGGTAATTTTCCTGTCAAAGGTTGAAGGGCAGCCAAGTTTTGGATTATGCTTCTCTTTTTCAATTGTGCAGCAGCATTTGTCATATGTTCAGACCAGCCTTTAGGGACTGATAGGCATTCAAAGGTCTAGATAAAATTGTTCATCTTGTACAATCTTGTTTGGCTGACTTTTCTTCCTGAAGGCTTTGTTGGCACAAACCCCATCCATCCTGGGAGTAAAAACATGTTTGACTGGAAGTGAGTATGACCCAGTGTGCATCAGGCAGTGAGGACTCTTTGGTTTGGTTTGGTTTTTTTAAATATTAATGTTAGAGTAGCTTTTTGGATCTTGAATGAGAATGACAAACATTGTCATGTGAGCAGGCTGTCTCCTGGAAGAACCAACCTGCATCTGAGCTGATTAGGCAATAACCTGTTAATTTAAAAATGTCAGTAGCTGAGTTTGGATAGTTAGTGATGAAAATATCTGATAACTGAAGCCTTAAATAAATTTAGTGTTTCCTTTCTACTTAACTCTCAACCAGTTCTTGATTTCTAATCAGTTAAGAAAGGATGAGTGGGCTGCAGCTGTTAGAATCTTTGGAACATGATGAAAACTGTTAGAATCTTTGGAACATGATGAAAACAGAATCAGTCAGTTCAAAAAATTTGCTCTGTTCAGCAAAGCCCTTTTCAATATAAACTATGGCACAAAACTATGTATTGTTGATAAAAACCTATGTTTATTTTTAAAAGTTTAAATGCTTTTTTTAAACTTCCATATATTTTAGTGTGTTTTTTCAAATAGTATTTGACATGCATGCCAGTATTTTTTTTTTACAAAATACTGAAAATGTGGCACTGTAATCATTGCTGTGTAAATGCACCTAAGTGTGCCATATTGGCAAGAATATAAAATAGATTTCTGTTCTAGAAGGATGTTAATTCAACAGGGGCAGAACAGAACTTCAGGGGACTGTTGTTGTGTGTTGCAGTCATGTAGTTACAGACAGCCCCTCAGCCAGCCCCAAGCCTAACTTTGTTTCATCTCCATCAGCTATTGAGGTCTCCCTCACATTGCAATAATTCCTCCCAGGCATCGTGGTCATTTTTTCATTCAAGAGGAAAGATGCAAAGCTAAGTGTGGTGAATTCTCTCTTCCCTGTTATCAGAAGATTGGCAAGTGTGCTTGCCAGATGCAGTTAGCAGCTCAGTGGCTAGCAGAGCCAGAAACTCAGGTTTGGGCAGGTGATATTGCTTGCAGATAAATCAACACGTGAAGTCTGAGGAGATGATGCAATAAACTGTTCACCTGAGGATTCTGCCACCATTTAATTATTTATTTATTTATTTATTTACTTACTTATTTATTTACTTATTTCTGTATTTATTTTGCTTTGTGCATCCTTGAGGTAAAGTTAAGAAAAGCACAAAGCCCATCTGTCCAACCAAATAAAAACCAACCCCCCACAGCATTTTAGACCCGTGCAGGTTAAACAGTTGGAGGAAAGAAACAATCACAATTTGTTGATTACAAAAGTATGCCTAAGCTAGTTTTTTAATGTACTTTTAGAACTAGATTGCACATCTTGGTTTCTCGTCAAGAATTTGAATTTATTAGAATTATTTGAATGTGTTGCTTTTATGACATTTTCTGTATCAGTGGCCTCCAAAGTCAGGTGTAGAAGACCATCCAGTGAAATGTGGGAAGAAAACATAGGACTTGTCTTTTACCTGAAAAATTAGAAAGAAATTAAGCTTTATTTAGTATACATATTGATGCTGACACCCTCAGTAGGCCTGTATGTTGGATGGTCCCATGTCACATTTGGTCCCTGAAGGTGTCCTGAAGACAGATTTAATATTCCACAGTATGATGGGGTCACAGTAGCACCTTCACTGTTCATTCACTTCCAGTGTATTGTAATGGAGGCAGTTTACTTGTGCCCAGTTAGGAGGATTTGTGGAGTATAATACTTGGTTTTTACTAAACAAACCCTCACAAAATGGACAAGTGGCTTAAAAAAATTCCTGCAAAGAGACCATGGATTGAAGATAACACTAATAAAATGAATAGTAAGAACATGGCAGAGCTGATGCTTCTACTCCTAGCATGAATTTTGGTAGCATGTGTTATGAGATAAAACCATTGGCAATTAGATCTGACAAGAAGTCAGCCAAAACAATTTGGTTTATCAAGAAGGGTATTTCAAATACGGACGCACATCCGCTATGATGAACATTGTTTCTTGAGGTATCAGCTAATGGTAGTATGAAGCCATCACAATTAGCAAGGCATTTAAAAACTAAGCACCCAGAACATGAAGACAAACATCTACAATTTTTTCAGCAATGTTAAAGTCATGCTATACTCAATCTGAGATTTTACAAGATTTCACTGAACTTAGTGATAGATCATTAGAAGCCTCTTTTGAGATTTCTCAGTCGCAGAAGACACAGTTACTGTTGGGGAAACACTTCATCTTCCTGTGGTAGCAAAAATGTCTGAAATAATACATGGTAAAACACATTCTTTTGTCAGCAGATACTGTTGGAAGATGTCTGGAAAACATTGCCAAAGTTCTGAAGAGACAAATATTAGAAAAAATTACACAGTGGGAGAGGCTGTACAGACAGTTGGATGAAAGTATAGGTGCTTGTGATGTGGCTAAACTTAGGGTAATTGCTAGATTCTGTGTCCATAATGAATTTCACAAAGAACTAAGTCATTAGGGAAAGATGTACCAGACAAGAGACATTCTTAACTATAGACTCTAAGCAGTATCTTCTTCAGTAACAGCATTTTTTTTTAAATTAAAAAAACTATATGAAAGTAACCACAGATGGAGTGGCTGATTTGACTGAAGTAAAAAAAGGTTCTTGGCTAAGGTTATAATTTGAGCACCACGTGCAGAATTCATTCACTGCGTCATGCACGGGCAAGCAACAAGGAACTTGGAGCCATTAATGCACAAAGTGCTGCAGGATGTCATCATTGTGGTTCAGTGTGTGAAAACAAAACCTTTAAATAGTAGAATATTTAAAATAATCTGTAATGACTCTGGGTGTGACCAGGAAGATCTTTTGTACTGTGCAGAGGATCACTAGTTATCAAGGCAAAGTGCTTAGAAGAGTTGTAAAACTTGAAGATTAACATGTTTTATCTCACAAAAAGACAAGTGTTAACGAATTTCCTGACCTGTTTGGTGATAACAGTCAACAGTATGCTGACTATCAGTTACTTTCAAAAAAGTAGACACCTTTCCTTGAAGGTGAAGATGGTATATTAACAAGCAAGAAACCTACTGCTTTTTGAAATAAACTGATACTGTGGAGAGAGAATTTTGAAAATGGATGTTTTGAAATGTTACTCTGTGTGATTTTTGTTGCCAGAAAAGATGTGTCATTTGTAAAACCTTCCATATTTGTACACTTAAACTTGCAAGTAGAATTTCCTTATCTGCTTGAAAGTCCTCCCAATTAAGAGTTTCAGAATCTGAAAATTTAAGTATAAAAATGCAACACCTTTCATTGGTTTGCAATAACAAGTGATTGATATCAGGGAAGATGAAAATTTCCTGGCCAAATTTCAAGAAAAACTTTACATTATTAGTGGATGGAGATGCAATATGAGTGTCATGATTTAGAAAGTGTAGCCAGTGATGCACTTTGATTTGGATGTACATCTCTTTGTAAATTGTGTTTTCCAGCTATAGCAGCCAATAAACTGAATTTAAAACTAGACCTTCAAATCACTGTATTACAAAGTGTTAAGTCAACATTTTAAAAAATGCTGAAGCATATTCAATTACATGGCTCCAAAAAAAAAAAAAATTTAGTAAGAGCAAAAGGGTTTTTTACCATTAAAAATTCTTTTCAAATACTGTTTATTTCATCTTCATCTCATCCTTTTTAATTTCTGGTTTTACATGTTGTAATATATAAAGTAAATACACACATATTGGGGGTATGTACTCAAAATTTTCTTTCTTATAGAGGTCCATGATTGTGGGTGGACAAGATTGGGGCTGGAAGCTGGTGGCAAATCTAGGGATAGAATGTAAACATTTATCTGGATCTCTCTCGTTACTGCTTGAGTGTATTGTTCTGGTGACAGCATGATTTTCAAGCATGTAAATATTTCAAACATTTTGTTCATTTGAAGTTATTGGTGCTCAGCTTATCTGAAATCAGACCATAAGTATGTCTTCTGGAGAGAGAAAGAAATATTGATATATCACAGCTGAATTTCTGTTCTTGCCTTACACAGTTGTTCTAAACTGTGTAAATATATATGATACTGAAGTGTCTTGGCATCCTTAGAGGTGTAACGTGGGACAAATTTCCTAAGTGCTTGCTTTTTTTAACTGCTGTTATGAAATAATGTGTTCTGCTGTACCTAAATCATATTTGGTAACTTCTTGATTAGTTGAACATTTTATTTAATAGCTGCAGCTAACATTTAGAGGTAAGTACTTTTTAATAAGCTATCTGTTTGCTTTTTTTAGGCTGAAGCCTAAACCTCTGACATGGCCACAGCCTCACCAAGATCTGATACAAGTAACAACCGTAATGGAAGATTACAGATGCAAGTAACAGGCAAGTAGTGATTTCATAGAGATTTTTACAGGAAAACATATGTATTCTAGGAAAGCAATCTAGGAAGTGAGTATAAAAATGAACTAGTGTAGTTAATATTTTAATTATGTCAGTGTTAGAGTTAATAATGTGACTATAAATATGTAGATGATTTGAGGCTAAATAGAGATTATACAGTGAGTTGTATGACAGGGTTTAATAAATTTCAAAATAATAAAAAAAAAGAAGATATTCTGTACAACAGTACAGACAATTGCAAGAAATTTTGCTTGGGAACAAGTGTATAATGACATGCATTCTGAAGAGGGAACACATATTACCTAAATTCTAGGGAAAAGATTGGTGCTTGTGGTGGACCCCAAGCTGAAAATGGGTACAATGTTGTAGTAAAGATGGAGAACTGAAAAAGATCACAAAAATCACTAACCCTTCAAAAGATTAAGTTCTTTCATTACATATCAGGTAAATATTTGTTGAATATAATATCTTCAGGGCTACAGGTTGGATTAAACAGACATATGGAATAATTTAGGTTGGAAGGGACCTTTTGTAATTCCCTAGTCCACCGTTCTGATGAAGGCAGGGCTACCTTTGAAGTTGGATCAGGTTGCTCATTATATTGTCCAGCTGAATTTTCAGTCTCAAAGGCTGTAGACTATCAGCTTTCCTTGAGATAAGCCATGTCACTTTGAATGTTTTTCCTTCTATCCACCTGGAATTTAGTATGTTGTCACTTGTGCCTGTTTACTTTTTTTCCTTTTCCTCTGCTAGTTCTCATAGTTTGAGGCAGAATTCAGCCATCCCAGTATCTGTGGAAGGGAAACACAGCAGGCTACAAACAGTCCTGGAAATTTCTGATTGTGCATCATTCATGGGACATTTTTTCAATAGATGTTGAACAGGCCAAGCAGATTATGCATTTTGCTGCTGATGGACAAGAACTGGTCCAAGATGTGACAATTGGTGTCAATCTGAGCTACTCTCACTGTGGGATGGCAGAGCAGAACTGAGATTTCCTTGTAGTCTGAAGATAAGCAAAGTGCATCTAAGTAAACAAGTTTGATAGCTAATTGTGACAGTGTTACAGCAGTTAAAAGTGAAAAGTTAAGATACTGTACATAAATACATCTACCATAAATATATATATGTGTATTTATGTGTGTAAGTATTATTTTACCATTGATAACTAACTTGAACATTCCAGGGATTTTGAGTAATCTGGGAGCACTGAAGTTAAAATGCATGTATGGACAAGAATGTATTAAGGCTATCCTGAACAAAATTTGGAAAAAACATGAGTAAGATACCATGTCTTAATACAGGCTGAATCTAAAGAAAAATGCATCTTACTGGATGATCCAAAGATGGCCAGGTTATCTGAGAAAAAAATATATTGTTGAAGAGTCCCCAAAATGGATATTTTATGAAATTAGATGAGAGGAACCTCAAAAATCATTAACTTTATGTAAGGAGCACATTAGTCAAAAATGTGATGAATCACCAAAACTGGCAATAATGAAGAGCAGAGATGCAGTCACCTGTAGATTGAATGTATATATAAAACTGTAAACTGACTTACACAAACGGCCCTTAACTTCAGGTCTGAGTATACAGAAATGGTAATTTTGTATCCTGTGCCGAGCTGCTCCTTATGTAAATAGTCTTGTATTTTTCTGGTGCTGGGACTTCCAAGAAATCTAGATCAGGGCTGAAACGGGAAGAAGTCTTTACAAAATTTAAGACAAGTTTTCTGCAGGTTTAGTTCTCTAACCAGTCTTTATTGCAAGATCACAGGAATGCCAGTGGCAGGAGAGGGAAAGCAGTGGGAGACAGATGAGTGTGGGGCCATGGTACTGCTGACCTACACTGCATATTTGTGTGCAGTTTTGTTTATGCTGCTGTAGAAGCTAGACATATATCTCAAGAACTATACTTAAAAAGCACTTTTATAAAGACAGCAAGTATCATAGACTCGTTTTGCAAACCAGGAATTCATATGGAGTGGTGACTTGTGTGAGTTTGTGCAGATGTAGCATGTTGCAGGCATGCTTTACCATCAGTATGTGTTCAAGTATTCTTGGTGAGATCTTGTCTTGTTAGCTCTTTTGGAAGGTTTGCTGGTATTATTACTTATTCATAGTTTTTTTTTAGAAGATGTCCTAACCGAAAGATGTTAAAGGTCTCCTTTTATGTTTGGGGACTCAAAACTTACTAACTTGAAACATAATCAGATAAAAGGGAAAATTAAAAGGAAGCTTGAATATCATTACTAAATATCTGTGTTTTAATAAATGTTGTATTTTCCTTTGGAAAGCAAATTGTGGAGGAAAATGTGGAAGAAGGAGAGGTTGTCAAAGTTTTAAAATATATCATGATTTCAGATGAAAAAATGTGACTCGTATGACGAATTACAGTTTTAGTTTTCTACATTCCAGCTTTCATCATTTTCAGGGCTGCAGTTCCCTTTTATGACCCATGATACATTACTAAGACTGGGCTTTCCAAATGTGAGGGAGTTAAGTTTGTACCTTTTATTTGAAACTAAGTAAAAGTCCACGGCTAGTGCCTTTAGAACCTTGGATGGGCGCATCCCACTAACATTTAAATGACTAATGTATGCACTCAGAATACTGCAATCCAGAAATACATCTCCATTTCAATTTAGGAAACTTCCACACTGAGTTAGCAAGTACCATAAAGGAAAGGAACAGGGAAGAATTATTTCCAAATGGCTGAAAATACTCAGCCTTGTTTTAGTTTGCAAGTGGAGGGAACAAGAATCACACTGGAGCAAGGGAGGAATTAGAGAGAAGGCAGCAGGTAAGTGTAGTGTATAGTTGAGAATCCATTCTTGTGGTCTTTTCAAGACACCACCTGCCTGAAATAGAATTTAAAATCTTGGCAGTTAGGCTGCTGTTGGTTTTTATAGTGACTTCCTCAGCTGGACATGGAAGAGGGAGAACAGATTTATGTTCAGGAGCACAGAGGAACTCACCAGTGATTTGGAGGTGAAAAATAGCTTCTTTGGTCACGTGGTGTTTCTTAATTTCTGAATATTTACCTGAAACCTTTGAGTTCATCTGCAAAGCAGTTTAAATAGAGGAAATCTGAGAGTAGGTTTCTTAATTTTGACAAACTGATGTGTAAAACTACAATTTAGCCATGCAGTAATAGAGGCAAAGGAATGAAGCTCTGTATACAGGCTTTGCTATACAGGGACATTTTGAAATAGGTGTGAACTGCATCAACTTTCATAACAATATATAACTAAAAAATAAATTCTGTCTGAAAATCTCTCAGATGCATCATAAGATGTATCATACTTAGGCATTTTTCAGTTAAGGGAAGAATAGGAAGAACAATGAGAAAATAGCCTATATTATTTTCAGTGTTTATCCCTAAAATAATTGTGCTGTCTCTTCAACCAGTCCTCCAGTATGTGGGGAAAAGAGTATGTGACACTTGGTTTCCACTACCTGACAAAGTAGCTTTTGAAAATAAAATCTACTATTTTTGCATTGACTTCTTTCTGTTCAGCAGAAGTAGAGAAAGTGAGGAAAAGCACTGCCATGCAATGTTTTTAATAGTGTGTAGGCAGTACATTTTCTGTTTTTCAGCAACAGTATGCTGTTATAGATAAAGCAATGTATTCTATTAGTTTCTAGTGCCAAACTGAAACGGAAAAAGAATTGGTTTGGAACCACTTTCTACACGGAATTAACTGCAGATGGAGAAATTAAGAAAACAGCAAAATCAAGTAGTTCTTCAAATCCCAAATGGGATGAGCAGCTGACAGTGTAAGTAGATTTTTTGGTTGCTTGATACTATTTATTGGACATACATTTCAGGCAAATATTTACTAAGCTTGGGTGCCTGCATAGTTTGGTCTGTTTGTTGATGTCTAAATGCAGACATAAGTTGGTATTTCTCTCAAATGATTTTTTTTTTTTTCTGAATCTTTACTATATTTTGAGAATATTTTTTTTCTTACAGAGTGTGTTACTTGCATACAGTTTATGGTATAGTCTTGATACTTGTTAGCACTGTGTTTAGCTCTCCTTTCTAGAAAGAGTTACTAATTGTAACCATGTCATTCTCACCTTTGAAAGGGAAAAAGTCTCAGCTGGATAAGTAATAATTAGGAGGAAGGTCACTCCTTCCTTTGAATTTGCCGATGAAGGGATGGGCACACAAAAACTGCAAAGTGACCTTGCAACTTACCCTGATATTTGACCATTTTAATCTTCTTGTGGTTTGGTTTGGTTTAACTGTGCTGGGGGTGTAGAAGTACTGAATAGGGCTCCATGAAGTCCTGGCAATCTCGCACTTGGTTAGAATGCTTTATTCACCAGCAAGATTGCACTGGTTCAGACTTGGGTCTGGAAACAGCACAGCCCCTATCAAGTGGCACTGAGCCTGGGCCAGTCCATTCCACAGCATCTGACGTGTCTGTGTGCAACAGCCAGCTTTGTTAGTAGTAGGAGCCATGCTAGGTTTCAGTAACAGTGCTGGAGAGTGGGCAGTGGAACATCCTTGGGGAACTCTCGGCTTGGGAACACTTACTTAACTCCAGACCTAGTCTGAAGCAGGTAGGGTATTCCTGTGCCTCACTTCTTGGTATTTCAGGTTTAGTGAGCTTATTAGCCCTTTGCAGTGTGGCAGAAGAGAATAACATAGTCTTGGACCTGGGGATGATTTCCAGGATCAAGAACTAGTACAAGTACAGAGCTGTCAGTATATTCACAGAAACCTGAGTTTCTCTTGAGGAGGCAGGTTTGGTTTGTCAGAATTTGGTGAGCTGATAGAAATGAGGTAAATTGCAATGTATAGTAAAGGCAGACTCATTTCATAATGAGTATTGCTTACTTAGGGTCTTACCCTTACATGGATTTTTAAGGTGTTCTGGCCCCCACTTCCTCTGGCTGTTGAGGTGGTATTTGAGGTTAAGTGAACTCTCTGGCTTACCAAATTCCCCTCATTTCTATGAGTCAGCAGTATATTCTGTGTGTGTAGGTGTTGGGGATTTTTTCCTTTTACTTTGTTGAGCTGCTCTTTTACTAAGGCCTCCCTCAGAAGGCAGCCTATTCAAAATGCTAAAATATATTTCCTTGTGTTTCAGCAAAAATGGTCACCTTGTCCAACATGATCAGGTGACTGTAGAGCTAGTCCTGTTGATAGGAAAGTGGTTTTTTATTATTATTTTCATCGTTGCTGATATAACTTCCTGTATATTTTAGGTCAGTACTGATGGATATTTGGCCTTTGGCTTTTTGCAATAAAGTATTTCTACTCCTGTTTCTCACAGCCAAGAGCACCCTTGCAGTACCAGACCCTGCACTACAAAACTGACTCTCCAGGACCTAGTATAGCTTGAGCAGGGGAGAGATCAGTGCCAAAGCCTGTCATAATAGTGCTGCAGTTGGGTCCTTTACCTTTCTGCTTCCCTCCAGTTTTTACTTTAGCTTCATCATTTGATTTTTTGCCCTCTGATTTCTGTGAGTATGCCTTATGGTTTTATATATATTTGTGAATTCACAAAAAATGTTTATCAACAGTCCCATGGCAAACTGACACCTGTTAAGTGGGTTCTTCCTGCTTGCAAATAGATACTTCATTGCTTTTTCAGTTTTGAAAAATATGTAATATTTTTCTTTTCTGTGACAGACAAATATACTTCCTGCCTTTTTCTCAACGTTTAATAATGTAAGTTTTTAGCTAGAACTCTGGAGGAATAGGGGAAATATGTCTTTCATAAATAAAGATATGTTTTATATCATTGATATTTGAGCTGAGTGTAGGTTATTCTGATACTTCTCAAATTCCTTATGCTATCATAGTAATGCACTTTAAGTTCGATCCTAAGTGTACATATCGATGTTCTCAGTTCCTAGATAAAAATTTCCCCTTGGAATACAAAATTTCACTTCATTATTATCAAGAAATACAATGAGAAAGCGAATGAAGTTCAAATACTTCTAATAAAAAGAATGAATTCTTAAAAATCTGTATTTTTTTTTTAAAATATATTTTATATGCAGGAATGTGACTCCACAGACTACGCTGGAATTTAGAGTGTGGAGCCATCACACTTTAAAAGCAGATGCTTTATTAGGAAGAGCCACTGTAGACTTGAAACAAGCTTTGGAAGTGCACAATAGAAAATGTAANAAAATATATTTTATATACAGGAATGTGACTCCACAGACTACGCTGGAATTTAGAGTGTGGAGCCATCACACTTTGAAAGCAGATGCTTTATTAGGAAGAGCCACTGTAGACTTGAAACAAGCTTTGGAAGTGCACAATAGAAAATGTAAGTTACCATGAAGGATATTTTGAATAAAGTAGAATTATTATTACTAATCTATGCATCAGACTGGCAACCAGACTACTAACTATAGGTGTAATTGCAACTGACTTTCAGTTGATGTCTTTACTTGTCTCTTTTAGAGATGTTTGTGCTATTGAGAGCAATTTAAATGTTACAATGGATATAATACTTTTGAAACAAACAGTAGAGTATGAGTTGCTGAAAATTAAGCACAAGCTGAAGCAATTAAATACAATGTTTTGTAGCAAGCTAGAAAGTAATTTGGTAGAAGAGCTGTTTTAGATATTGTAACAAAAAAAAAAATTAATCTTTCAGAAAAGCCATTTAATTTTTTGTATTTTCCTTCTCTGGAGTCACTAACAGAAAGGCTGGATCTTTGTCCCTCATAATTTAGCGGCCCAGAGAGCAATAGAAAACATTGATTAATGAAACAATTGTGATCTTCCTTTTAGTACATTAGAGATTGTTTGTTCTATGTAATTTCTTCTTAAATATTTTTAGTAGAATATATCTAATTTGCTTTTCAAATTTTTTTTCTTTAGTACAACAAGATGGTAATTCCACACTTTAAATTCCACTCCAGAATGGCAGTAGAATTCCAGCTAAACCAATCTTAACCTTTCTCACAAGTTACATACACAAACCTGAAGTGACTGTTTAGAAAGGTGGGGGGAAAGGAGAGCCAAAACCAAAAGCTAAATTTTTCTGATTCTTTTCTATTTCTTACAGAAAATTGAAACAGAACTGAAAATTAAGTGGGGTATCTTCAACGTATTATAACGATTCCACAGTAAATTTCATAGTTAAGCAGAAAATTTTCTTTTTAAGTAAGAAAACTGTATCAGAAGGAACTGGGTTGTAATAATGTTAGCCACAAAAAAGTAATTAATATTTTAACTATTTCTAACAAAATAGTTAACATTTTATTACTGTAGGTCTAGGGGAGGTAGGATCTAACAACTTGATAAATTCTTTCAGGGAATGGTTGACTGAGTTTGCTGTACATTGCACCAAAAGTAATTTATGTGCAATGTTTCTTATTTGGACAAGTCAGTAGTTTGACACTTACTGGATTACCTAAGAATTCACTGGTAGAATAATCTAATTGATATCTTTCATTCATTTAGTTATTGATACCTGTTCTAAAATGGAGCACTTGAAAGGCTCTTTGCTGATGAATATGGAATTGGAAGTCTTCTAAATGGAGAAACTTTAGAATTAATGAGGTTACTTTTTCTGCTAAACACCACCAGTATTAAATTGCTGCCCACACACCTCACAGTTTTCTTGCCAGCTCAGTTGAACTAAAGCCAACAGCTGATCTGGTTAAGGAAGATAACCTGTTAAATTAGCAGAAGTTAAACCAACTACCCTTTGCAAGAATTATAAATGTGTTAATTAAATAATTCAGTTGTAGGCTAGTTTCTTCTTTTCTCTTCTTTTTCCAAAATGTGGATTGCTAAATCAGTAATCCTGTAGATTTAGGAGCTTTGTGCTTTCTGCAGAGATGTAAAGTCCTTCAAAATCCATTGCAGTACAGCAGTGTGTGTCTGCTGGTAACTGCTGCCCAACTACGCTGTCAAACCTGCCCTTTCAAGTAATAGCTTGGGGGTATCTGGCAATAGGTTGTGGCAGCCTCCCCTGCTTTTGTGTTTATTGTTCACTTGTGATACATTCTAGGAATGAAAAAAATAAGGAAATGCTAGTTTAATACATAGAAGTGCCCAGTTTAAATTTAACTTGGAGTGCTATCATATGGAGGGAAATATGATGGCATATCTCTCAAAACTAATCTTTTAATCTGAAAGCACAAATACTAAAAGGTCTTAACCATTTTAACCTGATTAATGTGAACTCCTAGCTGACTGTGTTTGGATTTATGACATGTAGCTTTAACTGTTGTAGTAGTTGATTTAGAGAGAATTATGTAGCATCCCCAGCATGTTTTACCTCTGGATTATGTATGTCTCTCTACAAATGTGTGTATTGCTTGTCAGTCAGATTCAATCCTTTTACTGCACCATCAGTTATCTCAAATTTTCTTCTGGTGAGAATAGTTTCTGATTTAACTTTTGGTTACCTGAGGCATCCTCTCTTAGTATTTAATCCTAAGAGTTGCAATCTATGAAAATGCTAGTAAGGATTTACTAAAAATGATTTTGAAATTGAGGGAGGACTCTATGCAGTCTTTGCATTTACTTCTTCCTCGAAGAGAAGTTTTTTCTAGTGGTCTTTTAGAATTAGTTTTGGAAGGTGCTATGAGAAATGAATAAAAGCTCTGGTTGTAAAATGAGGTTCCCAGTGACTTTTAATATTTGATTGTGTGGTTCAGAAGTTGTTTGACTTTAAGCCATCATTACATGTTATGTAAGTAGTGCATAATTTCCAAAGGGCTTAATGGAAACGGCAGACTTGGGAAATCATTAACAACAAAGTCCTGAATCCACATGGATTCTTTAGCACACTTATAGAATATACTGTGTAAACAGACAGTTCATCTTTAAAATAAAGTGTGCATTTACACACAGCATGTGTAAATATATACAGCTCCATAGTGATTTCGGCTTTGATTTGAATATCTCTGATGTTCAATTTTATGAATGCCTATGTCACATTTGTGTGTTGAAAGTATATTTTAATATTATTTAGAATTTAATCTTTCCTTTACCCCTTCTTTCCTTCTCACCCCCCAACTCCATTTTTAGTGGAGAAGGTGAAAGAACAGTTGAAACTCTCTTTGGAAAACAAGAGTGGCATGGTGCAAACAGGTGAACTGACAGTTGTGCTAGATGGTTTGGTTGTTGAACAAGAATCTCTTACAAATCTCAGTTCATCAGCAACCAGTAAGTTAAAATAATTAAGTCAGATCATAATATTTGGTTTAAGATTTCAAACAGATATAATAGAATATTTCTGTTAAATTTGTTTCTTACTGTTCAGTAGAAGTTCAGCAAAATGGCGAGGCTGTACATGAAAGCAGAGATGCTTCAGCAAGAAGTTCATCCAGGTTGGAATTTATTTTTGTGTTTTATGCCATATGAAATATATTAGCAAATTTATCAGTTGAAATATTTGGGTTGTTTGTGTTTTGTTGGGGTTTTTTTGTTTTTTTTTTTTATGGTTTTGAAGGTGAGAGATTTCAGCTGCTGAGGTATAAATTATGTTGCCACAAGTTTTAGAAACATTATTTGTTTGGTAATTACATAATTTAGTTCAACTGATTGGAAATCTATTAAATGTTGCAGCAGAAATTAGGGTAGCAGTGGCTCAGTGTATTTTTATGTACTTATTCCATTTATTTTCTTTTGCTGCTTAAGAATCATTTCTATTAATGTCTGCCAGCTTTTTGCAATGTAGCACCTGAACGGAAGGAAAAGGAAAAAAAAAAGCCTGAATTACTTCCTCCTCAGCCTTTTTAAGGTCATGATCAGGAACTTAAGAGACTTGTATTGAGTTTCACAAGCAGTATTTCCAACACTGAGGCCATGGCCTGTTTCCTCCTAAAAGGACAAGAAAAACGCATTGGGACCAATTTAGAGCTTCATTCTTGGCTTCTCTACTGTTATACCCACTCAAGGACTGGCTGTAGAGAAGTAGGAATAGATTTTTTGCCCCCTCATCTCTAGTAAGACAAACAAGTCAATTCAGATCAATTTAATGTTACTGGTCTGCTCGGTTACCTTGTGTGAACCCATTTCTGTTTAAGTTATTGACACTAACTGCAGTGAAAAAACATCCAGTTGCTATGCATTTGACTGACAGGGACACATTTGTCCTTGTATGCTTGACTTGATTCTTTTTTTGAATATATGGATATTCTTCTTGTTTTTCTCTCTTCCCCAGTGGGTGCTCAAGATGAGGGAATGAGAATAAAAAGTTGTTTCCTCTTTTTTTTTTTTTAAAGAAAGGTTTGGGACTGCTGAAAGTGATTTGAAACATATCTTCGCAGCATTTTGAAACAGTAGCAATAATCATTTGTTTTCATTCAGCTACTGTTGCTGGAGATAATTTCTCTTACTGGAATCCTGCTCTTGATGTTGATATTTTCTTTTACTGCAGTTTTCCACACAACTATCCAGCAGTTTTGATTTCAATTTTAAAATTAAGAGATGAAGAAAAGTTTTAAGGTAGCTTCTCTGCACATCTTTTAGAAGTAAATTGAGTTTATAGTCCAGAGTTGAAAAGGGATAATACTTCAATTCTCTGTTTATACTGCTTCTTTGGAGTTGGTTAAGGGAGCATGGAAATGCTGCTTCTTCCCTTCTTACTCCACAAAGTTGGACTTCTGACTTCTCACTTTTTTTTTTCACCTGTATAACTTCAATATTTAGCCTCTGCTCCTTGAGAAGACAGGGAGTAGGCATTGAGTGTAATTTTTAGAATATATGTCTCTGGTGGATGGCTTTAAGCATTCTGAAAGAGATTTGAGTAAAAAACCAGTGTAATACTGTAGCTGAACAAAACTTTCCATTCACAAGCCCTTAAACTGCATTTATTTCCATGTGGCCTTGTAAACACAGAGCTGCTTATGTATATTTCTCCTCACAAAGTCCCATCCTGCCAATGCCTGGAGAAGCTCATCTTATTTTCCTTTTACTGAGGGAGGATTTTGTTGCTTTCTTATGTTATGAGTATTTTTAGTGATATGACTAACAAAACCAGTTCTTCCTCGTGCTTAATGAGAGAAAAAGCTTTCCTGCTCATAGCTGCACTTTGGAAGGATCCCTAAGGCCATTCTGGAAGATGCAGCAGGTGCATCAGTCTGTTCAATTCAATTCTAATATATCATTAAAAGTAAAAGAGGAAGTGAAAATGGAAACTCTTACCTGTTTTAAGTATCTGAAATCCTCAAAACCGATTCTTGCCTTTTTCTAAACAGTCAAGTGCAAGACCAAAACAATTTTTGAGGCTGCAAACACTATGCTATAAACAGTTGTGAATTTACCACCATTTCTTTATTTCTGTTTCTATAGTGTGGTTTAGTGTAGCATTTAGTTTAGCTGCAGAACTGTTTAACATGTTGCTTGTAGTAACCTAAAATCATCTTCTGTTTTTACCAAGATCTGCTTGTGACATTTCTAATGGGATAGACAATCAAGTACCTTCCAACTCTGTGATACAGAATACATTCTGTATAGAAGCTGTCAATGGAGACAGCACACCATCTCCTAATCACGTTGCAGCCAGACCCAAAAATACACCAGTACCAAAACCACTCGAAGCTCAGCCTGTCAACAGCACTGGTAAGAATGGGAGACTCATGGGAACGTGTTCAATAAGGCATTTTTATCTAGTTGGATCTGAAGTTGAGCTACTTTTTTTATACAGTTTTTGTTGGATTTTAAAAATACTGAAAGGATATTTCTAGGCTTGAATTTATAATCTTATGTGTCCACTTTTGTAAATTATTCTGCAGTAGACTCATTCTTAAATTACTGAGTTTCACACTTTATCTCAGTTCTTTTCTCTGAGGAAGAAAGATTAAAGTGTCCAAAATCTTCCATTTTTCTGTCCCAGATGATGAAACCATATTACTGATTGTCTGGAGGAAAAATCAGATTTCTTTCACAATTAATTTGAGTAATTATGTTTAAGTTTTTCCTGACATTATATAAATCTGATTTAGACAAGGGACTGCTGTGGTCTGAGTCAAGATGTGTTGCAGGCTTTCTGTGCCTTCAGTTTTTTCAAAAATACTTTTTAGAAACAGGTAGTGGCAAATAATACTAATTTTTGTTTTCCTCTTAAACACAAAAGCGTTGATTCTGACTACAATTCACTTTTGGTACAGTGAAACTAGTGATAAGAAAGTGGCTTTTGATTTTGGTTTCTCTGGCATTTAATAATGACTGTGCTTTCTAAGCACTTTGTCTTTTCTCAGCTGTTTGAGAGAGATTACAGTGATAGCAGAGAGAAAAGACAACCATAAATAGAAAAAGGCAAGTTGTTACTAAATAGTAGAACAGAGATTGTCAAGCTCTCAGTAATAGAGTGGAAAATGTTGGTATGGTTGGAAGATAATAGAAACAATTATGAACTTTAAAAGGTAAAAATTAAATTAGGCCTTTTCTGAAGCTTTTCTCTACTTGTAGAACTTTAATTTGATTCCCCTCTCTTTTCAGCTCGAGGCTAGAGGGCATATATATTATTAAGGCATTGCTCTGATTTTCTTCAACAGCAGAGAGATTCATTTGAAATCTGTATTAGGATAGGGTAATTGAAAAATAATTGATTTGTTCAAATGGTAATATTGATGAAATCATCTCTGACCTTGCACTGAGGCATTGATATAGCAGCAGTCAACTACTCTGCCAGTTGGTGAAGATTCTTTTAAGGCAAGGCATAAAACAGGTCTCCAGCATTTTTTGATGACACTTTTTTTACCCCACTGTTGTGCTTAGCAGGATTTTAATTTTATATGATGTTGCCAGAATTGCTGTTTTAAACATAATTGGTGAAGTGATCATCTGATGCAATGTTTTATAGATCTGTTTTGGAGGTGAGCTTAGTAATAGAGTGATGATTTGCTCGTTATTTTGCTTCTAATTTTATTATGTAATCCTATTCACTCTTTCATGTGGATGAGTTGAATTTTTTTAATGGAAGCTGAAATATCAGTTGGCTTTTGTCCTGTGTAAGTTAAGTTGTTGCTAGTTTAAGCAGAAATTTGAGGAAACTTGATCAAATTGTTGGTAGTTTTCATGTCATGCTGAAGCAGATATGTTACCCTGGAAAAGTTGTCTTCAAAAAATAGTGCCTTTACAGAACTAAAAAATCTTTTGCCTATAAAATCATGCTTGTCATTGTGCATATCAATAAAATTCATATGGTGCAGTGATAATTCCTTAAAAAAAGTGACTTGCTAATTTAAATTCATTTCTGATGACAAAATTGCAAACAAATGAACTCTTTAACCCTACACTAGTGCCTATAAAATGTTGTTTCATTATTTTAAATTTTGCAGATGTGTATCAATAAGGTTAAGAGTTAAGTTTATAAAGTTATATTGGTTTCAGTCCTTAGCATGGTAAGGTGGCAATATGCTCTAAGGTGACAATGTGCTGTAAGGTAAGAAAATTGCTTGAAGCCTGTGTTGCATATCTTTAGTCCTGTAGAAAAGTGTTGTAACTCTAAACCAGGTACAAGCTGCTAAGCATAAATAGAATTGTCAATGTATGATGTTGATTAGTGGTGCAGAAAATGAAAGTGCTGAATGAGATGTTGCACTGCTTTTTATAGGGCCTTGACTTTTAATGGGTGTCTTACAGACTGCTGTACCTGATGTCATTTGTCTAAGCAAGACAGCATCTTGTTGTGCTGAGATACTGTTCTGCTAAGCTCTGCAGATGATTGGTGTATTGTTGGGCAAGTGGGCTTGGGGCTAATAAAGCCTTCTTAGCACCCTTTGCCTGCTAAATCCATGCCTGCTTTAAACCTTTTATGAGATTGTGCTTGCTTGAGTTTGATGACTTTTATATTGTTCTTTAAAAGATAGACTTGATTTACTTTGTGATTTTAAAGTAGTTTTATTCATTCATTGAACTATGTAAATTGTGTTAGCCAATAATAGTTTTTATATTTTAATCCCTCTTTTGGAGGGGGATTTTTTTTCCAAGTCACACACAGTGTAGAGTTAATTGTAGGGTTCGGTACCTCAGCTCTGAAATAGGAAAGAAATTATCTGTAAGAAATGCCTCTTAGTTTTCCAAATCTCATAGAATAATCTCTTAATATTTGTTTTCATGTCATACTGATCAAGATTCTTTTTTGAACTTGAATGTAAGTTCAGAGTTTTAAAAAAGGCTATACTGTTTTCTGGAAAGCAGATGGGTGCCTCTTGCTAATCTAGAGTAAGGTCTAACACTGAGTTGACCAAGACATGCAGAAACTAAGCAATAGTTTTAGCAGGGAAGGATAGAGAATGGCTTGCAAACTGCAAGTTTTCACTGTGGAGGTAAGAGCGTTGTGACTTTTTGTGATCTTAGATGACAATGCTGCTTATGGCATACAGGTGCAACTTAAATACATTCCTTTCAAGTCATTTACTCCAGAAGTTGGTTATTTGAAAAGTAAATCTCATCAGATTCTGACACACAAATGTTATTTCCCATTTCTCAGTTAATGGTGAGTCACCTGCCCCTGCACCTGAAGTTAGTAATTCTTCTGTCGCCGAGGCGCCGACGGCTTCGGTCGAAGCTCCTGTGTCTTCAGCAGATTGCACTAATGATACAGCAGAACCTCAGCCAGCAGCAGAAGCAACTAGCTCTTCTGAAAGCCACACTTCTACATCACCTGTTGTGTCTGCTGGACTAGAACCTGCAGCTGCCACGGACTGTGCTCAGCCTACTGCTCGGAACAGCATAGCAGCAGATGCAGCAAAGCCGAGGGAATCCTCCTCCACGCCAAGTGCGTCTGCAGAGCCCGTGAGACAGCAGCCTGGTAGTGCCAGTACAGAACCTTTGCCACCAGGGTATGTTTTGCTGTTAATGCTATCATTTGGTGTCATCTGAATGTGTGTATAAAGAAACAGAAGGTTCATTCTATGCAGGGATTGTCAAATGCAGGTCAGCTGGCTGAGACGGGTTATTTGATCTAAAATGGGATTTGTACTGCTGCTATAACTGGCTGCTCTTGTCCCAGAAAGTAACAACTGGTAACTGGTTTGCTGAGATGGTATTGTGATCTTAAAACACAAACTCTTGGGCGTTGTGGATGTGAAGACTTTTCATTTAAAATTTTCAAACTTATTTGGGCTGTACTTCTTTTTTCTTTTGTTTCTTAGCAGTAGGGATGAAAAAATAGAGAAGTGAAAATTATTAGTCTATAAATGCTTGTAGATGCTTGCTGTGTAAGAATGAATTCAATAATATTACAGTTAAAAATAAGGTTTGATGTGCTAAGAAGAGTTAGAATATTTTAATTTTACTAGACTGTTAGAAATTGCTTTAGTAGTCTTAAATACAAAATCAAAAATGTGCTTAGACATTAAATGAAAGTACAGTACAAGCTCAAATATATATATATATATGGATAGGTCATAACATTTTTAATATATGCTTTCATGTTGGGGTGAAAAGATACCTTCAGTTCAAATTAGAAATACTGACATTTCCGTAATATTGTAAATATTAACTATTATAGCATTTTTTGATCACAAAAACTGTTTCTTAACCCAAAGTGTATATACCTTATGTCACTGTAGCTGATCTTTCAGAGGGCCTTTTACCTGCTCCCTGTGAAGAAGGTTCAGTACATTATTTGTGACACTTCACTTGAGTTTCTGCAGTTAGATAAATATGAAAACAAACTTTTAAAAAGATACAAGTATTGTATATAAATTGTGGAAGAGTTACTTAGTTTTTAATGTTCAGATGCTCTGTCCTTATAGGTGGGAATTCTTTCCACACATTCTTTCTTTAATTAATTACATGCTTTCCCACTGAGCACAGGGTCATGAGTTCCAGGCATAGTGCACACTATGGCCAGCTGCATTTCTTCATCATTCCCTGATCATGTTTCTGTGGGGTTTTTATTTGGTGGTTTCCCACACCCTGCTCCTTCCTCTCCCCTCCTCCCTCTTATCACCCCTCAACCTAATTGAGTTTCCTTTATGTCTAGCCCTAGGAACTCTGTAAAATGCTGCTGCTTCTCTCTTCTCTTCTTGAAATCTTAATATATAACCTTTTGAATTGCAAGAAAACCTTTTGTAGGTTTATACAATGCTCTGCAATAGTGAGGAAATATATATCCAATCCTATAAGTAGCAGGCCAGGTGTTCTGACTTAATTTTTAGGAGCTAATGAAGTGTTTTTGTTAAGAAAAATAAATATATATCAACTGCAGAGAAGCACTCTGGCTTTTCAGCTAATGTTTATCCTAGTTTCCTCTCCATTTAGAAATACTTTTATTGCATTATGGTAGTTCTCAGCATCATAATACTTCAGCTGTTTATAATGTTTGGTCCTAGCTCCATCTTCAATGTAAGATTGTTTTGCAAAAAGAAGTAATCCCCAGGGGTATCAGATATAGAATTTACCAGGATAGGAAATAGAAACACAGGAAAACCAGCTGATAGCACACACTTCAGGTTCACTCTGAAAGATGCTGTTTGTTGGATATAGGGAACAGAGCTTCAGAATGCAAACACTCTCATTTTATGTGCAACATGAACTTGGAAATGCAAAGAATGCATCTCTAAGCACTTTTGGAATGAGGTTATTTTAGCATCCAAGCACTGAGCAGATAATTAATTGACTTTGTTCTCAGCTTAAATATAATAGGAAAATGCTTGTGAGTATTGATGTATGCTCATTATGTGCCAAGTCCTCTAAAAGAATCTTTATGGTGATATCAGTTCAATAGGAAGTAACTGATCTCTGTTCTGGTGTGAATTTTCTTTGGTGTTCTAGAATGGGGTTTGGACCATGGTATTTTCATTCAATGCCAAGGTACTTTTTTGTCTTAGTGGTAAGTCCCAAGGAAGTATTTGCACCTTCACTTACGTGCAAGTCTCTTTGTCTTGAAGGTGGGAGCAAAGAAAGGATCCTCATGGTAGAACCTATTATGTTGATCACAACACACGAACTACAACATGGGAAAGACCACAGCCTTTACCTCCTGGGTAATACAGACTTTTTGAATTATATATGATAAACTTAACTATATTTTTGTTTGTTTTGTGCTGGAAGCAAAGCAGCTCATCAAAACTGTATTCTTTATCATATATTAAGGAATTCTAGCTTTCCTTTAATGATATTAATTGCAGCTATTGTTACAGGAATGTTGATGCTGGATATGTTACTAGTTTTGATCACTTGCTCAAATACAGCTGCTAAAGTATTTTGTTCTTCCTTTAAAACTTAAGCAGGAAATAATCCATATTTGATTGCCTTTATTTGGGTGGTACCAGTAAGTTTAGTTCACTGCTTCCAAACCTCAGATTTCCCAGCAAAGTGTTCTCTGTGAAATCTGCCAACATTACTTGCAGTCACAGGCATTTACAAAGTTAAAAATGAGGTGATAGAGAGCTGAGCAGGCAATTGCATGATGTCTGTGTTTGGTCATTGTGATTGTTCTTCTACCAATTAAGTTGGAGTGTTTTTGTGTCCTTTAGAAATAAAAATCATGCCTGTGACTCCAGTAGCTGGTAGCAGTTCATTCAAGTACCACCTAGGAATTTAGCATAAAGAGAAAATTGGTGAGTAGCACTACTGAGAGAATTGGCTTTTAACCTTTGTGTCTCTTGAAAGCTGGGAAAGAAGAGTTGATGATCGTGGTAGAGTTTACTATGTGGACCACAACACCAGAACAACCACGTGGCAGCGACCAACCATGGAGTCAGTGAGGAACTTTGAGCAGTGGCAATCTCAGCGGAACCAACTGCAGGGAGCTATGCAACAATTCAACCAACGATACCTCTATTCGGTAAAGAGTACCAAATGTAGAAATTACGGCAGAGGTGTAGGCATTCTTTGTGTTCTTTACATTTAGAAAGAGTGGTTTTGTAGCTATTCAACCATATGTGTTAAAAGACATTTAGCACCAGTAATTCTGATTCTGATTATTGTGAAAAATCATCCTTGGAGGCAGAAAGTGCTCCCTTCTGACTTTGTTCCCCAACTGGAGCTTTGTGTACTGTATTTTAGGTAAGACTTTTAATATCTGTAGTCAGAGGTACAACTAAAACTGTCCCTTTATGTAAATGCTGTTAGGGGTCATTTTGAACATTAAATAGCCTTCAAAACTGTTTAGGTGATTAGAAGTCCTTCACTAATACCTGTGGCAATACTTTTATTTCAAGCTTACTTTGAAGCTTATGCATCTGGTTCAGGTCTGGAATTTTCTACATGGTTTTCCATTTCTATCAAATGGCTGCTTACTTCTGCCTGAAGAAAATATGAGGATATTTCTTGAGTCATATTTTCCCATCTGTGACTGGATAAATAGGATAGTTGTTTCTTTAGATTTGAGAATGATGGTGCCTATGTGTCACTGTCACTCTAAACAGTAAAGTGTACTTTAAGAATTGTGCTTGGCTTCTTATAAAAATGATCTGATCCCAGAGACATTCTAAGTTATATGTAGCAAAGCTGGAGTATTTTAAAGAAGAAACTGTTGAAGTACAAGTCTAAACCAGCTTCATTGGAATAGGACTCTCTGCATATGTAGACCTGAGTTTGAACTTGATGGACTTTATCCACCACACCCCCCTGAAGTAAAGGATGCTTCAGTATTACATTTAAAAGTTCTTAACCTCTCATTATTGAATTAGACATATCTTGTCACTAGCAATAGCAGAAATACGCATCACCCCTAATTTTCTGAACTCCAGAGCCGTGCATGAAATTCAATTTGTTTTATGCAATTAGAGAAAAGTAGAATGGTCAAGGCTGGAAGGGGCCTCTGAAGGTTATTTGGTTCAATGTCCCTTCTCAGGCAAGGCCACCTACAGCTGTCCAGAACTGCTGTCTTGTAAATATCTCCAAGGATGGAAATTCCACAACCCCTCTGAGAAACCTGTGCCAGTGCTTGGTCATCCTCCCAATAAAAAGCATTCCTTGATGTTTAGAGGGAACACCCTGTGTTTCAGTGTGTGCCCATTGCCTCTGGTCTTGCTGCTGTGAACCAGTGAGAAAAGCCTGGCTCCATTCTTTTTGCACTCTCCTTCAGGTGTTTAAACACACTGGTAACTTCTAGTGCAAATCCAAGAATCACAGCTGAAGCACATCGAGCCAAAAACTCTTGCTGCCCCACTTTGTGTACTTGTGTACTACTTTGATCAGTTGCATAAAACATCTGAGAAAACTCTCAGTTTTCTGTTGCTAAGATTTTTTTGAGGGGGACTAGATTTATTATTCAGCAAACCATATATTTTTTTAAATTAAATTATGTTACTTCATTAAAGGATAACCCTTACTGAACACCACAGACCCATTTCTTCAAATGTCTTATCTGACCTTATAATCATTAAATGAGGATGTGTTACTGAGACAGAATATACTTGAAGGAAAAGATGTTTGCATCTCTTTAGAGTTCTAAGTATTGTATCTATTGCACAGGTAGAACTCACAGTTTATTGAGGAGGGAAAATTGAAATTATGTTGAAGAAAGAATGTTTTCTTTTTTATTGTAGTGTGCATCTGTATACTTTTTTCCTAGAATAGTTATAAGGTCAAACTGTAGCTACCTTTTCATGCTCTGGTGACATACCAGAACTCTGCCTATATAGCAGTTTGAGTGAGACTGTATTTTGTATTTTGGGAAAAAGCAGATGAATACTTTCAGATAGAGAATGTTTCAATTACCTTGACTGGTGAAAACTAAA
The DNA here is from genome assembly GCA_013398075.1 of Notiomystis cincta. Classification (NCBI taxonomy): domain Eukaryota; kingdom Metazoa; phylum Chordata; class Aves; order Passeriformes; family Notiomystidae; genus Notiomystis; species Notiomystis cincta. Next base: position 60,242 of record VZRX01020492.1, read on the forward strand.
TTGTTTTTCCCCATGCTTTGTATTTTTGGGAGCTACTTGGGGACTTCTGCAAGGTTACAGTATATTATGAGCTTAGCATGTGTTTACATAATAAAGTAATCCCTTTTTTTTTCCCCTTTTAACCTTACTGTATATCGGTATAATTTTACCCATCCACATATGAATGCAGCTGCATTTAAAAAACAACAAAAAAAGACAAAGTTTGAAAATAGCCAAACATCCAGGGAAGTTATCATGTATTGAGGAAGTAAAACCTCCTATGTTGACAGTAGTTGCTGTGCTTGGAAATGTGTTTATTAGGGTAAAACGTGTTCTTAAGCAATAACTTTGTGCTTATTTGCTGATACATACTTCCTCAAAACTTGTATGAACTGCACCTCTTTGTAGGACCACTCAAGTTTGCTGTAGGAAGGGAAAGGGAGGGTGCATTGCGTTGGAAACAAGTGTGCAGAGCATATCTTATGATATAGTCTAAGTTTCTTTGCAAAACCAGATTAAAAATGGCATGATGTGGTTTTTTTTTCCAGAATTAATAGTCTTCAGGACTAGTAGTACTCTTAAAACACGCTGAGAAAATAATATGGGTAATATTTGGCCTAACTGAAAGTCCTCTTGTTTTTAAATAGGCTTCGATGTTGTCAGCAGAAAATGATCCACTCGGGCCTTTACCACCAGGCTGGGGTAAGTTAATTAGCTGTGGATTTCAGGAAGTGGCAGTTGCAGAATTTGGAATGCAGTGGTTGTATAGTGGCTTTTTCTCTTTTTTCCCCTTAGAAAGGAGAGTGGATTCAAATGATAGGGTGTATTTTGTAAATCATAACACAAAGACAACACAGTGGGAAGACCCTCGAACTCAAGGGTAGGTGTGTATAATGACTCTGCAGATACAAAAGATCTTGATTAATTCTTTTATATCATGATATGGGGGAAAAAGCACTGCCTGCAATTTCTTTTGCAGTTTACAAAATGAGGACCCTCTTCCAGAGGGCTGGGAAATCAGATATACCAGAGAAGGTGTCAGATACTTTGTTGATCATAATACAAGAACCACCACCTTCAATGATCCTCGTACTGGGAAATCTTCTGTGTAAGTGAGAAATTAAATATATTTTTGAATGTTTTACCTTGTGAATTTAATAGTGAAATTTTCTCATACTATAAAATGATCTACACTTTTAGCTGGAATTACACACTAAATTATGAACAAGTTTTTGTAATATAAATTTAATATATTTTAAAATTTTATTTGTGACTTAATCTATGACATATTTTGCTGTACTGCTCTGATGTTCAATAGTTTTTATATACTTTTGAAATACCAAGATTGTAATCATTTTATAAATAGGGATAGTGAGGTAAACTTGAATAATGAACTAATGTAATTAATAGTTGCATTTTTAAAGTGACAGCAAATGGTCATTATGAGTATTGCTTATAATGATACACAGTCTAGCAACAGCAATGTCTAAACAAAATAGTTCTAAATACTTCTGAAAAAGTTTACATGCAAATCTTCTTTTAAATATTTTGATTACAAGTACTGACCCAACCTATAGTGGCTTTCTTATGTCTTTTATATGGGGTAGGGTTTACTTCTACAGACATAGTGATGACTTTTTATTCAGTGAGCCTGCTGCACTAGAAAATCCTTCATGGTTCCAGAAGCAGTTGAATTTATAAAGCCTAACTTAGCAGTCTTTCTCTCAGTGAAGATGATAAATTAGATGTCTCTCCTTTATGTGACTTCTTTTATACAGATTTGATATCTTTGTGATCTTTTATCTTTCTATCATATTTGTTAAATTGACTTGCAAAAAAAATGTGGGCAAGCGATGGTGGAAAGGAAGACTGGCATTCCAGACCACCAGCTGCATTTGATCCTATCTTACAATAACAACTTTTGTTATTTTTGAAATCTTCGTGCTGTTGTTTAGCATTGAAAGTATTTTTTGATGTCTGCATGCTTAATGTATCTCAAACATGTTTCCTTACAGAAATAAAGGGCCACAGATCGCTTATGAGCGTAGCTTTAGGTGGAAACTTGCTCATTTCCGCTACTTGTGTCAGGTACTGATTTAGTAATTATTTATTTATTGAAACTAGATGAGTTTTTACATATGTATGTGCTGCCTTTTAATGTTACTGCCTTATAATTACAGTCCAATGCACTGCCAAGTCATGTGAAAATCAATGTATCCAGACAGACTTTGTTTGAGGATTCCTTCCAGCAAGTAAGCCTGCAAAAATTATTGTGTTTCTTTATCAAGACAAAGCAGAAGAACAAAAATGGCCATAGCTAGTTCAGACTAATGGTCCTTCAGGCACAGTAACCTTCCCCTGGTATTGGCTAGTGGGGCTTTCTCAGGGAAGACTGTAAGAACAGAAGTATTGTATATAATACTTTTACCGTATGATCTTTCATTTTCCAGCTGTTTACAATTGAAATGCTTCTTGAGCTCAGTGGTTTCTGAGTATTTTAATAATCCTCAAGGGATTTCTCTTCTGTGATCTTGTCTGTGCTCCTCTTGTGAACTTTTTGCTTCTACAGCCTCCTGTGGTAGAGTTCCACAGCTTAACCTACTGTGGCATCAGCCACACTGGACTTGCTTTTCTGAATCCTGTGTATGTTTAGCTACATTACAGTGTGTTGTTTTCTCCAGTTAAATCTGGTGTCCTGCTTTGTCCTTCGAAGATTAAATCTGTGTAATGGAAGCTTACAGTCTTTGAGCTCTTAAAGTCTGCAGCCAATGTATGATGAAAATTCATGGTGCTGTCACCACAACAAGACCTCATGGCAGGGATTCTCTATAAGTAGAAAGTATATTATAAATGGAAATATATTGAACTTATGCTAAATTAAATTATTTCTCTAAGTGATTTCCCTAAACCCCAAAATCATATATATCAGATGAAGTGCATTTTCACCTGTTTTCCTTTAATAGTGCCTGCCTTAGGAAGAGTGTAAGAGCAGGGTACCCATACAGCAATACTTTCCAGATATTCCTTCCACATGCTAGCAGTCTGCTGCTCAAGGATTTTAAGTCCAAGCTGGTTTTTTTATGTGTAGTTCATTGACTGCACGTTCCATGAGATTGCTTTTCAAACTTGTGTAACATTTGACATATATATAATTTCTGTATCAACATTTAATTAAATCTGAATGAGTGATGTAGTGACAATGCATAATTTATAACTTATTAATTTATTTTTAATAGATTATGGCATTAAAACCCTATGATTTGAGGAGAAGATTATACGTTATATTTAGAGGAGAAGAAGGATTGGATTATGGTGGCTTGGCAAGGTAAAAGAAATTTGCTTAAAAAGTTTTAATTTTTTTAATAGCACTCTAGCCTTGATTTCTCTTGCAGTCTGACCCTAGTTACCTTTTAGTCCCCATAAATATATTAAGGAGGTGGAACTGGTAGCACTGGCTATTTTCACAGGTTATAACTTCACATTGCTAAATCTATGGTCTCAGTTGTTCAGATCTTTGACAAAGAATAATGTTTAAGTTTGAGTGAAATTAATTGCTCTGGACTGAGTTATTTCAGAAACTTTCTGTCAGAAAATTAATTTTCCTAGAAGTGGGGACTGTATGAAAATAGAATGTTCTGTTTATTTGGAAAAAATGGCAAGCCAAGATCAGACTGGGGCTGATGAGAACAGAAAGGAAATAAACAAAAGGAAAATAGTGCAGGCATGAAGGAACAACAGACAGACTGTTGGCTCTACTGGAATGTGAAACAGCTGGACTATGAGTTTTTCTAGAATCTGAAGTGGAACTCAGAGGGGAAAAAATCTGTTAACAGGAAAACCATAGACAAAGTTTCATTTCTTGACCACAGAGAATACAGCCACTGATTGCTGCTGCCAGTTACTTGAATTAAATGCTATTGCTAAGTTACAATTTCAGTACTACTGTATACCCAGGGAATTGGAAGAGGTCATAGATAACAGAAGTTTTCTTGTTAGATTGTTTTAGTTTTGATTTTGAGGTTTTTTTGGGTTTACTTTTTTTATTATTTGTGGGTTTTTTTAATGTAAAGATATTCTGTTTTGCTTTTGTTCTGGTTTTATGTAACTTTCTCTGTTAAAATGGAATTCAGTGGTAATGTTTAGTATTTATGAGTAAGGAAACTTGCCTCTGAAGGTTGAGCTTCTTTGGGTACATGGTGTTTTGCTTCTGATTACACTATCACATAGCCTTTTGGGGAGTGATTGCAGGGAGGAATTCAATTTTTGCTTTGTATGGGTTTTGTTTGTTTGGTGTCCCTATTGTGAGGGCCATAGGCATAGGATGGGAAATGGGACAGTTCACATAGCCTTTTCCATAGAAACAGAGTATTCCTTAGAAAAGATGTTAGAAGAATTTAACTGCAGTGTGTTAATCACAGAAAGTAGGAGAATAAATAAGGAAATAAAACGTAAGTAGTGTAATTTCATAGTTACTTAAGTCTTGCCCAAGATTTTGGATGTCAAACTGAGAACCAGCCAGGATCTCATTGTAACTTGAGCTGAGAATTCTTAAGTGACACTAAATGTTCATGTACTCACTAATGAACTACTGCATTAATACAAATATAGATCAGCTGTCTCTCAGCAGACTAAACTCAGTGTTCCCTTCAGATTTTTACCTTGCATGTAGCAGGACCAATCTGACATTATGTCCTGTGGCAAGTTTTAGCTTTGATGTGGAAAATTTATTGCTTCTGCAACTTCTTATTAATGACTGATTTAGTTTATTCCTCCCATGTTATCTGACTTTGTTCTAATGTAAATGCCTATTAAATTTGATGCTTCTGTATAGTGAATGTAATTATCTCAGTGTGAAACTTGTGTAGAATGCTGTACAACATTCTCATACTTACTAGAAGATCCAGGGAACCCTGTTAGGGTTACAGGATCCTGGCTGCCTTTCTCTGTTTACTCTTTCTGCTTGGCCTTTGAGTTGGAAGTGTATCATGGTGAATCATGATCCATGACTTGAGTTTCACAGCACTGTTAGGAGAAACATGCCAGCAAACCTCATTTCTGTTCCTTGATCTTGAGTAAATGCAGGAATAGACGAGATGCCTCTTAAATGTGACAGCTGAAAGGCAGTCAGAATGGAATTCAGTCCCTACAGTTATTATAGGACACACTTTCAGCTTTTTTATGGTGTATCCCTAAAGCCTGGTTGTTTAGTACCAAACATTTAGTGCCTGATACAAAAGCTCCTGAGTGTGTATGACTGTTCTGAGGTCTCTGCAAATACTATAAAGCAGGAAATATTATAAAAATCACTTATCTGAACACTGAAATACCAGATTCTGGTATTATTTCAAATCAGCTGAGTTGAAAACAAAATGGTGAAAAAAAAAAGTATTCATTTAACCTCAGCAAAAAGATACTTTTATACTGTCATGTCAGGTAGGCTCAACTAATGCATGGTAATTTGTTAAACTACAGTAAATCATATGTGTTTTGCTGTCAGACTAGAAAAGCAAATAAGGTGTGCTGAGGTTTCAATTTGTTTGTTTTGTTTTATCTAAGCTGTTTATAATAAGCATGGAATACTCTGTGATTTTTTTGAGTAAAGATGTGAGTTGTAGACAGTGAAGTAGGCATGAGGAGAGTAAATGCTGTGTACTGGTTGAGGCAAGGACTGTGTAAGAAAAAATGTTACTGATAGGCATCTAAAACGTGCTGTGAGGGTGTGTTCAAGATGAAAATCTTAACTATAATTTCTAAACTTTGGAAACCATGACTAACATTTTTGGGTGTGATAATTAATTTTCTATATTTAAAAAATATATAATATCATATATTATTCTGTGATTCTAATACAACACTGTTTATACTATTTTTCAAAGTTTGCATATATTTTGACCATTTTGCTAGTTACCTAAGGGGAATGGTGATAAACATCTGTATTTGATGGTTTTTATGTGTATACATGTTTTTTTTCCTTAGAGAATGGTTTTTCTTGCTTTCCCATGAAGTACTGAACCCTATGTACTGCCTATTTGAATATGCTGGCAAGAGCAACTATTGCCTGCAGATAAATCCAGCATCAACAATCAATCCTGACCATCTTTCATATTTCTGTTTCATTGGGCGCTTTATTGCCATGGTAGGTTAGATTTTTAAGGTTTTATATTTCCTGTAGCTATTCATTTACTCCTGAACAGTATTTGTTTGTACAGCTATTAAAGGTTATATTAATTTCAGAGAAATGGAAGGTTAAGGCACATAAGTTTATTGAGCCAATTCCTTGAGAGTTAAGTCTCTTGCACACTCATATTTCCTGGGAGAGTGATCAAAGTTAATATGACATTCTATATAATATTTTATTTTCATCAATTGGATGTGTGTACATCATGGAAACTGCTGTTTGATTGTATGAATACTGATGCTCTGAAAAATGTGACTAATATTTTGTGAAAAAGGCTCCTCAGTTGGACTTGGTATACCCTAGCACATTTGAAAAATGAGTTAGAATGTTTTGCAGAGTACACTGGGCCTTAATTTAGATGTATATGCTTGGATACAAAAGTCAGATACTGAGGAGGCCAGAAGCTGTCAGGGGGCTGATTCTCTGCCATCAGATTTCTCTCAGACTACAAGCTGCTCAAGCATGTGGTAGCATTTCCTCGGCACTACTGAGTCAGTCTTCTGTAGTGACTCCTGTTCTGTCACATTTCTTTCCTTCCATGTAGCAATACAGTCATCCTTCCACATAATCATCATGTCTACAGGTAGTCCTCTGCAACATCCCTGAACATGGTGAGACCAAAAAGAGTAGATGCAAGTGCATTTTCATACTGAAGAGACTTATGTTGTTCAGGCTTCTTGTATGAAATTAGAATAAATACAAGCCAAGTGTAACATAAATGAAAAAAATACTTTCAGACTTAAAATAAATTAGGTTTGGGTGGTTTCTTAGTTCTGCTTTTCTTATAGATGCTTCTTGTTAAATCTATTCAGTTATGATGATAACATCTTTGATGTGAAGCATTTTATGGCTGAGTTCACAATTTTTGTGCTGTCATGAAAATTTACCTCATTGGGTAAACACTTTCAATAGGCTGCCAACTTTTTTCTTTATTTTAGAGTCCTCAGCAAGTTACAGTGCCACTTAGCAGGAAGGCATGATAAAAGCCAGTTAGGTGCTAGAGCCATTGTTTCTTTCAGTTGGTGATTTTTCATCTTGTGAGTAAGAAATGTTAACTCTGGGAAAGCTATTCATAACAGTACAGATGTTAAAGTAATGAATATAATTAGAAGACAAACTCTTATTTCCTAAAGTACTTACGTGTTTATATTTTAAATTCTCTAAGTGGGGCAAGAGAGAGACCCATGTAATGCTGCCTGATGTGGTCTGTTGCAAGGTTTGAGTGTATTCATGGTTTATACTGGATGGAACTTTCTGCAGTGCTTCCCGGGATACCCTCTAGTGGCCTAAGATAGCTCAGGTAATAATGGAGCTGGGAAATGAAGTTGCAGTTTCTGTTCTTCTCACAGTTCTAAAATAGTAGTGAGATTTTTAGTTTTAAGCACTGAAGTAGCCACAGATGTTTTCAACTGAAACAGGGTTAAACATAAAGAATATACATCTTACTTCATTATAAAAACCTGTTAAACTTTTATATTTTGCTGTAAGATTATCATACACATTAAGGAAGGTGATGTTAAGAGCTTAATTATGCAAAAGCAGAAAATCATATGCTCAGATGCTGCACATGACATTAAATTTCTATCAGCTCACCCTCCCATGAGAAGAATAGACTAGTTTAAAAATAAATAAATGTATAAATAAACAAATAAATGAAGGCCTCTAAGAGAACTTTAAGATCTCCTTAAGAAGAAGAAGAAAATGCATGCTAGACTAAGCCTAAAAGGGGGAAATCAGGTGGGGAAAAAAGATGGAAATGGGGTGTTAACTGGCTCTTCTGCTCACAGAATTTCAGCTGTAAGGAAAGAGAAGCAGTGAATGCCATGCATGGCCTATGCTTAGGATGATTTTTTTTTAAGAGCTATTTTAGTGAAGAAAGAGTACTTGATAAAGCTGAGGGGAAAAAATGGTTTTCATGGTTCTGTTTGTGAGCTCTCAGATGCACTGAGTCAGTGTAGAGGTTAACACTGTGTGTGTGTGTGCGTGTAATGCTGTGCCTCAGTACTAGAAATCAGCTTACACCCTCTGTGCATGTGTGGTGAGACAAGTGCGACCATGTGTTTGGTTTGGTTAGGTTTTTTTTTTCAATTGTGTGAAGAACTTAATTCCTCAGTTCTATTATTCACCTATGAAAAAAAAAAAGTGATTCCCAAAGCTCTTTCTTTCAATGCAGTAGCATTCTCTAAAGGATGATATTGCTGGATGTATGTATGTGTGAAAAAAAGGCAGTTGTATTCAAGCAGGATCAAATATTATGTTAACACCTGACAATTTTGCCTATTCATATAAGTAAGTGAAGAAAGGATGAAGTCCTTTCATGAGAAATTTTTTTTAATCAAAGAATTTCTAAATTGCAATAACATATGTTTGGATAAATTTTGTCCATTTTTTTTTTTTTGCTTCCCATTTAATTTAATGTTTTGTTCTTTATAAATATGGCTTTATAAAGCTGCTACTGCTATTTGGTGATTTTTATTATTGAAGGAGAAAGAAAAAAAAAAGACTTCAAGTCCAGAAACACTTCAATAATTCAGTAGTTCAATAAAAACTAAACATATTTTTCTATTCAACAGGCGTTGTTTCATGGGAAATTTATTGACACTGGTTTTTCTCTGCCTTTCTACAAACGAATGCTGAGCAAAAAGCTTACTATTAAAGACCTAGAATCTATTGATACTGAATTTTACAACTCCCTAATTTGGATAAGGTTTGTAGTTTATTTTTTTGTGCGTGTCTTTGATACTTTATGGATTTTTTTGTTTATAGAGAATTCATTGCAATATTTCAGTTTTTTTTTTTGTTTTGTTTTTTTTTGTTTTCATCCAGGGATAATAACATTGAGGAGTGTAACTTGGAAATGTACTTCTGTGTGGATATGGAGCTCTTAGGAAAAGTAACCTCACATGAACTGAAATCAGGAGGTTCAAATATCTTGGTAACTGAGGAGAACAAAGAAGAATACATTGGGTAGGAAGGTGTAGATGCTGAAAAATGTGTTCCATGTTTCTCCTGTTGCTCTAGTCTTTTTTGACACAGTAGTTTCTGTTGGTTTTGTTTTGTTTTTACTTTTTCTTCCCGTGCTACTATGTAATTCTCATGGCTGTTACTGAAATGGTATCTTGGCACATGTTGCTATCTTGATACACAATCCCTTGGTACAAAGGAGACCAGGTGGAGAAGATGACCTGTTGTGCTCTTACTGTACAGTGAGAGGACAGGTGAAACTGAAATGAGCAAGCCTATTTTCAGTAACTTCAGGTAACAAATCCAGGTACAGGGAAGGTATCTATTTGACAGAAGATTCTAAAATTGTTTAGAACTTTGCTGTAAATGTGGAAACTGAAATTCAGAATGGTCCATAACATGCTGTGACTTCAACTGATTTTTTTAAACTTTCTGCTACTCTTTACTGCTTATTTCCTAATTTTATTGCTGCCCTTCTTTTTCTGAACCTTTGTTCCTGATCTGTCTATTCAGTGATCTCAAAAGCAGATGTACACAGATACAGTATATGTCCAGTGCTGCACATAAAGTTTCTGCTTAAATTAGTGGTCTTCAGTTTCTCAGAGAAATAGTTGCTATAGTATACAGATAAATTAAGGTTAATAACAATATTTCTTTTTAACTGGAATGGTAATCTAAGTCACATCTTGTTACTTTACTGTTATTTAAGTTTGAAGATTTGTGATAATAAAGTATAGTAGGTTCCTTATAGTTAATGGAATCAAACAGTGCAAGAAGTAAAACTTGAGGGATTCTTACCTGATGGGAATACAGACACAATCCTCTATGTTTGAACTTCTTCATGTTGCATGTTAATTTATGTTTAATTCATGTTTGGTTTTGTCCTGTCCCAGGCTAATGGCAGAGTGGCGATTTTCTCGGGGAGTTAGAGAACAAACCAAAGCTTTTCTTGATGGTTTTAATGAAGTAGTTCCTCTACAATGGCTACACTATTTTGATGAAAAGGAACTGGAGGTGAGGTTTTTTATTCAACATTTTTACCTGCTGCAAAGATAATACATATGGAGAGAATAAATGGATAGGTCAGCTTGAATCTCTCGACTGTGCATGCTGCATTTGATAGCTTTTGGAACATGGAGAATTTATTAGGAGCAGTGGAATTAAATCATGATGGAAATTGAATCAGTGTTTTGAATCAGTGTTTTGTGGTGGTCAGCATTCAGTGTATTTTTGAAAGTTTCTGTGAAAGTATGTGAGATCACTGATAGATCTGAGAGTCTCAGCCTTTCCCCTTTCTGGTAGATGGATAGATTTACTGTGTAACAGATGACACAGAAGTGGATTGTAGTGTGTAGTGATTGCTTGGTATCACATACACAGTCTAAGACAGGTTCTGGGGGTCTTGCATTTAAAGACAGAAGCTGGAGGAACCAACAAGGTTTGATACTGAACTTTGCAGATGCTCAGTCTGCAACCCAAGGGCTGGTAATAGGGATTGTTTGCATGCTCATGTTTACTTAACAGCCTGGCCTGTGTTCACTCTTGGGGTTGTGACTGGAGTAGGAACAAAAGGCTCTGTAGTGCTGTGCTCATTTATTTCTGTGTGACTTGCCAAGGTTCCCTGTATATAATGAGCAGTTTTCTGAAACCTTCTTAAGTTAAATGGGAGGGTTTTTTCTAAGAAAAGACTTTGCTCAAACTTATTCAGTGTTCAGTTTTGTAGAAGGCTTTGCCTTTAGAAAAGACTTTGCTCAAACTTATTCAGTGTTCAGTTTTGTAGAAGGCTTTGCCTTTAGAACTTTCAGCTTTCATTGCCTCTTGTAATGAATACTTTTCAGACTTACACTTTGCAGTATGTTTTGTCTTTATCAGTAGTAGCAGTAGCAGCAATGTAATTATCATCATTTTGGAATATGAGGCGAAGATTTAATGGAAAGGGTAATAGCCTCCTTAAAAAGGTAGTATCTTCTATTACTGAGCTGTTAGTTGGAAGATACCAAGTTTCTGGTATTCAGTCTTTCAAAACACTTAAATACATATACAATTTTGGAGTAGCTCTGTAAATTTAGGATAAAAGAAAATCTAATTGTGTAGTAAAATGAAAGAATTATCAGTCCTTTTTCCTGAGCAAAAACTTTCATTTTTGTTACCATGTCTCATACAAAATAGAAAGTACTCTTAATTGATGTGTTTAATGTGAAGAAACCATTCTTTTTTCTAGGTTATGCTCTGTGGTATGCAAGAGGTTGATTTAGCAGACTGGCAGAGGAACACTGTTTATCGTCATTACACAAGGAATAGCAAGCAGATCATATGGTTCTGGCAGGTGTGTTAATCATTACATTTCTGACTTCTTTAGGTTTTGGTTGGTTCTCTAGCACAAACAACATGTGGAGTGGAGGGCTGTCCAAATGGAGGCTCTTACAGCTTCCTTTCTTTTTTCTTTTCAGAGAAGGAAAGGAGGATTACTGGTCTTTAGGGAGGATATTTCAGGGTGAGAAACAGCAGAAAGAGACACACGTTACATTTGGATGCAGGCTTATGAATATTTTCTTCTTGTCCTTACTCATTATTCAATGAATTTTTTTTTATTGATCTACCTTCTAAATGTTGTTATTTGTAGTACACCTGTACGTCTTCACTTTCCAGTACCTGAAGGGAGCCTACAAGAAAGATGGAGAGGGACTTTTTACAAGAAAGTAGATTCAAAAAGAGAGTAGCTTTAGATGAGATATAATAGGAATATCTATTAGGTTCTTTGCTGTGAGGCTGGTAGGGCACTGGAATAGATTGTCCAGAGAAGTTATGGATGCCCTGTCCCTGGAGGTGTTCAAGGCCAGGCTGCATGGAGCTCTGAGCAACCTGGTCTACTGGAAAGTGTTCCTGCCATGGCAGAGGGGTTGAAATTAGATGATCTTTAAGGTCCCTTTCAACAAAAACCATTCTATGATTCTGTGATGTAAAAATGTCACACAGTACATACGAGTATTTGTCATATTAACTATTCCAGTCTAGCACTGACTAATCTTCACCCACATTTTAATGAAGTTGGCTAAGGAAAGTCCTCAAAAACTATTCAGACTCACAGTATCTATGAATTTTCCTAAAGAGAAGTCAGACCTAGGGGCTTCCTATCTTATGAAAAATCACCATTTTAGAGATGTTTTTGACTAAATTTCTCTGGGAAAGTGATGCAAATCAATTATTTCCTACCTTATTTATATCATAAGATCTGATGATGTATCTTTTTAAGATTCTTGGTACTGAAAGAATCTAAGCCAGAAATTTAAGTATCAAAATTCATATGCAGGTTTTTCTGAGTCAGAATTCTAGGTATATTAATGACCCCTCACTTACTGAGGTGTTCTCCATCTCCCCTCTTTTCTTCCTTTCCCAGTGAATTGCCTTACAAATTGCAGCTGTTATGGGTGGGTTTTCTCTCACAGAGACTTCCACACACATGGAATATTTAGTCTTAAAATACCCAGAGTCTGCAGCTGGACTCGTGCTGGGTTTCATAACAATGGCAGTAGTCTTCATACAAAGCATTGGCATAATTTATATTTTAGTGTAGAATAAAATAGGTAAGGATTCTTCTGATTTGCTGATCCCAGCCTTCACATTGTAATGGCTGACAGTGCATAAAATCTGAAATACTGTTTTTTTCTGTCCACCCAATTTTGCTAAAGTCAAAAAATGCAAACTGGTACCAAGGTGGTGTATTTTTAAATGGAATTTTACTTTTTCAACCACCTCGTGGGGTTTTTGTTTTTGTCCAGCTGTGTTAAAGCTTTTTATTAAGTAATTTGAATTTTTGTGCCTAGTTTGTAAAAGAAACAGACAACGAGGTTCGCATGCGACTTCTGCAGTTTGTCACTGGCACTTGCAGATTGCCACTGGGTGGATTTGCTGAACTTATGGGTAAGTAAAAGGTGACCAAAACTGTTCTTATATTGTCACTGTTTCATTTGCAAATGAACCATGCTGCAAGTGTACAGATAAGAGGAATTTCATATTCACTTTCTAGATGGCCTTGGATCTAGAAGGGCTTTTTATATCCTAAATCCCATGAATACATTTATAAACTATTTGGAAATTAGCTTGTTTCTGTGAGAAGCATATTCATGTAACTAATGAACTATGTCTGCTGTGTCTGAGTTGTGTCTTATGTCATCTAGATATCATGTATGCTACTTAAAAGGAACAGATTACACTTTTCAAAATCTTCTTTTCTAGGAAGTAATGGTCCTCAGAAATTCTGCATTGAAAAAGTTGGTAAGGAAACCTGGTTACCAAGAAGTCACACTTGGTGAGTTGTTACATGTAAACTTTCTGTACCTTTAGTGGTTTATCTCTTCCAGGCTTGCATTGGCCAAATCAAATGAAATCTAATTTGGATCAATTCTCTATCCCCATCTTCAGCTTCATGTGATTGCCCTGACATGCTACTATTGAAAACTTTCCTAGATTCCCTCTTCTTAAATGCTGCAACTGTGATGAACAGTTTGTCAGTGTCAGATCTATCAAAAGTATGAGAACATCCTTGTGTAGAACTGAGAGGTGTTTTCCTGATTTTTAGAGAATGTTAAGTAACTGAACAAGTCATGTTAGTAGTAGGCACATAGTTATTACATACAGGAATATGCAGTAACATAATAAAAGATAAAATGTATAGTCAAAAGAAGAAGTAGCGTGAAAAAAATTACATCAAAGGTTCAAAACAAGGATGCTTAGCCAAGAATGCTGATACTTTTCCCCACCAGGCTTCACATGGGCCATTATTGGCTTGGCATTCCTGTGCATACTGAACTGGTGCATCAGGTACACAAATCAGTTCTTTATATAAACTGCAAAATGGACACATTTTCCTTTGGAAACTTTTGACAATAATATTCATCATACTTTTACACTACTTAACGTTCCCCTTCATTTTACATTTTCTCCACTGGACTTTTTTTTTTAAGTGATGTTTGCAGAAGTTCAACATATCTTGCCTAGGATAATTTTGGGGAAGACATGTAATGAAATGTTTTGGCAGAAGCCTTTCAGGGCAAAGTTTAGAGGGAAAAAACACCCACCTATATCTAAGCATATGTAGGAAGGAGAAAAGTTCAGCTTTTTCATGCTGTTGTTGAAATTTGAGATGCATCAAAGATTATATTAAACATCATGTTGAAAACTTCCTTTTCTAAGTATTACTATTATAAGTAATTATTATTTTAAGTATCATGTTTTTATATGAATTTTTTTCTAAGTATTATAGTTCCCTGTATCTTGGACTGTCTTTAGTCTAATGATTCTGGTTTTTTATCTGGTAACAGTCTTTTGTTTCTTAAAATGCTCCTCTGAAACTTTGTCAGTTTTTACTTGTAAAAATGCCAAAACATTTTTGTTTTTCTAATTGCTTTTTTAGGTCAAAACATTTATAAATTCTAGTATAACAGTTGAGTTCTGTAGAGGTCTGCATGGGATTTAGATAAACTTAACAAAATTCTGTTTGTTTTTTTNCTAATGGGCTCTAGTTTTATAGAGCTTTAAGTGTATGAAAAATTACAGCCATTTAAAAGGGCCTGGATTTGCTTTATCTTGGCTTTATCATTCAGAAAAATGTTTAAACTGCTCAGTGTTCTCTTAAGAAACATCTCCAAGTTTGTTTTACTGCATGGCTGTTCTAAAAGGTGTTAAAGGCTTAGGCCAAACGTATCCTAAATATGTAGAAAGATGCTGCTGGTATTTGAGATGACAGAATCTGTTCTTCTGTCAGTTTAATTTTTTTAAATGCATAAATAGCTGATATATCCCTCTCTACTGATGTAGCCAAGGTCGTGAGTAAAGCCTTTACTACTTGCACAAAGTCATGTACAATGAGATGAATGTGATTTAATGTTGAAAGGAATCGGTGCCACTGTTCTGACTTACTGCAGGAGCTGAACAGAGTATTTTAATTCATTTGAGCAGCATTGAAATTTGTTTACATAGTACCTTGGGTTATTACCACGAGGATGTTAGGTAATCTTCAAAGAAAAAATAAAAGAGAAAATATTACCCATTCTCTTCTTGGTCTGGTGTCTTGCAGGCTTTTTTTTTTTNTTCCCCTTCATTTTACATTTTCTCCACTGGACTTTTTTTTTTAAGTGATGTTTGCAGAAGTTCAACATATCTTGCCTAGGATAATTTTGGGGAAGACATGTAATGAAATGTTTTGGCAGAAGCCTTTCAGGGCAAAGTTTAGAGGGAAAAAACACCCACCTATATCTAAGCATATGTAGGAAGGAGAAAAGTTCAGCTTTTTCATGCTGTTGTTGAAATTTGAGATGCATCAAAGATTATATTAAACATCATGTTGAAAACTTCCTTTTCTAAGTATTACTATTATAAGTAATTATTATTTTAAGTATCATGTTTTTATATGAATTTTTTTCTAAGTATTATAGTTCCCTGTATCTTGGACTGTCTTTAGTCTAATGATTCTGGTTTTTTATCTGGTAACAGTCTTTTGTTTCTTAAAATGCTCCTCTGAAACTTTGTCAGTTTTTACTTGTAAAAATGCCAAAACATTTTTGTTTTTCTAATTGCTTTTTTAGGTCAAAACATTTATAAATTCTAGTATAACAGTTGAGTTCTGTAGAGGTCTGCATGGGATTTAGATAAACTTAACAAAATTCTGTTTGTTTTTTTTTTCATGTTCAGTTTTAATCGTTTGGATTTGCCACCATATAAAAGCTATGAACAGCTAAAAGAGAAGTTGCTCTTTGCCATTGAAGAAACGGAGGGATTTGGACAAGAGTAGAAGTGGCTTCTAGACAAAAAGGGTATCTTGCATAATAAAAAGGCCCAGCCAACTAAAATTGCACACTTAATTGTATATAAGCTTTTTGTTCTGTACAGTGATCTTTCTGGAACTCTAAAAGTTTAATTGTTCTCCGTTCTTCCACAAATATATGCAAAACAGTTCAGCCTTTTCTACTTTTATTTATTGCCCTTTCAAAAGACCAGAAAAACCCCTCCATAAATTTTGAAAGCAGACAAGAGACTTATTTAAAATATATATATATAAAAATATAAATATATATACTAATGGGCTCTAGTTTTATAGAGCTTTAAGTGTATGAAAAATTACAGCCATTTAAAAGGGCCTGGATTTGCTTTATCTTGGCTTTATCATTCAGAAAAATGTTTAAACTGCTCAGTGTTCTCTTAAGAAACATCTCCAAGTTTGTTTTACTGCATGGCTGTTCTAAAAGGTGTTAAAGGCTTAGGCCAAACGTATCCTAAATATGTAGAAAGATGCTGCTGGTATTTGAGATGACAGAATCTGTTCTTCTGTCAGTTTAATTTTTTTAAATGCATAAATAGCTGATATATCCCTCTCTACTGATGTAGCCAAGGTCGTGAGTAAAGCCTTTACTACTTGCACAAAGTCATGTACAATGAGATGAATGTGATTTAATGTTGAAAGGAATCGGTGCCACTGTTCTGACTTACTGCAGGAGCTGAACAGAGTATTTTAATTCATTTGAGCAGCATTGAAATTTGTTTACATAGTACCTTGGGTTATTACCACGAGGATGTTAGGTAATCTTCAAAGAAAAAATAAAAGAGAAAATATTACCCATTCTCTTCTTGGTCTGGTGTCTTGCAGGCTTTTTTTTTTTTAATTTGGTTTTGTTTTGTTTATTTGGTTTCCCTTTTTAATCCATGATGTCCTTTTTATAACTTTGTAGAGTTATATTAATGTAAACTGAGCTATAAGGGTATACAAAAGGTAATGTGAATTTTGCTGCTTTCTGTGTTCTTGTTCAGTTTCAGATACTGGATCTAGTAAACTCAAATAAAATGAAAGTTACTTAAGCTTTGCACAGATAAAAATATTATTTAGTATTAAGTACTCTCATTTCTCTTAAGTTCTTACAGAAATTTAGATGTACTTGAATGAAGTACATCTAAAACCTGTCATCCTTTCATGTAGATCAGGTTTGTCCTAAGTGCACAATAATATAAAAGCATTTGGAAAATTGTTTTATTGGCATTTTATTGGCATATATTTGCTGAACTGCAAAGATGTGTTTAAAAAAATACTAAAATTTAACACCTTACTCATGTGAATTATATTAAATGCTACTTTTAGCAAATTGTGCTTCCTTATTATAGGGTAAAAACATGTTTTAAATCACCATTTGTAATATGCTTTAAATATTATCTGTAAATTCCATTACATTTAAATTACACAGAATTTTGTACACACATGAAAATGATTTTAGAATACGATTCAACACACTTGTGTTAACATATCATATTGCACTGTTAAAAGTGTACATGCAGAAAAAACAGCTAGATCTGTTCATGTATCTTTCCAATACAGCAGCTGAATTCTGCCAAAAATTTATTTTTCTACATATTGGATTGTCTCAAGGCTTTGTATTCAATCTGCACAGCTTACACTGGAGCTGTACCTGCACAGAGCTCTGGTCACAGCAGTGTGCAGCAGGCCCAGCAGGCTGCTGTCTTACATGAACCTTTCTGTAAGAGCTTCAGAAATTTCCACCACTTCGAGGTCTTTTCATACACCACCAAGTATCTTCTGCTAAACCATTTTTATCTAGCACTAAATTCATTTGAAGTGCAAATCCACTTAAATTATCACTTATGCTGGTTAGAATGGAGGAAGTTTAAGAAAACCAAGAAGGTCAAAGGCCAGGCACCAGGAGTGTGTGTCACTTGCCTAAAAGACATGGAGGGCTATGTGTCACAGTTAATGAATTTGCACTAATGAATGACTTGGTGACCCACTACCAACTGCTGAATTTTGTGAATCTGTGAGTAACTGAACGAAATAATAAAAAAGACAGCACATCACAAGTATGTAGTTGTTTTATTGTTTTGGTTTAGCTGTCTCATAACTGCAGTGGTTTCTGGGGGTAAGATTAGTAAGCAAGGAAAAACCAAACCCAGTAGCTTTCTGTACATGTGTATGATCTGTGAACTGGGGCCAAGGGACTGACTCAAAGAATGGGGCCAGAGGAAAAGAAAGCAAAATTAATATACCTGTGTGCATGTGTGTACAGTACTTGAACTCTGGGAATTTCAGTAAGACTGTGTTGTAATTTTTTCTTTTCCCATTTGAATTCCCCGTATTTCACCTACATTTGGGGGGAGTAAGACAGCAGAAAGACAGAAATGGTTGGAGATCAGTCCAGGGAACCAGTGAGGTAGTACTACTTGAAGGAGCTGTTGTGCAATTCATGGGTTTTGTTGGTTGCTTCCTTCCTCAGCTGCTTTTCACTACACAATCCACAGCTGTTACTCAGTACCTGGATATTCTTCCTTTGTGCAGCAGCAGAAAAGGCACCTAAGTAAAGGTGCCTCTGCCACAAAACTACTAGAAGCAACTCTGTGCAGCTGTTTTTGTACAATATGAATGCAGAAAATTCTCTCTCAAATACTATCATCCAGCCTGAGACACTGCAACACAGAGGACTTCATTATGATGCTTTACTAATAGAAAAATAATAATTACTTTATGCTAGTTGAGAAAACCCTGTTTTAACTGTAGTTCTGTGACATTGGGCCCCATACTCTCTCTCACCCATGAATTTTTACTAATGACTTTGGTCAGGCTTGCTTTGTTAGTCTAAGCAATTTATGCTGTTCTTCATCTTCCTCCTATAGATTGCTATAGCCTTTCCTAATAAAGCAAACATTAGGTATTTCTAGTCAATTTTTTTCTAGACTGTTCTACTGACAATACCATATGTAGTTGATTGCCTACCATTTTTTCATTATTTGGTCCACTTTATCTCTTAGGCAATTGGAATATGTTGTTTGGCTGGATACCTAACTTAGGTTACTTTGTATTTCTGGTGAAAATTCCTGCCAATGTAGCAGAAAGACAAGAAGAAATTCTGAACAGAAGTCCATATGCTTCCAAACAGTAGTTCCTTTCTAATGTACTGGGAGTGCATATTCCTCCTGTTGTCACAGTCTCAGATAAAGTGTGTGCCCAGCAAACAGTTACAGCCACTGAATCATCAGAAAGCTTCTCACTCAATATCTGGTATCACCCATAAAGAGATTTGCTTAAATGTTCCCTTCTTGGTTTTTTTTTTCCTTAATTTTTTATTTTAAACCACAACACTTTCTGCTAAGTCAAACACCAGCATTTAAGAGTATTGGAATTAAGATGGTGCAGCCTTAATGATAAATCTGTAGGAGCATCTATTACTCTTGAAGGCCACTGAACTTCACAGGAAAACACTTCAGAAAAAATTGCAGGATTATAATTATGTCATGACCCTGTCCCTCATTTCTTTAAACTTATGCCAGTCATTTCTTATTATTCCTCATAAATAACTTGTAGTTTAACAGTGTGAAATTAAAAACCTGTGCAGTCACTTTCTGTCTAACTGCAGACCCTGCTTGTGAATGAAGCCCCCTTCATTCCCATGTAAATCATCAGACAGCATCACATAATGAAACAGATCTTCCAGTTTAGAGTTTAATAGAAATGAGAGGGTAGATAGAAGGTCTGGGCTGTACCTTTATTAACAGCTTTAATAAACCAAAGTAGTATTTGGGGCCTTTTTCCTATGCTGCTCAAACCTGAGGCACTGAATTCCTATTATCTTGTTTCTTCTTATATAGAATTAAGCAGCTCCAAAGCTTCTTTCTGTACCTGAAAGAAATAAATGTAATATAACAGTCTCAGATAGTTTACAGGCTCTTTTAGCAAAACTTCCCTCACAAGCACCCAAATATTTCACTGCAGTTCTGTAAATTCAGAACACTCCTGGGATGAGCCATTTTTCTTCTGTAGTTCAAGATGCTCAATACTTGAAACATAAACAGGAATAAAACACTTAAGCCAGTGTCTCCAGTGTCATTCACTTACTACATAAATGAAGTTTATTTGTGTTGAATACAGATACTAGCTCTTGATTTGATGCAGTCCAGTCGTAGAAGTTGTCCTTCCTCTGACCATACCAAATCAACCATGGGTTTTTCAACACTCTAGACAGTGACTAAGAAGTGTGAGGCCATTTCTGAGGCTCTGTTTGCCTAAGGTTTCTGGTTAAAACCCAGTAAAATTTTAGTATGATCTCTAACATTCATATTAAAACACCCCCCAACAAGAAACTGAACAAAACAGCAAAAATATCTCAACACCCTCTCCTTCCTCAAATCACAAAAAAACCTCCAACCCAACAAACTTCTGGTATTGACATAGCAAGCCATGCAGACAGTGTAAGCCAGACACCTCTGAGTATCTGCAGTAGTAAATGTTCAGAAAACCAAGTTATGCTGAGACAAGAATTCAAATGTCTTTGCACAGGCCAGTTTCCTTCATAGTGGACTATCAAGTCTAGTTCTCAATGAAATTTGCATTTTACACATTCCCCAGAGAATGGGGAGAAAGCCACCTTTCTCAGTTCAGCACCTCTGCACCTCTCTAAGAAATTAGGAAATAGATGTTTGTACCAGGAGGCCACAAGTAGCTGAAGCAGATCAGCAGTTTAACAACTTGGCTACTGCACAGAATTCACTCCTGACTATACTTTTTGTATGGTTACTAAAGAAGGACAAGCTTTTGGGATCACTGGTTTCAACATGTGCCTCTAGCTTCTATTAACTGCCAGAAGAACTGACCAATTTCATACACACCTGAGGCCACTACTCCTTTAGGCTATTAAATTCCTCAACATTTTGCGAGGCACAGGAGGAATGTAACACTAATATTTCCACTGAAAGATGTTGCTAAAGGAACTCACTTTTGGAATAAACAGTTTGAGGCTTACTAGAGAATCTATAGAGGGATTCTGAAACACTACCTCAGTAGTTTCTTTTTCTGAGGTGTGAAATGCAAAATCCTACTGAAGTATTTTTTACTTTGGACATTCAGTGCTGTTTGGACATTCAGAATGTGCATCTCAACTGCAGCTTAATGCTAAATGAAATGAAGGTCAATCAACTGTAAGAAAAATCAACTGGAAACAAAACTTTGTTAGTCCTGCTGCTAACAGGATTGTTTTTGAAAGGTAACTGCAATTGCTTTGGTTTATACTGAATGCATTATCAGGTATGAACAAGTCTAATGGACTACCTTTCCTGGAAGTACTTTGACTGTTTAGGTAGGAAGCAGATGCCTACCCTCCAAACCAGAACCCTTTTGTGCAGTTTCAAAAGGTAATTAAGTGACTCATGTTATCTAGTATTGAAGATTTGCTGTTGAAGATACATTACCTTAATTTGTCTTATTCAGATCACCTGAATATCTCCCTGGGGCCTAGAAAGGACTGCAATGTTAAGGTTCTGGTACATCTGTGTTTTTTCTTCCTTGTGTTCACATGATTGTTAGCTATTTCAAAATGTGATTCCTACCTCACCCATTTCAGGCATATGAAAGGTGAATCTGTGTTCACATACTAAGAGGCCAGTGCAGGTGCCTGCCTGAACTTCAGCAACACAGCTAAGGCTGGGTCACTGTTAGCACTATGAAACTACCATGAAGAAGAAAGGATAACAGTTTTCTACTGTGAATAAAACAAGAATATTTCCAACCACTATTCTGAGAGGTAGCTACTAATGTACTCGAATTTTTCGGTGTTCTGATTCTGAATTATAGGTGCTGAGCTATAATTTCCTCTGAGTTAATTTTATAAAGCATTCCACTGCCATGATGTTATACATGGGGTCCAATATATAATTGTATGATTACAGTTCTTAACTTCCTACCTGTTTGTCCTCCTCTGTCTGTGCAGGATACTCCTTTGCTTTGCTTAACCACAGAAGCGCCATCTTCTTATTGTTTAACTTCAAGTATGTTTTCCCCAAAAAGAGCAAATTTTTGCTGTAGAAATTTGGATCAGCTGCATAGAGACAGGAGAAAAGCTTTAGATGAGTATTAGCAGCATACTACTTTGATACTTGTTTCAGAAAAAATAGAGTAGTTTGGCTTTGGATCAGAAGGAAGCCAATGGAAAACTTTAATTTGCTAGATTTTTCTCTCATAAACAACTGTATTAATTAGCATCTTGTTAGTTAATATACTAAATGACACTACATTCCTCATAAAGAGCAAAGAAGTCAGCTTAATGCATAACAACTCTGCTTTGCAGGTTCTGGCCTTTTCTGGACCTAGGCACAACACACAATGCAACCAGCAGGTATAGGCAAGGGAAAATAAGGCACATTTCCTAGCACATACAGATACCAGCTTAGTTTTTGCTGCACAAAAGAAAACAAAACTATTTGTATCCACACTGAGCATTTTTGAAAGAAAGATTTAAAGCTTGCTTTTATAAAGCATCTTTCATTATTGAAGACTAGTCTTGCCTACTGTTCCTACTTATAGCACAGACTTTTTCTGCTGCTGGATTTAAGGTCAGGTTTCAAAACACATGGAGGTGTTTTGGAGGCAAATTTTGAGATGAAGTTCACTGTTCCAGTTCACAGCTGCTTTACTTGACACTCAGGGGAAGATACACTATGAGCTTTTCCTCTAATCTTCAGTGATTTAGCTATGTACAAATCTTTCACACAACACTGTCTTCTCTTGTATTCCTTTATCTTTCAGCTAGTCAGTTTCGCTAATGGCTTCACTCCTGGAGAAATAACACACTCATATTTTATTTTATATCATATGGACAGTTTAACTGTCAGATCGCCACTCTGATCTTAGTATTTTCTGAAATAATAAATAGTATGCTTTTTCTGTTTTCTATTCAGAATACAGAGGACTTTTGAATTCTAAGAAAATTCTAAAAAAGTAACACAGAATTCCCTTTATTTCTTCTGCCCTTCTGTGCTCCAGGTGAATTCCTTAGGGAAGAATATTTTATTCTCAGGAAGGTACAAATTTCACTTTAATATTTACTCTGAAAAAATCTCCATGTTACTGTAAGTGATGTATACTAGGTGTGTAACATACTTTATTAAGTGTGTAACATACTTTTAAGTATCTCTGATAAAATGTTCCAATGTAACAGCCCAGTGTGCTGACTGGCCCACCACATTTATCAGCTATACATATATATATATATATATGCTACTGTTTCAGGTTTGGTGGCTGCAGTTATTAAGGTGATATTGATAGCTAAATGTTTACTGCAAGGCATCAATCTTAAAGATATTTTTCAGTGAAAACAAGCCACAAATATTACCTTCTTCTGCCATGTGGAAGTAACGAAGAGCCTGTAAAAGACAAAGTTGTATTCTTTAAAGTGGAGAATAAACTCAACAAAATAGTCAAACTAAAGCCAAACCTACCTGAAGGAGTTCCTGTCCATGATCTTATTTTTCTGAATTCAGCATGCTACTGACAGTTCACATCAATGTACAATTAGATGTGACGTCATCTCAAAAGAGAGATTTATCCAACTATCCCCCTACCACATTTTTCATAAGTATAGTATCTACTATTTGTTCCTACCAAACTGGATTGTGTCTTTTCAATTTAACTTGTCAAGATAAATTTTGAATTTTATTTGTACTACCCAGCACATCTGCAGTTTTACCCATACATTTCTCATGCATAAATGTAATAGATGAAACAGATCTTATGATTCGGGTCATTAAAAAATATTTGAGAGAGAACTGATGTCCACAGAGCCCTAGTTGGTAGCCTCTTACATGAGGATAAACATCTATAATATCCACACAGTTTCAACAAGTTTCCCATCCAGCACATACAAAATTTCAGTCCATCCCTACCTTTTCCTAATGGCAGTAGTTGGAGGGAAAAAGCTCTTACAGAACTTGAAAGTGTGGACGTATCTACTAAACAGATTTTGTACTGAAACTGCAGAAGTCTTACCAGTACAAATTTGCTTCTTCAGCGACTTCAAGTGCTACAGAACTGAATGCTGGGACTGGCATGATTTTGAAAGTATTTGAAATCCTGGCTGACACTTTGTATTCTTCTGAGAGTGATTTTTCAGCAAAACTTACAAGCTTGACATTCCATTAAAAAGTTTTATTTCTTTTTCAATCAGCTCTTAAATTGCTTTCTGTGTAACAGCAAACAGCCTTCTACAATTGCTTTCTAGTGACTCCGGCCCCCTCCACTTCAAGAGAACAGAACAGTTATTGGTTGCTCTAAACAAACAAAGATTAAAACAGCTGCAGCAAACTTTCCTATTACCAAGTTAATTGCCAAGTTTCTATATATGTATGGGTGTTTAAATAAGATGCACATTGGTTTAGACACACACAGTTTTAGACACACTATTTTAAAAGAGAAACATCTGGATAGTATGTTTTAGGGTGTATGACAGCAGGAATCTTCAGAGAAAAGATGAACAAAAGTACTTTCAACTGAAAAAACCCCACACCATATGTGGAGTAACACCACACCATATGTGGCCAGAGAATGAAAGGGTATTTGTTCATCTTAAGTAACAAAGCAAGCTGTTGTTTTTTGCATTTAATATATGGGGACAAATTCTATTAGGACTAGCAAATAAGTACATGGTGTAACACCATCATACAAATCATCAGCACTGGACTACTACAGATAGTTATCTGCAACAGAGCACAGCAGTAAATACAAAGTAAGCAGCATTAAATACAAAGTTATATATAGTTCATTGTTTTCTCATGCACAAACTACACCAAATAATTTACACTATTCTATGTGTGCTAAAGCTGAAGAAAATTAAAGGGGTTTATGTTTTTAGATATCCTTCACTCTTCTGTTCTATTCTCATTATTGACAGTTGTAAACTCTCAGCTCCATGCTTATTCCGTAAGCAGAGGTCAGCTTTGTTAGGAAAATAAGAAAAAAGTGTATCATCAGCTTTGTGGGGGAATAATGATCTGTGAAATATTTTCATACTCTACCTCTTGAAACGTGGAGGTTGGTGGTGTGGCAAACAGCGTTGCTGCTATTTTTCTTTGGTACCACGGCATCTCAGCAAAGGAGTAACACCTGAAGCAAAAAGAAACATTTACATCTTCCCTTCACATTTCTCTTGTTTTTGACCAACAGTCTCGTAATTGTTGGATGTAAAAACTGGATGGCATAATTGTTGATTCTAAGAGCCAAAACTGCAGACACTGCAAGTTCTATAAGCAGGTTCTTACAGCTGTAAAAGGAAGTAGCAAGATGTCTGAAGCTGCTACTGAAGAGGTTTTGGTGTGTGTTTTACTGGGAACTAACTACATTAGCTAAAACTGGGACAATTACTAAGCATGAGACAGATTTTGAGCTTGACTTTAATGATTTATATTTATTTTGTTCTAACGTATTTGCAAAAACAGCACAACTGAGTAATGCCATTGCCTTACCTCAACACTACTTTGCTTTTCTCAATTATTAATATAAAGTAGATCTGCAGTACATTCCTGAGACTCTGATCTATAAGAATGAAAATAAATTCAAGAATCAAACCACTGTGTTCTAGGCTAAGCCATGTTATGCTTTTTTCTATCTACTAAACCACACAGGCAATCAATCAGTCACCTTTCTTATTGGTGCTGGAAGGATTAAACATTTTTATTGAAGCATTTCAAGTGCACAGAACATTCTGGGTGTAAACGTTAAATGATGCTATTCACTTTAGCAGCCTCTCACAATGAGTTTATAATTGTTATTTACTGTGTAAAATTGAGCATTCTAGAGGAGGTGAAAAATAAATAACTGTAAGTAAGCGTTTGGCAGAAAGGGGGACAAGACAGGAAATACACAGCTTAAACTGAAATTCTGTCATTAGATGTGCCTCATCAGAAAGAGATTCAGTCAGAACAGACTAGAAAGGAGAAAAATACTCAAGAATTTGCTGATACCAAATGCCAGTTTCAGATCAAGATGGCTCTGGAATTCAGTAATGAGTACATTTAAATACACAACATAGGAATATTTTAGAGCCAAAAGCAGCATTAATCTCACATTTCTGATAATATTTTCTAATTTTCTTTAGGAACAATATCTTAAGTACTTTCCAGGACGAGCTTCCTATCTCAAAAGGGACTTTGAGGCTAAGTCAGTTGGTAGCATATACTTCTGCTTAGAAATCTGGACTATTGCAATTGTTAGATCGTGTGGGGATGAATGGTGGATACTGAAAAATAAAGTTTCTGAACTAGAAAAACTCTGGAGCAGCAGATTATTGTTTTCTTTGATACTCAGGATCCAAAAAAAAAAACCCCATAGAAAATTTGACTGCGGGTTTTAGTACTTTTTTAAGCTGAACATACATTGCCCTTTCTTTATTTTCAATCTCTCAGTCTTACAGTAGAGATCTCCTGTAAAACAATGTAACTCCTTTGGTGTTTTTCAGCCAAATAACCAAAAGTGCTGTCTGGAGTCTCTCACTAACACATGAATGATACTTCTGTTCATCACACCACTTGCACAGAATACCCTGGTTAGTATGGAAAGTTCTATTTCCAGTCCATTTGCCTGCTATGTAACAGTAATTCTCAGTATTGAGCAGAGAATTCAATTTCAAATATTTTTGTTTAATACACATGCATTTATAAACTCCCTTTATTTTAATGTAACTTTTGAAATACTGTGTCGTACAGATAGTACAGAAATATTTTAGGAATACATCTCACTTTTGATAGCTTTTCACAGATTGTATTAAGTTGCATCATCACTGAAATTCAACGTAAATTCAGTGTTGAGTTTTGACTCCATTCACGTACTCCAGAACAAAATGAGCACTACTTGTTATCACTGATACCACTAAGGATTCTATGAAGCAAACTTGACATCTGCAAAAGGAGTTTTTAATAGTTCCATACAAACAAATGAAATGAACAATTATTTTTCATCTTTTTCAACTGCGTAAGAATTAACAGTGAGACATTTTCAGAGCATGAATCCTACATCTGTTCAATGTTTTCATGCTTGCATCAATTACAAGTACATTCTAAATTATTCCAAGCAGTTCTGCAATTCATGCAAGATATTTTATACTTGTATTTTTCTTTGCCATGTGCTAACTTTAATGTGAAAATACATCTTACCAAATCCCTATAAGGTGAATTGTTGTAGCATCTTTTGGATTCAGTTCAATGGCTCTCTGTTGCAGGGAGAAAAAAAACCAACACAATATGTAAAGAAGTTGCTCTGACACATGGATTAAAATACATTTAAAAATAGACTTGTTATCCTACTGTTAATTAAACCAGACTGTGGTGTGTAAAATTTCAAGGCAATACACTACTTATTCAGGGCCCAACTAAATCAGCTCATCTCTAAAAATCTGATGACACTGAGAGATGTCTAAGCACTTATCTTCAGGTTATTAAAAGTTGCATTTGAGACTTGGCATGTTCAGATTTTGATATAATCTCTGGTGATATAAAATTAGTAGTCCTTTATCTTCTCCAGTATTTGTCCTCTACTGTTACATAATCCACAGTTCAAAGGAAAGCCACACAGCCATTTCTCAATATCACAGTTACATTTGATCCAGTCCTAGGAGGTGTCTAAAGCACTTCAGGTATTTCAAAACTCCCTTCTAAAATGACTTAATTTACTGCAGGAGAGAAGTTGTACTCCTTGTTTCTGGGGCATTTCTGGAGCACATGTCACAGTAACCCAAAAAACAAAGTGCTACTAGGAAGTCTGAACAAATATTTTACCAAAAATTAGTTACCAGTTGTCACACCATCTACATACTGGACATATTGATCTTGTCATGTGCCAAAACTGCATTACCTGGAAATGCTCTTTGATGACAATAGCATTTCCAATCTTAGTCTTGATTCCTTCATAATCTCCAACATCACTGAGGCAAATTCCGTACCACTGTAATTCAAATAACAAAAATAAAACATTTAATACAGCACTTTATTAATAGTACATTTTAAAAAACCTGCAACCAGAACAGCTGCCACCACCACAAATGACAACAAGCAGTAAGTATTTGTTATGAACAGCTCAATCAACATCAGAGTGGGCTGCTGGTCTGCATGTGTAAGGGAATAAATGTCCTCTTCTCATCCAAGATACCAAGGCAAGTGACTACATTTTGCTACCTCTTTGCCTGTGAGAAAAGCACACCAAAAAACAAAAAGGGCACAACAAAGCCAGGGCCTGAAATATTTCCAGTGATACTCTACAGAGCCCAGAAAAGGCATGCTGAATGTGGGACAGTACAACATTTTTAAGGCTATACCGGGGCAGGAGGAGCTGATTACATCAGCTGTAATCACTCTAAACAGTCACCTCTTTCCATGGTCCTGCACACACTGAATCAGTTTTTGTTTCCCTAGAGGAAGTTTACCTGAAGCAGTTTGAACTCAGATCTTCCAAAAACGTTAGGGAGAACTAGAAGTCTCATTCATTCTCAACTGAAAAGTTAAATTATGCTGAAGTTTGCTAAAACAGCACAATGACATTTGTTGTTTTCTATAAGCAGAAACCAACAAACAAGGTTTCAGTTATTTTGCAGGGCTCACCTTGTGTGCTGCAAAATTGGCCTCATTTTTCTCAAGTGCCTTTTTTGCATACTCAAGGGAGTCATATGTCAGTTGTCTCTTCTCCTCTGCAGAAGTGCTACCGAGCTGAGCCAGGTCCCGTGATGACCGTGCCAGCCGCCATAACAGCTCTGCATCGTCACTGGTTAGGAACAGAAACGCTGATGTTTTAAAGCAATCAGGGCAACAAAGCAAAAGGCTTAAAGGAGTCTTTCAAAGTGTATCTCAAGTGGGTGATAACAGTGAGTCATCTGTGCTGCTATGCTATGTACAACCCCAAGGTAACAAACAGCAAATGAAAGCACACCATTATAGACTGACAATACCTTTGTTCTGCCATTCTGGTCTGCAGAGCAAACACCTCTGCAGGAAAGGTCTTTGGTTGCTCAAAAAAAGATACAGATTTAAAAAACCGCGATGGTACCACTCAAAACACCAGAAGGAAAAGAAGGGCTACTCTGTTCTTAGCTAGATGGTATTTCTTCCAGCACTCCACTGATTTGTATTGATGTTTATGTGGAGTATTTAAAACATTGTGTCTTTTTTCCTGTAATTCTACTTAAATTACTAAATTCTTCCTAGATAAACAGTGAAAAAAACACAGTTTACCTGTACCACCAGCACATAAACCTGTACATTTATGTATTTATTAATATCACTTTATAAAATGGTGTATGGCAGGTTATAGTCAAAGCTAAAGGATCTTAGGTTTTATTTTGTTAACATACTGTTATGGAACACTGCTTACACTTCATTAAACTTTAGGTAATTACCATTTTAATTTTGGCTTACAAATTTAATAGAGACTTTAGAGCCTTTCAGATTTTTGCAGTGTATTTTAAGGGATTGTTAGAGTAACAAAACAAACAAGCATGACTGAAAAACTTGAGGGTTAACCCTTCACCTTCTACAACTACCAGAACTTTCTTCATTCATTTTTCCGTTAGGAGGAAAAAGATCACAAGTACTTCTTTCCTACTTACATAAGGGTGAAAAATATGTCTTCCAGCATTCCACAATGAGAATATTAGTTGAAAAACTGATACAGAAGAGCACAGAAAAGAAGCCACAGTAATGTCCCAAGGCAATGAAGTACCTATTTTTATGCTGAACCAGCAACCGATACAGCTTTTCAGTTTCTCCACTCCCATACAGGTAGTCTGCTTGTTCAATCACATCTTCCACTTATGAAGGAATTAAAATTGTGGAAACAGAAGAACAAATTATAGTTAATTAGGACATTACCACCAAAACCAAAACATTTTAGAGCAAGACAACCTAGCTGAAAAAGATGTAGCTCATTTTTAGGCCCTCATTTTAAACACTTACAAGCACAGCAGGATTGAGTAAGCAACATGTACAATGCACAACGAGGATGACAATCAGTGCCTCTCTAGCGGAACTACAACAGCTTTCAGCAAGACAGCTTTGGATGCTGGACAGATTCAACATTCCAAGGTGTCTTTCTTAGTGCATCAGACTACTAGAAATAAGTTATACTTCAGCTTGTGAAAATGGCAAGAAAGAAAAAAAAAGTACAGAAAATGGACCAGGAGAGCAAGTGCAGTGGAGAGTTGAGAGTAACAAAACTCCTCCATTAGTGTATGTAGAGAATTTAAATCTTACAATAACAATGAAAAACACCCCGAGTTTTATAAATATTCTTCATTCTCAATATGGCTCCACAGTTTTGCCAGAATATTACTGCAGTTTGAATGGGTCCCATTATTTACTCACAAGCCAAAACAAAAGGTTGCTTAAAGGTTTGCTGACTGAAGTCCTTAGGATTTTCCCAAATACAACCCCAAAAAATACAAGTATCTACTGAAACTCCTGTGTGTTCAAGATACTAAAAGCAAAAATAATTTTGAAATTCAGAATTTCTAGAACATCAATTTATGAACTAAGTACTTTTATTTTTATGATACTTTCTTTCTCTAGAAAATACTTTAAAACACAACAGAGGTGCAGGAATATAATTTCCACAACTGGATGAATATAACAGCATATAAATGTAATTATATCTAAATAAATATGGTGCTTAGAACAGGGTACAGAAAATAGAACTATCAACCACCACAGCATAGAGGATTATAGCATGAGAAAAGATGGAATTAGAAGGAAAAAAACCCAAAGGGAAGCAGATAGATAATTTTGCTGATGTATGTAACTGTACAGGAGAAGGACAAACTTCAAGTTTACTCTTCTGCCAACATCAAAGCATTAATTTTAAGTCAAAAGCCTTGTCTAATTTTTTACAGACCTTTTACCTATGCTTATTATCTCTTTGGCATTACTCCTGGGTCCATGATCAAACTTGTAAGTCAAAACATAAGCTCTAACCCCTTTCAAAAACTTAATCATGTTTATAAGGTTTCCATTTTCAAGTTACCTACTAAAAATGGTAGCCAGGTTTGAAGGCAGCACAGTTTTCTTTACAGAAGAAGCAAAACATTGAAGGCTGCTGAACACAAAAGCCTCCTCTTCAGCCTAAAAAGATCCTAGAATACAAATCAGTGCATTCTGGATAATTTTTAACCTTGCTGTCTCTAAATGTCTTTTTTCAACTCTTTCAAAGATAACAGTCTACGTGGACTTTGGATTTTAGTGTCCAAAATGAGCTTTGTGGTGTATCTTCAGTATGATCTTCACTAAACAGTTATGTTTGCTTGCTGACCTGAACACTACTAACAAATCCAATGACTAAAAGCTCAGAACTCAAATTTTCTGAAAGCATTTCCCACAAGGTGTTGTATGCAAATTATTATACTTTTATTAATTTAGAGTATTTTTCAGGTATTTCTATTTTACCCTTATTTTCACCATATTTACTACATCTTCTATAGAAAGCTTGTTAGCATTGCTTTTCTTGGCAATGTAAATGTCAGATTCACGTGGGAGCATGGAAAAAACCAAAGGCAATTAGGCAACTATTTATGTTCCTCAGGAGAAATGATGAATTCTTTATTCCTCATTATTTCTTATTTGTGTACTGAATAGCTACTTCAGATCTACTCACTGACGCTCCTTCTGCTATAGCACATGAAACAGCTCCTCATCCATTCAAAAATTTGTTATCTGAATTTTTATTTTTCTATCTGCATGAACATCTAAGATGTTCCTCTCTTTGAGACACAGAGAAACAGGTTACCTGAACTGGCTACCACCTCAACTACACAGGGAGCACACATCCAGTTTAGGCTCGTTCTCCATTCTGTCAGGCTTACTCTGAAAAGCCTTATTTAGATAAACAAGTTCTAAGTCTGCAACAATATCTCCTTTTAAGATATTGTTACTGTTCTTCCCACCGTGAGACTAGTCTTATTCAATGGATTTGAAAAGACATTTTACCACTTGTTAAACTGTTTTCTAGTAGGTAAAGCAAGGCTTTGCTCCCTCCCTTTTATTGTTACAGAAGTAGAAGACGTTTCCCAATTTCATATGAAGAGCTATCTCAGTGTTGCTCAACTAGATTAAATAAATCAGACTGTTCATACTGAAAACATGAACTAGCTAAAATTTCTAGAAATAGATTAAGTTTTAGTCTGCATTCCTAACAGACCCATGTATTTTCAATATGAGTTAATTAAAGATGGGGCATCAAATTAGTTATTATCCCTCTTGTGCATGCGTTCTACCCCTGAAAGGATGAGCTACAAGATCTGCTTTCGGTGACACATGAAATAACCACTTGTTGAAAAGCTACCACACTACCCATAACCAATTCACAAGCATTCTATCATGAAATGACACTGCATGCAGTTTTAATGGAAAAAATCAATAGCATGACACCATTTTCCTCTATAATTCTGGCACTATTAAGTTTCGCATCAGAATAACCAAAATACTTCAAAATTTGGAACTATTACCTTTGAAGCTTGCATGAACCTCAGCAAAGCCAGAAACCAGCTTATGAGCTCCATAAACCAAAAAAGACCCTGTTGAAAGCACAATTCCCCTCTGAAGGCTTTTTCTAAGCACCTGTGTAGGATCATAAGATAAGTATTAATGAACATTATCACTCCGAGTTAAAAAAGGTTTTTCTTGTCTGTATCACCAGTTATATTTCAG
>VZRX01020492.1:94654-180770 GCA_013398075.1 Notiomystis cincta
TGCCTGAGGAGCGGCTCCGCGGAGGCGAGAAGCGGCCACACCCCGTGGGAATCACAGGGAATTAGGTCGGAAAAGGCCTCGGAGATCGCCGAGTCCAAGCTACCACCGGACCCCACCGCGTCAAACTGAGCACGGCACTCAGAGCCACGTCCAGTCTCCCCTTAAACACCTCCAGGGTCGGTGACTCCCCCACCTCCCTCGGCAGCGCATTCCAAGAAGTCCCTGGAAGCGGCCGCGCTCCCCCGCACCGAGCGGCACCCCGGCTACCTGGGTCGCCGACCACCCCCGGCCGCAGGGGCCGCCCACCGCCTCTCGCCGGAGCGCCGTCCCCAGGCCGGCGGGGCCGCGGCGGANAGCACCTTCCTTCTGGGACAGGAGGCTGTCGAGAGTCAGCGTCGTTCCTGAAAACCACATGCTGTTCTTTCTGAGCTGCTGGTTGCGTGGGTGGTTGTTTTCTTTCTTCACTGTAGTTGCATAATATATACAAGACGAACCTTAGATAATATTCATGTTGTCATAACTTACTCTTCCACTAGGGAAAAGTTTTAAAATGTGAAACCTCTTTACTTTTGCTTACATACTCCTATCTGCAGGGTACATTAAGTATCCTCAAAGTACTGTCCCACTTCCAGCACTTACATTTATTTTCCTGGAGGGTTATGTCCCTGAAGGTTCGAGTTAAAGATATTTCTATGGTGGGGCAAAAAGTTTGTTTAGTAAAAGTAAATACAGTCAAACTTAATCACAGCTATTCTTTTTTTTCAGTTGGAGCTCTAAATTTTAACTTTATATGTGTATAATCACAGAGGAAAGATGTTTCAAAGTGCGTGCACAACACCAACGTGTATTAGAAGAAAAAGAAGTAGGAAAGATGTTCAAGGAGTAAAAGACAGAGGTCTTTTTATCTGTTGTGGTGTTAGGAAGAAGGTAGTGTTTTTGCAACAAGTATGTTTGTGCTAAATACCTTAAAATTAACCATACAGATTCATTATAGGTGACTGTTAGACTAATTTCAATTCAGCTATCGAAAGCAAAAATCTATTTCTGGTAGGCTGAATAACTAAGCTATTACTAAATGTCATCTGCCAGAATTCCAAAGTAGCAGAATTGGCACCACAGTGTTTGTACAGCCTTCTTTTATGCCAAATGTTTCTCCAGAATTGAATGCTAAAGAGAAGCAATAGTGTTAGAGGTAATAAAACTAAAAGCTCACCCCTACACGTTTCTGGGATGGAGTTTAATTTTTTTTTAACTTAATTTGATTTAGGAACAAATGCTGTCATTACATGGTTTCCTAAAGGAAATACCTTCAGGGACAAAGTTAAGGCGTAAGATACCTTTTATCCCTTCCTGTTTATTGTCTTGTGAAAGTCAGGATGCCCTTCCAACATAAGTAATATGTGATCAGTTTAGTATTTGGAGATATTAGTTCCTGTTAAACCCAAGAAAATTACTTCTGCTCTTAGATCAGTTAGGCAAAGATTAATACTGTCCCCTCCTTGCATGACATTTGAAGGTGTGGTGTAGCTTGTGCAAGCAAGTAGACAGGAAGTAGAATTGTGGTGTGGGGTTTTTTATAATCTTAAAGGTCTTTTCCATCAGCTCTGTGATTCTGTTTGATTTCTTTGGTTTATCTTCAATATTACTTTAGATTAGATGCTGTTACTCAGACATTTTGAAAGGACATTATTAAGTGTCTGCAGGATTTATAAATAGAGGAATTTTAGGGCTTGGTTGCTAGATCCAAGCTACTGCTTAAGGAATAATCTTTACTGATTTGGATCACTTGCTTCATACTTTGTTCTCTGGTTGAAGGAAGACTATATCCTTTAGATCTTTTCCATCTCATAGATGGATCAAGTGCACTTTCACTCAGTGTTTTACCAAAGACACAGCTAGGAGGCAGCTGGTTTAGTTCTAGTTGTGGCAGTTTGCTTCTGGTATTTCTGCTGTCCAGAAGGGTTGTTATAAATTCCTCATGGCAGGATTAGCAAATGTGCAGTCATCTGATGGTTGCAGGAATTAGCATGATTGCTGTGTGCCTGTGTTCAGAGCCACTGCCTGTGGATATGCAGAGCATGAATGATGCCTCCCAGGCACAGGGAACACTGAGTGCAAGTAGCTGCTGTCATATAGAACTGGAGGGCAGCTGACTGGAGAGTTCCTGGTTTGCATACAGGAAGGTTTGGAATACCTCTGGGCTATATAAAGTGCAATTTCGTGATTGTTGGTTTCATGGTGTTGTTATTGTTTATGCTGAGATGTGGAATACTGATTTCATGGACTTTTGTTAGCTGTGTAAGGATGCACAGGTTTGTTGGAGCATAAACAACATTGGGAGCCACTGATTTTGATCTACTTACTCTAATCCACTGTCACATTATTGAAAAAAAAGGAATTTAATGAACAGGACAAAACCAGTAATCGGGTCTTTGTTCTTAAAATCTTAAAGGATTTATCTTGCTAGACTTTTATATTTAGTATATATTATTCTCTAACAAAGGCTCTGAGTTTCCCTTGAGTAATCTTTACACTGCAGCTGTCATGAGCACATAAAAGTGTTGGACAGGTTATTTATTTCAAGAAGAACTGTAGTTCCTCAAACCATATGCCTTCAAAACCTCTTACTTTGATTGATCCATGGGAATAACAATTCTTGGTTTTAACTTCCTTTCATTTCACATTTTAGTGCTACTGTTGGTTGAAGCTTTAGCCTTTTGCTGAGAGGCCCAAAGGTAGACCTCTGTGGTAAGTTACTGTAACTCATTTTTAAGAACTAGTGTTTGTAACAGTGAAGTGTCACAACATCCCTTGAAACGAAGGGGATTAGTCTAAAACTTGTTCGACTGCATCTTGTTTCTGCAGGAAAGTACAGCAAGTTTTAGTGAGATAATTTTTTTCTTTCCTATGGCTAATGTTAATTATGTAGTCAATCAGTCACTAGCTCTACACAGAGAAATTGCAATGAAGAACACACAATTTAAGGTACTATTCACATGGCATAGTTGATAGATTGTTTTACACTGGCATAAAGATACTCTGATAAAGCATGCAAACATATGCAAGAAACACATATTCCTCTGGTTTGCTGCTTTATACTTAAAATAATTGAATTTTGAAGTCAGGAGATCTGTGTTTCTTATTTTTTGTTCAAGGCACAATATTACCTTTTATAGTTTAGCTCATTTGAATCAAAACATCACCTAAAATACTTTTGTGTGAGGAAGATGCTGGGAAGAACCAAGCATTAAAGATGTGCCTAAAGGGCAAACACACACCAAAAAAAAAATCAGCAGAAGGATATTTAAGAATAACTGTTTTGAAGTAATTTTGTGAACAGGTGTACTAGAAGTCAAATTAATATTTTCTGTGCAGTGGATTT
This sequence comes from Notiomystis cincta, assembly GCA_013398075.1. Taxonomy (NCBI): domain Eukaryota; kingdom Metazoa; phylum Chordata; class Aves; order Passeriformes; family Notiomystidae; genus Notiomystis; species Notiomystis cincta. Next base: position 98,037 of record VZRX01020492.1, read on the forward strand.
TTAAAAAATAGGATTCTAAACACGTTCTTTGGCAATGTAACATGGTGATAGATTTTTATATACAGAAGCAACCCTTGTTGTTGCTCGACTTGTTATACCAGTGTGGTACCAATCCAACAGAGTATCATAAAGCTTGTATAAATAGATGATTCATTTGCCATACAGAAAACATGCTTCTTGTGTAGACATATGCCTCAGATTTCTTAAATATTGGCTTTTATTTTTGATTGGCATAATCCCCAGTAAAATGAGTTGTATGGTCATTAGGGTTTTATCCCTAGCATAATCCTACTTGTTTAGTTCAGAATGCTCCAATTTGTTCCTGCATACTAAATAGTGAATATGAGAACCATGGAGTCCTTTAGGTTGGAAAAGGCCTCCAAGATCATCAAGTCCAACGTTTGACCTATCACCATCTTGTGAACTAAGTGCCATGAGTCGTTTCTTGAAGATCTCTGGGGATGGTGACTCCACCACCTCACTGAGAGCTTCATTCCAATGCTTATCAATGCTTTTCATGAAGAAATTCTGCCTGGTGTCCAACTTGAACCTCTCCTGGCACAGCTTGATGTTATGTCCTGTTGTCCTGTCACTTGTTGCTTGGGAGGAGGCCAACCCCCACCTGGCTACAGCCTCCTTTCAGGGAGTTGTAGAGAGCAATAAGGTCATCCCTGAGCCTCCTTTTCTCCAGGCTAAACACACCCACCTCCCTCAGCCATTCATCATATGACTTATTCTTTGAACCCTTCACCAGCTCTGCTGCCCTTCTCTGGACACACTCCAGTGTCCTTCCTGAACTGAGGGGGCCAGAAGTGGACACAGGATTGGAGATGTGGCCTCACCATTGCCAAATGCAGTGGGACAATCACTGCCCTTGTCCTCCTGGCTGTTATCATGTTGCTACCAGGATACCATTGGCCTTCTTGGCCATCTGGACACAGACTGGCTGCTGTTCAGCTGCTGTTGACCAGCACTCCTGGGTCCTTTTCCACTGGGCAGATTTTCAGCCAGTCTTTCCCAAGCCTGTGGTGCTGCATGGCATTTACTGTGACCCAATTCAGGACCCAGTACTTGGCCTTAGTGAACCTCACACAACTGGCCTTGGCCCATTGATTCAGCCTGACTCCTCTGCAGAGCCTTCCTACCCTCCAAGATAAATATCTGTACTATTAGAAGATAAAGCTTACACTCAAGGTTTTGTGTGGTTCTTCAAATACAGATTGACACAAGCTGCTTCTAGTACTTAGCTTGTCAGCACATCAGCTGGACAATTTTTCCACCTGTATTGCCTGTAAACAAACTGAAAAGAGGAGCCAGAATTGTGATTTTGAGGTAGGATTTTTAGAGAAGCTGTTTTTTGGGGATTTTTTTCAAATGCAGTGATGAAATTAGGTTGTGAAACAGTCTTAGCTTTTGTAATCTTGTATGAAGTATCTGTTTCTGGTAAGGTGGCCTGTTTCCTTGAGAACTGAAGGGTTACCTTGAGATTTAAAAAAAATATATTTATATGCATGTAGCCCAAGATCACCAGCAATTGTGTTGCTACCAGACCTATCAGTGAGAAGAAGCATCCATTTGTCATAATTTCATTGTCAGCTTCTTGCAGCAGACATGGCATTTTCTGCCTTTTTCAGTCTGGCACACATAAAATGCTGAAGTGTAGCGTTATAGCAAGAAGATGAGCTGATCAAGAATAGACTTTATTTGTAAGTTTCTCGTGACCTTTCTGTGTTCATTTGGGCCCTGAGATATCTAAAAATTACAGATTTTTGGTCTATTACCATTAGCAGTTCACATTTCAATGACAACAATAATTTCCATCAGAACAGGTTTGAGACTTGTGACTAAAGACAGTGGGATGCCAAACCCATTTCATTAATCTTTTTGTCTTTTAGTTAGGTGTTTCTGCTTGTCAGACTGGATGCACCTGTGACTGAGAATATGTCATTGTAATGCTCTGCAAGGTTATCTGGGCAAGGCAATACTGTCCTCTGACACTGCAGCATGGGGAGGATTGCTACAGTCTAGCAGTTCCCAACTGCACCGTTAGATCATTCTGATAACAGATCCCTTCCTTTCCAGGTAGAATGCCATGTTTGCAGTTTCTGTTGGAAACCAGACAATGACTCAGTTGTTTGATGTGTACCACTTACCTTCACTAGAATCATTGCTGGAGTTCAAAGAACATTCTGATCTATAAAACTGCAAGACAAGAATAGTCCTTGACAGATTTTTGCTTTGATAATTACAGCTCAAACAGAAAGACTTGTCATATTCTTAGTTGGCCTAATCATGCTCTTGAGCATGGCAGAGGATCCCTTGTGACAGTACATCACTGCAGTTCAGATGTACATTATATATAGTAATTTTCAGTCCTTTCCTGTCCAGATTTTTTTAAGCCTTATATGTTTCTGCCATCATAAAAGCTGTTTCAATAAAAAGGATAACCAAGCTGTCACCTGCACACATTCTGGTGTGCTTTGCCTCCCTTTATAGTGTACCCTACATGGAGGGCAAACAGTTGATAACTGGAGAAAAGCAAAGGTTTTAATGAAATGTGACCAGTGTTGGAGCACAGCTACTTTAATAACACTAACTAATTAAACAGCTAAATCTCTTGCTGTGTGTTGCAACTTACTGGCAGTTGAGGCTTATCCTACCACAGCCTGAACAATATAATCTGTCCATGTAAAGTTATTCCAAATGTTGAAGTAATGTTCAAATAATCCAGTCATGTATCTAGAATATTTTACATTTGATTTGCCTGCTCAGTGTGTTCTAGAATGGTATTTCAAGAGGTAATGCACGAGTTCAGCCATTATTTGTTTTTGTCACCCTGGAGAGACAGCAATTTCCCAGATTCTGTATTGCATCAAGTGCTCCAGAAGAGGTTGCTTGCTTACCTGACAGTGACTGATCCTTGAGATTGTTTATCATCTTTAGAAACCCTACCATCCACCTCTCAAACCTTGGGAACTTTTCAGCCAACACAGGCTTTTAGAAGTGAGGAGAATTGAGTGGAGCTGGAGTAATTCTTCCTTTCATGCATTTGGGATGATGAGGGTTTGTGCAGCAAAAGCAGAGCTCCAGCAGATAGTGCTGTTTGAAAGACTCCTGACTTCACACATGTGAAGCATGTGTGCCATCTGCAAATTCTGAAAGGTGTGCAGTGTTGTAAGAGAAGTCTCTCTTGTTTATTTACTAAGTTTCACTACCTTAAATACTGCTTTGGATTAATGAGACATGACTTTTTCTTGCTAATAAGTATTTTACTAACTTTTAACATTTATAATGTTACTGAAAATCAGGTTGTATATAACTATTTGCAGTAAAATTAATCAATCTTTTGGAGAAACATATTTTTTTAAGTAAAATAGCAAAATTATTTCTTGAAATGCATTGATATTACAGACCTCTTCAACCTATTATAAAAATATATAGATTCCTAATATTCTCAAAACTTCTGAGGAAAATACCTTGCATTATTTTTCATCATGGATTTTTCAAAACTGGAAATGGTAAAGATTAAAGGACCATCTTGTGATTTGTGAAGTTTTTGTCTGGATTTTGAGTGTCCTCCACTTAAATAAATGCAAGTTCTTGTTTCAAGTTGTCTTTTATCTAATATGGACACAGTTGTTGCATCTCAAATGAGCATTTGCATTTCAGGGAAGGGAATCAGTCTTTTTATTCTTCTCTTTTCTGTACTAAAGGATGCTTTTTGCACAGCACCTCTTTTACTTAATCTGCTCTTTTCCTGCATTAGATGCATAATGGGAGAGTTGGTGATGGGGGAGGAGAGGAAGTGACAGAATTGATGTGTGCATGTGAAAAAGTACTGGAGATGTACAAAAAGTGTAACTTCACAGAGACAAAAAGAGGAAAAAGCTGACCATATTTTTAGGTTGACTGGATGCTATCCATTTACCAGTGACTTTGGAAATATTACCTAACAAAAGAAAGTGCTTTCAAGGACTCTTAATAAGGAGGAGTTTCAGACAAATTGAAGCAAGAAAATTTTGACCAGTTTTAAAATGCATCTCAATTAAAATTTAAATTCTGTTGAGTTTCATGAAACCCGTTTCTACTTGCTGTTGCAGCATCTGTGGGATTTAGAGCATCATTTTGTCAGCAGAAAGTTGTTTTTCTGGAAATTGTCATTAAGTAGTCATGTACTGGTCTGCACTGGATTCTGTGGGAAAGGCACTGACTGTTAATGAGCTCAGTCTGGCAGCCAGGAAAGCAATAGAGAATGGAAAATACCAGTACAAAAAGAGAACCAGGAAAAAAAGGCAGATTGCTTTTAAGAGGTATGCTTTCTAAGCCTAAAAACTGTTGGTTTAAAAACTATTCTAGTACTTTGATCTTCACTTTTTTCCCCCTCAAGGACAATGAATTAAACTTTATAGCGTCATAGGAACAAAAATGTACTCAAAGAAGAAATCATATTGAGGTGTCTGGGAAGTGCATGAAGATTTCTATGAATCTGACATGCTTCTTAAAATATGTACATGGATGTTTGAGTGTTTCTTTTACAGATAATTTATATGTACTTTAGTCTCCCAAAGGTCCATCACTGAGATAGCAAAATGGAGATGAGACAACGTGTGAATTGTGTCCTAGTGGAAACAAGAAGCCTCAGGAAAATTCCCTCAGACCCCACAGTGTTATCTTTCTCCTATTTTCAGTTTGTTCTTTGTCTTTTCCATGTTCCTTTCCCTTTTTGCCTCTAAAAAATCATTCCTTTTCATGAAAAGTCTTATGAATACAGTGAAAGGAAGAGAGCTGGGTTGGGTTAAGTATAGTTTCATTTTCAAATACACTGCATGCAAATGTTGCAAGTGGTCGGACCAGAGAGAAGCAGATACCTTTCCTTCTGCCTTGTTCTCTTTGGTGTCTCATGCACTTTTAAGATAGATTCATCCAGAGGGATGTTTTTCTCTACTGTGGATTTACTGGAGAGAAGGCAAACCTGAAACTAAAGAGGCTTGGGAGCTTCTGGGCTAGACTGCATATGGAAAGATTTGGAAGTTTTAGGCTCTGAGTCAAGAATGATTGTACTGTAGAGGTTTACTTCCCCAGGAGTTGTTGGAAATGATCCACTCTATCCTTGAAGTGTATAATTATGTATTTTTATATATATATATATGTAAAATAATCTGATGCTCAGACCTTCTTGGTCTTCCAAATGCATGTTATGTCAGTGTGGGATTCATAACTGATAATCAAGTTGTTTCTGTAGGTTTTAATATCTGCTGGTCTTAGTTCCAGTGGAGAATGATTGAGGAACTTAAAGAGAAAATGTAAGAATGCTTTCAGATATTCCTTTTTTTAAAATGCATCTTCAGAAAGAGCAACTCCCCCAAATTCTCAGTTGTTACTTGACTTCAGAGTGCTTATCCTTATTATTAAAATTTGTAGTTGTTTTTGTAGATTTACTAAAGCAAGATCACCTGTTACCTGCTTAAACTTCTTTTCCAATTCTGTCATGCTTATCATTTCAGCATTTTGTTGCAAAGGTTTGGTAGAGGAGTATATAATATGATTTGTTTTCCTTATTCATGGAATTATTACTAATATCTACATTATAAGATACTGGCATTCATGTGGGCTTTTGGATTTCATTTAAAGTTTCTGGAGTTCTATTGTCAACAGTTCAAACCACTGTGTCTTCTTTGAGGTATATCCCATTTTTCATTTGGTTCCTTAAGCATTCTAAGAAACCTGATCTTGATTTTTATATGTAGATTTTGAAATTAGTTTTTATACCTGTGTGGAAAAGACAAGAATGTGACAGTATTAATGCTATAATGTTGGTATGCCATAAATTGTAATATTTGCATTTGTAACCTCAAATCATCACTTCTGACAAGAAGATCACAAGGTCACACTTCTAATGTTCAGTTAGAGAATTAATGCATGGTGACAATCCTATTGTTTGCTTTTTAGTGCATTTTAATGATGATTTCTGTTGCTGCTTTCTAGTGTAACAAATGGCGGCACAGTGTGTGACGAAGGTGGAGCTGACTATTGCCTGCACCAATCTCTTGGATAAAGATGTTGGTTCCAAGTCAGACCCTCTCTGTGTGCTTCTCCAGAACACAAGTGGTCAGCAGTGGTATGAGGTACAGCCTGATGCTTCTCACAAATCTGCTAAAAACACATCCTGAATTTTTGGACCTTTTAAAACACTATAGTACATGATTTCATTATAATATTTCAGTTTTATACCAGCACTTCTGAATACTTTTTGTTAGATTATGTCTCTAATGGTTATATGGGCAGCACACTAATAATCATTTGCCATTAAATACATACAACTGTCTGATTTTTAGCACTGTTCCCCATGCATGTGTAGACCAGCAGAAGAAGCCTTCTAAGTGTTTAAATGTGCTTTTAAAAATACAGTACTCCAAAACAGGGTCTCATCCTGGATTTGACAATGTAGGATTTTATGTTGGTCTTCCCTGTGCAGGAATAGGTCTCACCTTGGAGGGAGTGATGAAAAACAGGTCAAGTATCCCTGACTTAGAGCAGTGGATTTTGCAGTATTATGTGTATATATAGTATTTTGTAATATAATTTATATTTGATGAAAGGTTTGTAGGAAGATACTCCTTTGTACTTTAAGAGCTTTTGAATGTATTTAATAACATGGTATTTGATTTGCTTGATTGTTTAATATGTGAAATATTGGGTAACGTGGTATCTTTCTAATTTCAGGTTGATCGCACAGAAAGAGTTAAGAATTCCTTGAACCCAAAGTTTTCCAAGAAATTCTTAATTGATTATTATTTTGAGCTTGTTCAAAAACTTAAATTTGGAATATATGACATTGATAACAAAACCTATGATCTGAGTGATGATGACTTCTTAGGAGAATTAGAATGTACACTGGGACAGGTAAGTGTGCAGATGATTTCCCTTAGAATTAAGTCACTGAAAATCATTAGCCACTTTTACCTTAAATTTATCACTATGTTCTTGTGTGGTTGGAGTACTCTTAGGTCGAATAAGATTCCCTTCATTTGGTTTTTCAAGCCTCAGTTCAGTATATATCACATTTTATTTGCAAAAGGTTTTGAGATGATGCCATGAAATGTGCTCTAGGATGGTGACTGTTGGATTGCTGTCTAAAAGTAAGTTGTAGGAATTGCTGTTTATTTACTCTAATACTCAAATTCCAATTTTTATGCTCCCAATAAAGAGAATCAGTGTAGAACAACATATGAGTGTCTACAAGGGCCATATTATCCTTGTAATCTGCTTTTCATTCAGTGCAAGCAATGATCCTAATTCTGCCGGCTGTAGATTTACTTCTATTTTCCAGTCATATTCTGCTACTGATGCTATGACAATTGGGCAGCTTCTTTTTAACTTGTTCTTTTGAATAGATCCTTCAAAGGCTATTCTCAGAAGAGTTGTCTTGGGATTTTTTCCTATCCTGTGTCTTAAGTATTTTTATTTTAAGTGCATTATAAGGATAGAGACATTGTGAACTGAAATTCCGTGTCAATTAAAAATTAGTCATTCATTCTTAAGGTAAAGAAAGACCAGTAGAATGAACAGACACAATTCTGAGGAAGCACTGCCTGAGTAGGGTAAAATAAAATCAGCTGGAAACTGTGCAGGAGAAGGCTGATGGGTTTTTTTGAGTAACAGATATTGCATTTATAAATCTGTTTGCTGAATCCATTTATGAAATATGCCTTACATACATTTTAAAGGTGTGTATGGAAAACTTAAGGAACAATTTGGAACCGAAAGTATTATCTTTATCCATGAATGTGTATCATGTTACTAGAAAACATTTTAATTCTTATTATTCCTGAAGCTCTGCATATGTTCATCTGCATACATATTTTAAAAGTTTGAAGTGAATCAAGTATTACCTGTTTATTTATAGAAGATTATGGGAAATAAATGTAATGCTGTCATCTTCACAATAAAGGAAAAATTACTGAAATGAAAATACCTCACTAACTCATTTCGTTCCTTTGAATATCTATTAAATTGGGTTAATAATGCTTGTTACTCAAATTTTGTTTTGGCAGATAGTTTCTAGCAGGACTCTAACAAAACCATTAGTACTTAAAAATGGCAAACCTGCTGGAAGAGGAAGCATTATGGTAAGACAGTTAAGAAATTAATGTCTTCAGAGTTCATCCTTATTTGTTTCTGGGTTTTATTTCTAGTTACTGTCTTGAATGCAGTGTGTCTTTTCTATAGTGCTGTAAAAAACATTGTAAAGCATTTTTTCTCCTCCACTAATATGTCTTTGTCATCCAATAGCAGCCCACCTTCTGTATTATAAATCCTTTTGCACACATTATTAGGGCATCCAATGGAGTACTGCATATCTTTGTCAGTGCCATCATTTATGGTAAATAGATGGAATGGAATCCCAATGTCAAATCAAATTATTCCTCTCCTCCCTCCCTCCCCCCAGTTTTTAATGCTTCATTTGTGAGAAAACATGAGGACTTTTTTAATGGACCTGTCATAGGAATGCTGTGAATATGAGAAAACTGTGTAGTTCCTGAATAAAAATGGAATTATTTTGTTTGCCTACCTAGATTACAGCAGAAGAAGTAAAGGATAACAGGGTAGTTGTATTGGAATTAGAAGCAAGGAAACTGGACAATAAGGTATTTAAGTGATTGTTGTTTCTTTGATAAAGTATTAAAATCAGAATTTTGTCAAAGCAGGAAACATTTGAGTATTCATTGTCATTTTTGCTAAAAAAATAAAATCCATTAAGGTTTTACTTACACTGAAAAAGAAATTGAAGTAAGATTGCTACAGAGTAATTTCACTGACTGTTTTGAAAGGAATTGTAATGTATTTTTAAGTAAGATAAATGCATTTCAGGGATAGTCCATTAGCAGCATGCTCCCATTTAAATGTAAATCCATACATTTATTCATAAATATAAGGGAGTTTTGGTATATCCATTGGTTTGAATGACTATATAAATAAATGGTGAAGAGTGTACTTGATGTGTATAAATTGGTTATGTTAAATATATTGCTAGCTATAGAAAGACTTTTTAAAACAAAATTAGAAAAATAATGGAAAAATGTTTTTACTTTTACCTTTTGATTTAATGATACTTTTTTTTAACTGAGTGAAATCCTTCATTTCCTGTCCATCCATTGTAGTATTTACTGGTATTAGTATTTTTTTGCTTGAACTGTCAGGTATTTGATATGTGGACATTTTTCTTCTAGATTGAAGGACATTCCCTACTTTCTTTTTCTTTTTCACAGGTGGTAATATAATCAGACTTGCATTTCATCACTTTAAGCTTTTGTTCCCTGAACTTACTTTTTGTTAATCTAAGTGTGTGTTAACTAGAATTTAATGGTATTCATGCTACAGGCTGTTCTTTCAGGAGATAATTGCATGTTATTTAAATACAGGATTTTTTTGGAAAGTCAGATCCTTATCTGGAATTCCACAAACAGACTGGAGATGGAAACTGGGTGATGGTTCACCGAACAGAGGTAGGATATTTTCAGTTAACAATGAAGAGGTTAAGGTTATTTAATTTCAGTGTGTCACAGCACAAGATACAATGCCTTAGAAAAAGAATTGACTGGCCTGGAGTTGACGTGCAGAGTAGTTAGAAATTGCATCATCTCTTCCACTGATTTTTCTGGGAAATCTACCTTATTCTCTTTATTCTCATTTTGATTTATGCCGTTCTATTTGGAAAGAAAACACTTTTTGTTTTTCTTTACCTTTCAGCTGTCTAGGAGAAAGCAAATATTTTGATGAAGGGCTGCATACTCACACAGGAACATTTGTCTCAGTTCTACCCAGTTCTACCCCAGCTGGGGTAGGACTTGGGGATTTCTGACAGGACTGTTCTCAGGAAAGTGTCACCTGGCTGTGCCCTTTACTGATGAAAGTAATGGTGCTGAATGCTTGCATAGCAAGGGCAAGCCAAGGAGAATGCAGAGTGAGGGGAAACGTGCTTGAGCAGCAGCAGTCTTTCACCCAAGGGGAGGTGTAGGGGTCCTGTGACAGCAGCTGACAGGCTCGGAGTGGTTTCAAAATGTCTCACTGTAGTGGCAGCTCATGGCCCCACAGCTGAGGTGCTGTGCCCATCAGAAGTGGTGACTGCATTCATTTTGAAGTATGGATATTGAAGAACTATTAATCCTTTTTGTCAGGCTTATAGTTTCTCTCATGAGGTAGTTCTTCTGCTTAAGGTGCTCCTTTAATGATTTCAGTCATCAACTTCAGTAATAAATCTAGAATTTGTTGTTTCAGCCTAGAAATGTTTGGTGGATTAGTTCTTTGTTACAGGCCCAGAAAAACCTCTTTTTTTAACTAACTACTGTTTTTATTGATTTAATTTTCAAGAGAGATTTCTTTCTCAGCACTCCTACAGTGCTGTAAGTATTACTGTTGTTAGGTGTTATTAATTAAGTAGTGCATGTTATGTGTAGTTTCTTGTACTTTTGTAAGATAATTATTTGGTCAGTATTATTTGTAAATAACACTTATTTAGTGTTCAACTTGAGAGGTCTTTTATCCTCATGCACTGTTTTTACTTTACTACACTGTGAATTTCTTGAGGGCATGTTTCCATAAGTGACATTTCAGAATAAATAATATGTGAGAGTGAATTGTAATCTTTGGAGCACTGAGGTATTCAGAAATTATAAGGTAATATTTTTCCACACACTCTTGGTAACTCATGCCTTTGTATGTGTGTGTATGTATATATGTACTTATTAAAAGAAAGGAACCGGTATCTTATTTATGATAAATGATAAATTTAATTTTATGCAGTGCAGCAGCTGAAGGATATAGTGGGTAGCAGTGAAGTCTAGCAAAATATGGAGCTGAAAGAGACCATCTCTTTTAGAACAATGGTATTGCACGTTAAGAGTAGTTTGTTTATATCCTATATATTAGGATTTGGAGTGCATTGGCAGCAGCATTAGTTAACTGGTATTTTGCATATAAAAATAATGGCATGAGAGTGTGACCCATTATGATGGCTTCTTTCCACCCTTGTGAACAAAGGTGTTCTGTCTTTTTTTTTTTTTTTTTCAACAGGTAATTAAAAACAACCTGAATCCTGTTTGGAGGCCCTTTAAAATCTCTCTCAATTCTCTATGTTACAGTGACATGGATAAGTCAATCAAGGTAATGTATATTAAATGTGTGTATAAATTAATGCATTAAAAATTAAAATATTCAATAAGGGGAAGATGTGTTATTCTAGTTCCTGTGGAGTTTTTTTGTTTCAAATTTAATTGAAAGTGTTAGGTTTCTTATTTGAAAGGCATTGATACACTTGCATGTTTTAGGGGAAAAAAGGCAAACACTGCACATTTGTGGTGCATTGTGTGGTAGAAGTTGGTCTTTGAAAGCCTGGGAAACCAGTTGAACACAAGTATCTTTGAAATGTCTGGTGCAGTTTCTTATTTTGATTGTACAATTCTAGCATTGCATCAACCAGTACTGGTGATGTTAAAGATACTGTATAGTGAAAGGTGCGTGTTAGAGGCTAGAATATGCTTTGTTCTATGTAATGGATCTTGTAATACTTTGTTACTGGTAATATTAATGAAATTTTTAATATAATACCTGATAAAATAAATTACATTTAATATACTAGCTAACAGATGTGGGTCAGATACAACTTGTGAATACCAGTTTTAGAAACTTCTTCTCTTCATATAAAATGGAATTTTCTGTTAGAAAGTTAGCCAAACCTGTGAAGTGACAGTTCTACCAGGGCTTTGATGTTTTCTATTTTCCAATTTTATGTTGAGTAAATTGTGTTTAACTTCTGAATGTTTTCCTTCAGGAATTCCCTTTAGGGGCGGAATTGAAGCTACACAGCCAATCAAAATGCCATTTATAAGCTATTATGATCATGTTAGAAATCTGATATTTTAGCAGTTGAGAAAGAAACCGAAAAACCCAAATGCAACAAACTGCTATATTTGCTGTTCTTCCCCTGGGAAGGAAAACTTAGAACATGATTTGCATGTGATGCATATTAGTCACATGACTTGAGGCAGTCCTGGAAAATGCTTAACAGCCACAGGGATCTGGGTGTTACAAGCACCTGGATAGATTTAAATAGATATTTATAGAGGAGACTAATGAGCAACTTTTCAAACCCAGAACCTTCTTCCCTTACTGCTTCTATGTTTTTTCCATCTCATTCCTTTCTGCTTCCCTTTTCCCCAAAACAGCTGTGATAGCTCTTATATCTCCATATACTCTAAATATATTTCTCCTTTTCAGTAAACAGCCATACTAAAGCTATAGACCATTGATCTAAATGTATCTATGAAGAGTTATTCTCAGCTGTATCATCATTTTAATAAAATCTGTTATTTAGAATCTTACCTCAGAAGTGTGGGTTTATATCCAGAGGAAATTGACTTTACTTGGAATAGTTATGGACTTGCAGACAGGCAGTTTGATTATGCCTTAACTTAGAAATGCAGGACCTATCACTTCTAATATTAAAATGTAGGCAGAATTGTATTATGGAATGTTATTGAAGGATTAAACAATGCCTTGAACACTTTTATATGCACACAGTTGCATGTGTAATGGGCTGTTTGTCATAGTAAGTAAACCCAGCAATTTTTCTATGAGTGGCTTTTCACCTCTTTAATGGCTTAGTTTGTGTATGCCCAGCAGTGCACAAACCAAGTTGATCCTTTATCTTCTGAATTCATGGTTATGTTCCATGTGAGTGTGTTTGCAGTCAGTGAGGTTTTTTGTGTTGAAAATGTGAGCCTTTCATCTGGAGCAGGCATGCCTAGTTCAGCTGGAAAAAATATGTTAAATCACATTGTTCCCTTCTGCTACTGCATGTCCAGGAGGGCATGTATGGAAAAAAAGTAAATATTAGAAATTGGCTTAAATGGGTCAAACACGTCAAGCAACAAGACAAATTTTGATGTCTTTGAAATAAAATGGAAATACATCTACTAACTGTGCTGGCAGCTCTCAGAACTATTGGGTCAGGAAATACTTTCAGTTTTAAATTACATCTATTGAAGCACTTGACTGAGTATTTGATTGGCATAATTTATGGCATTCAGAAGAATTTACATAGATCTGCCATGAACATTAATTAGCTTGTTGGTTCTTTGGCTGCTTGCATGATTTAAGGTGCTGTTCAGTGCATGTGCATGCATTATTTTATTTAATAGTAAATTCAAAATGTTGTAGTAATTCAAACTGCAAGATAGAGGCATGTTCTGTGCAGTAGAACTTCTGCATTGCTGTTGGTTTTCAGAAACCTAATTTCTTTCAGAAGCCCAAGTGTACGTTGAAGTTGTTTGCTTTACGTTTTTATTTCTAACTGAAATGCTCAAGTAATCAGAGAAATTGATTCTTGAATATAAGGCACAATATTTTCAGGCTTGAAAAATGGATCTGCAGAAAACTCTTCAGTTTAAGCCACATATATTCTGAAAATTTTTCTTGAACTTTGCATTTTAATTCCAAGTAATTTGGGATACCTACTTGACTCTTGATTTATTATTGCTGCTATTTATTATCACCATTATTAAATTATTTTAGTATATTTCTCTGTGTTTTGATTAAGTTGGCTAGCGTGTCTGTGTTGCTGAACTGAAATATCAGAAGTGGAATTAACATAAGCTTTCATAGATAAATAATCAGCTTTTTATATAGAAAGGCAGTTGGGTCACATTTTCAAAGAGAAAAAGAAAAGTATTTTTCACTCCTGCCTTCTTTGGTAGATTGGGCTGTTAAAAAAGTTCACTGGTTAAATAATAAAGCTTAGCATTAAACTCTCACTGTAGGAAAAGAGATTTTTGATTGACATTCAGATCCATGAAGTGTGGATCATAGTTTAATAGATCCACTGTTTAAATTTGCTGATCTAAAAAACAAAAAATTCAAATATTGTTTCTAGCTTTAGTGCTGAACCTTCATATGCTTATAATTTCTGTGTTATTTTGAGGATTAATGAAGTAACATAAAAGTGTTGCTCATGATTGCTTACATAACTGATTTACTGAATTTTTAGCTGGATGCTCAGGTTCATGATGAAAGTAAAAACTCCTACATTGTTTTCCTACTCCTCCCAACACCACATCACTCTCAAAACATAGTTCAATATAATTGATGTTACTTGCTCATGTAAGACCTGACACTACTTAGTATTCTCATCTCTCCTTCACTTGAGTGGAAGATCAGATTGGAAACTGAGTGTATTGGCTTCTACCCAATCTTAACCTGTTTTAAGTACAACCCAATGCAGTGATATAAAAGATACAGGAAAGTTTGAGATGTTCAGGTTTGCTCTTGCAGTGTTTATTGTTTTTGTGGGGCCATTTCTGTTACTAACACTAAGTAATGCTGCATTTTAGGTTGAGTGCTATGATTATGATAGTGATGGGTCTCATGATCTCATAGGAAGTTTTCAGACGACAATGTCAAAACTGAAGGAAGCATCTCGGTCGTCACCTGTAAGTGTTACACAATCTAAGGTGCCTGTGTGTTCTTGATAAGCTGTTTTACTCATATTGGAGCAAAACCTAGGTCACTTGGCCTGCAGGTGACCTCTAAGCTGTGTTAGGCTACACTTTTAACAATGCTGTTGTAGTTGAGGCTGATTCAGCATTTACACTGTACATCCATTTTCTTAGGATGAATGTCTTGGTTACAGTTTTTATTATTAGATATCTAAATGCCCAACCATCAGCACAAACAAATTTCACTCATCTTAAAATTACAGAAATAAAAAAAAAAATAGACTGTCAAAAGACAGAATGCAGCACAAATTTAATTACAGTTAGAAGACCAAAGCTTGTAGCATTTTTTTCAAGTATTACATAATCCTTTATTTTAAAATGTGGCACTTATTAACTGTTATATATACTTCAGTGAATATGAGAAAATTTCATATTTATGCCACTGCACCAAAATGCAGTTGTGTTACATTAGGTGGCTTTTCTCTAAAGTGATATTACCCTTCCTGATCTTACGAACTATAACAATTTCCAAATCTTTTAATAGGCAGGGTTTACATGTAGAAGACAAAAGTTGGCATAGCAAACATCACATAAAAGTATTTGTTTTATGGATGTGTGTGTTATCAAGATATTTTACCATATTTTCCTTTAGTCCTGTAAAACCTGCAGAACTATTTCTGCATTAAAAATACTGGGATCTATATACACCAATGCATGCTTATACTTTTCTAATATTTTGAGTGTTGTATTTGTACTAAATAATAAAAATAATAATTCCAACAACAGCTGCTGGAAACACTGCTCCTTTTTTTGAATTGCCATGACTTTACCAAAAAAAGTTCTTAGCAGAATCCTCAGAGGGAGAATGGTACAGAATTTATTTCTTTGTTTGAAATACAGTTGTCAAAACAATTTGTAGCCTTTTGGGTAAGAAAAGATTTCTGTCTTGAGAATGTGGGTTTTTTTCTTGATGGTATTGGGCAGGCTGGGTTTAATTTTGCTGGATTATGAAATGAACTGTATTTTTAATACAAGACCAAAGTATCAGTCCTGAAATAAAGGGTTATTAAACTTGTTGCATAAATGATATTATTTTTTTTTATTTGTCTGCATTCATGCAGGTTGAATTTGAGTGCATCAATGAAAAGAAAAGACAGAAGAAAAAGAATTATAAAAACTCTGGCATTGTGAGCGTTAAGCATTGTGAGGTCAGTAATGTATTTTAGTATGATTCTGGTTTTAAGTGTTAAGGCATAAAAACTCTCATTTAGTATATCTTCATCTTAAACTGTAAGAAACTTTAAAATGTCTGAAAGTTACAGACACAGTAAATATTTAAGGGACTCTGATTCATATAAGAAGACAAATTGAGAGCTGAACCACAAATTTGTCCTCTGCTGTCCCTTCACTTTTTCTTGAAGAGAAAGGTCACTTGCCAGTTTGTAAAGTCATTCCTGAACCACTGCATTTCCCAACTCACTGTTTTATGGCAAAGTAAAAAACTCTGTTGTAATGTGTTATTTTATAAATGAAAGTCCTTTTGGAGCTGCTTTGGTGTCTGTCTGTAGTTTTGTTAAAGGCCTGATTCTGATGCACTGAGTGTATGGTGGCACATGTTGCAAATATCCTCATTGCAGTGGGTAGGTGGGATAGCTATAGGGCAAAACTAGTGCTTTTCATGGGGAAAGACAACAGATCTGGAACCTCAGAAGTTGCTACAATAATATTAGCTGGATTTTTTTCCCATTGAAAAAACCAAAATTTCTATATCTATTTTTAGATCATCATAGAATGCACATTCCTTGATTACATCATGGGTGGGTGTCAGCTGAATTTCACAGTAAGTTAAATCATATATATTAAATACCTTCTGAGTTTTGGAAGAAACTGAAGTATAGAATTGATTGGCTGTGAACTTTATTTCATTATTGTATTTTTTGTTGTTGTTGTTGACTTTGCTTTTGTTCTGTAGCATGGAGCAGGAAGCTTTTTTTGCCAGAGTGCTACCAGTCTATTTAGAAAAAATAGTCTTTACTCTTGGCAAAAAGCTCTGAACCTCTGGTTATGTTCATTAGGAACTAGCTAAGTGGTGTGGATGGAGACCAAGGAGAAATTTACAGTTCTTTGAAGGCAACAGGCAGAGGTCATCATATGGGTTAGGACCCTTAAGTTACATAATTTGTGAACCAAATGCAACACAAATAACAGTAAGATGTCTTCACCTTAGTAACATGCTTTGTCCCTAAAGTGAAGAAGACCTGTTGAAGTCAAAGAACTCTCTAGGTTTCTGTGGTTAGTTGTGCTTCTGAGAAGAAACGTGTATGTGGCAAGATACAGAATGAAATTAATTTACCAGATTTTTGAAGAGCTGCTATGAATAGTAACTGAAAGTAAACACAGCAAAAACCTGATGGGATGCCCAGAGAAGCTGTAAATGCCTCATCTCTCTAAGAGTTCATGGCCAAGTTGGATGAGGCTTTGAGCAACCTGATCTTGTGAAAGCTGCCCCTGCCCATGGCAGGGGAGTTGGAACTAGGTGATCTTTAAGGCCTCTTCCAAGCCAAACCATTCTATGATTCAGATGAAAGTACTTTTGGCTTTTCTGTAGAGATGCAGACCTTTTGAGGATTTTGTAGCGACATTAAGAGTGTTAATATTCCAAGAAACTTGCATCCAAATACTGTGCCTCTTAGATTTGTAGATGCCCTGTTTCTTACTCTTTTATGATTTTCACTTTGGCTTTGCCAGAGATAAGAAGCCTAATTTAACCTTTAAGAGCAATCAGATATAAATACTGCATTTGACAGGTGGGGATAGATTTTACAGGCTCCAATGGAGACCCTCGCTCTCCGGACTCTCTGCATTACCTGAGCCCTAACGGAGTTAATGAATACCTAACAGCCATTTGGTCTGTCGGGATGGTCATTCAGGATTATGACACGTAAGTGTTAGATTTTTATTTGGATAATGTTTTTAGAGGTGTACAGACATTTGTGGTAGTTTTTTAAACCAGTGTTGAAGATGCCTGTAGATATACTGGAATAAAACTTCTGAGTTGAAGAAATTCTTAAGCTACAGAATTAAAAAATAATAATCACTGCACCATCATATAATAGCAAGTATAAGTTCATGTTTACTGCAGACAAGTAGGGCTTTTCATATGTGATGAAAAGAGCAGCATTGATTTAAATATGTGCTTGCAGTCTTGCCAGTTTGGTGTTAAAGACTAGTTTGGTCCTAGAAAAAGTTACAGTGGGAAACTTCCGTTTAATTTTGCCTCTTAAATAGAATTTTTAATGATGAAAAGCAGCACTGATAACTAAACTTACTGAACTATGGAAGTTTTTAACAGAAGGCACTGACTGTTTTCTATGAAATTGCATTTTTAGAGATAAAATGTTTCCAGCCTTTGGATTTGGTGCACAAATTCCTCCTTCATTTCAGGTAATGGAATGTGTAAATGTGTAAACCTAAGACAACTGGAGGCACTTAGTTCAGGAGGAGACTGTATATACAGTCCTGACTATGTCTTCTGTCTTCACAGGTGTCTCACGAGTTCCCAATAAATTTTAACCCATCAAACCCATTCTGTAGTGGTAAGTCTGAGAAAGTAGCATGAGACCTAGACAATAAAATGCCTAAGGTGAAGGCATAAAGATGCTTGAAAAGTCAACTGAAGCATGTTGTTTTAATTAAATAATTAGTTTAGTCCTGTAGCAGGAAACGATTTTATAACCAATTTCTTACCTATGAGAAATAGCAGTGCATCTGTCTTCTGTAATGATTTTTGAAAGAAGTGGTTTAAACAGGACTGGGAACAGTTCTCTTGTGTTGTCAAGACACTTTATTCTGCTTCGCTGCTGATGTGGAGTTGTCTGGTTTGAGTGTGGTGCTGTTCTTTCCTGTTCAGTGTGGGCTCTCTGATCACACTACCAACCACCACGAACTGCCAGGTGAAGAGAGGTGCTGTAATTCAGTTTCACACCCTTAAGCACAGAGTGTTTGTCCTTCCTGTTCACCCAAAGCCAGTCATGTTATGCATGTGCCTTAAGCATTGGTCAAACTGAAAACTTTCATTGCTCATGGATAATGTCTTTTTCTTCCACCATGGTTAGTTTTAAATCTTCACATCACCACTTCACGTAACTGATTTATATAGCTTAAGGAAAATGAAGTGTTTTACAATATCCTAATTCTAATATTAAAAATTATGATCTATTTCTGTTTTCTAGGGATCCAGGGCATTGTTGATGCATATCGAGCCTGTCTTCCTCAAGTCAAGTTATATGGACCAACAAATTTTTCTCCAATTATAAATCATGTGGCAAGATTTGCTGCTGCAGCTACTCAACAGCAAACAGCATCTGTAAGTTCTTTATGGTACTGTGTGTTTTCTTTTTTATTTTCCTTCTAGTTTATAAATACTTTTTTCTCTTTCAAACTTTTTAGTGTATTCATTTGAAATTTGGCCCTTTACCTTGTGAATAAATGTTTGTTACCCTTAAAAAAAGAAAAAAATGAATTGTCTCTTGCAGATTGTACATAATAGTCCTCTTATCAGTTAACTAAATAAACTCTTCAGATTTGAAATAGCATCTTAAAAATACACAACACCTTTATGGTGTCTTCTATTCAAAGCTCTTGCAGTACTATACAGATATTAAAGTCTAATTTAAGCCTTTATATGTAAGAAAGTGATTTAACCTCAGCTAAGAAAAAAATTATTTAGACCTTGTTTCATATCAGATAGCTGGGAGAGAGTATTAACTAAGGTAGTGAAGAAGTGAATGGAACCAACACAGATAATTAACTGTACTATAAAGGTTTGGGTGCTGTATGGGCTGTGCCCTCCTCCACATTAAAATTGTATACATGAGATGTTGACCATATCAAAAATAGAAAGTCTGAAGACCAAGTCTTGAGTATTCAGTCATGTTGATAATAAAGCATGGAAGTTCAGAAAATCCTAAATCATTGGTGACAGCAAATACAGTGACAGTGTATTTGAAAATAAAACTGGAAAATAAAATTAGCTGGTTATGCACAAAAAATTATCTGTAGAAACCAATTTGGAAAAGAGCTATTTTTATATGCCATGAGGCTGGTTTTGCCTGGGTAGTCTTTCACTAGTAGCTCCCCCTCTCCCCCTCTCCCTATATATATGTGTGTGTATATATGTGTGTATATATATACATGTATATATATTCATCTTAGGAAAGGAGAAAACGTCTTGTTGGTTTTGGTTTTGTTTGGGGTTTTTTAACTTCTATTTCATGTAGTATGCCTAGCAAGAGATTTCTTTTTCCAGCCTGAAAGGATGTATTGAAAACAATTTTCTACCTTGACATTTAATACATATATATTCATTTTGGATTGGCTTTTGATTCTGATACTGGTTTTTTTATGGAGAAAGTATGAGAAGAGAGAGATAAATCCAATGTAATGTGCTATCCTGCTGCTGTTGCTTATAGCTTTCTGTGGTTATAATTGCTTTATAGATGTTCTTGCTGGAGAGGGGGAATGGGCTAGCAGAAAGCAGGGAGAAAAGATGATACCTAAACAGACAAGATAAGGGAATAACAATTATTTGGATGCAGATAAAGGCAGATGGGGAGGAAAGTAGTGAAGAGAGACTTCTAAGAATATTGGGAGTATCTTTGGGACTTGAATTTGTCCTGTTCAGTAATTGTCTGAAATGAACCAAATGAGGGGAGACTAGAAATTCAGAAAGCATTTGGTAATTTCCAGACTTTGTATTTCTAGCTCAGTTTTGGTGCTCCACTCCAGAACAGAAACTAAGATACCAACTTTTAGAAGCCCCAACAGAATAGTGGAAGCAACTCAGGTGGTACTTAATTAAATTACTAATTTACTACAAAGTAGTCTCAAACACCTTGGTAATTAACTTCATGAAGCAGCTAGAAGACCTGATTAAAGGAATTTGAAAATGGGTATGGTTTTCAACACTAAAAGGTGTGATTTAGGATTTTTGGGATAAAATGAATGAAAAAAGGTGGTGTTTCATAAAGATATTGATAGACCAGAAAGGAAACAAATACAAGTTTCAAAGGTGTTACCTTTCCAAAACCTCAATAAACTGCCTTCTACCCCAGAACAAATAATGGGGAAATAGGTTGACTGTTGGTTTGTCTGGAGTTTTTGGAGAAAAGAAGGGCCATACCATTGGGGTTTTGGATGGTGGCTGTTTAATGATGACTACTTTTAAAAGATTTTGTTGTTCTCACAAGCTTTTTAAGGTTGTACAGATGAAGCATGACTACAAATTAGATGTTTGATTGTAAGATTCAGGGAGCACATTGAACATGCTAAGGTGACAACACTACGTAGTCTATGTGTGGGTTTTTCTAAGTGTACATGCCTAAATCTCTGCTATTTCTTTGTCATAACACGGTGTTTATTGATTTGACAGCAATACTTTATCCTTCTGATCATAACTGATGGTGTGATAACTGACCTTGATCAAACTCGAACTGCCATAGTTAATGCTTCCAAACTGCCCATGTCCATCATCATCGTTGGCGTGGGAGGAGCAGACTTCGACGCTATGGAGTTTCTTGATGGTGACGATGGAGTTCTTAGGTCCTCCTCAGGAGAACCAGCTGTTCGAGACATTGTCCAGTTCGTGCCATTCAGGAAGTTCCAAAATGTAAGTAATCTTACTGATATGCTTAATAAATATTGTAGAGATAATCTGGGCTTGCTAGGATGTTCTACATCTAGTCCTGACCTGTTATAGTGTATTCAATATGAACTCTGAGACAAGTCTTTATCAAATGCTAAAAAAAATCCAAATCCCTCAGTTTCTGGTTCCAGCACTGCATTTCTGACTAATTGCTGCAGCTGGATGACCTTTGTAAAACTCTCTCAGACTTGATTAAACAAATAGATGTGTTTTTAATTTGTGAGGAAAAACTTACTGTGGTTTTGTTCTTATGGTAATTTTTCTTTTTATTGTGGATGCCCGTTTGTGAATGTGGATTAGTCTCACAATTTAGTGCAGTATTAAAATTCAAGGCTAAATCATAATCAGGGAGGTGATAATCTACACAGTAGAAACCCTGTGTAGCCACAGTAGTGGTGATAGTTTTCATTTTCATAAAAGTAAATACAAAAAAAAAGGTGGTAAAAGAATGAAGCTTTGATATTTTTTAGTTCCTGTAAAACCCAATAAGGTATGTGTAGGCTGATAGAAATCAACTTTTAAGCATCATAATGTTGGAAAGAGTTAACTTAAATAAAAATCACCAACATTTCCTCAGGATGGGCAAATAAGATCAGTATTTTTATTTCCATCCTAATATTTATTATTTCATGTCTTAGTATTAACTTGTTAATACTCTTTACAAGTTCTTTTTTTGCTTTTATATTTTTACTTTTGATACAAATTCTTTGTTTAATCTCAGAGTAACTCAGGCAAACTGAAATGAGAGAGCAAAATCAATACATAATATGCTTATCAAGTAATGGACTTGGATATATATTAACTAGGGTCAATATTCAGTATAATATTATATATTCAAATGGCTTTAGTTTCTAGAAAAAGAGATTTATTTTTTTTCTTATGGATAATTAGTCTTACAGTAAAAACAGTATCTCTGGAAGAGCTGCTCCATGGAAATACAGTTATTGTGGATGAGACTTGGTGCAAAAGATTGCAGAGGATTTAGACAAGTCTCTGAAGGGTCATCTTAATCAGATAGTGGAATTATGTTCACATGGCTGAAGTCTGCTATCTGTGCTGTGTATTTCATGTGACAAAAAGTGTCTTCAGACATGGCAGCCTTTTGTGCACTCAGATCCTGTTGCTTCAGTGGCACAAGACAGCCATCTAATTCGTGGTACCAGGAGTGAGAAGGTAAAGCTGACAGGGAAGCTTCCATCTCTCTGTCACACAAGGACACTGTGTAAAGTCCTCTGTAAAATGTCAGATTTTAAGTTGCCCTAAAGGAGAGTGTATAGGGAGGTGCTTATTACTTGCCTTAGAATCTTTGTTAGCAGTTGGTGGAAACTGAAGCTTGGTGTTCTTTTTTCATAAGTCTCCCAAGGAAGCTCTGGCTCAGTGTGTCCTGGCAGAAGTCCCTCAGCAAGTGGTGAACTACTTCAGCACCTACAAACTTCAACCTCCTAAGAATCCTGCTGCAAAATGAATGGGCTGAGCAGAGGAGAGACTTTGTGCTTGCTTTACTTGCTGTATCCACAGACTTTGGTTCTTGATACACTTCTGTATACATGTGCACATGCCTCTGTATTTTATGTCTGTTAGCTTTTGCCTACAAATCACTTTGCCAAGTGTGCCTTGTAAGGGCCAAAATTCTCCTGGTGTTTAGATTTGATATTGATTTGAGAGATGTGTTTGCATGGATTTGGTTTTGAAAAGAGTGGGAAAAAGAGTTTGTATGAAGTCTCCACACCAAAATTTTGACACAGGTGTTTCATATTCAGACAAGTGCCACAGGGTACAAAGGCCCTCCTTGCACACCTGCTTCTTGTTTGCCACTTCAGTGCCTTTGGGCAATGCCTGGGATTCAGGGCTGTGTGAACATAAGCCAAAGAAGCTATTAAAGTATATATTCTTTTATAGTATTCCTTCTCTTAAGGTAGTATGGGAAGAACTAGGGTGAATCAAGGTAAACCTCTAACATCTCAGAAAAATACTACTGGCCTTTGAGGCTGCTACTGTAAGGACTGTAAGATGTGTTCCAATGTGCAGTGTACTGGAAAATGGAGATTACAGATTTTATTTTGGTAGAGGTTTTGTTTTGGGGGTTCCCCCCTGGCCCCAGCCCATAAAACAGTCATGATTATTGATCTTTAAAGGGCTTTTTGTGAAGTAGGCATTAGCTTTTTCGTTTAAAAGTTTGTCTGACTTACAACTGCATATTTTGAGGTAAAAGCAGTTCTTCAAAGTGCTGCCTGTATTTACTTTTGTCGTATTTTGAATCATGCTGCTTTTCCATGAGCCCACTAATGAAAAGTGCCTGCAAAAAAAGCAATATTCCCTCTTTCTCTCCCTTTAGGAAGACATAAGAAAGTCAAGTGTCTCAAGCCTTAATCCTATAATCATACTGCATTTCTCTAGGGCAAAGAATTTCTAGTTTATTTACTTGGTTTGAGCTTTCCCTTCACCTTTTATACCAAGTGTAAATCATGTGTTTGCTTAATGGTCAGATGAAGATTTCTTGACCCCCAGCTGCATACTGCTTACTGAGGCTCTCTTCTGATCCTGTCACTGTGTGTAACATAAGTGGATGGAAAGGTAACATTTATCACTTTGGAAATGCCAATCTTGAACATCAGTTTTGCAGTTTCACATTTGAAATGGTTTAGAGTTAGATATCCAGCTTATCTCATGTGGATGGTCTGGCTGTAGTATGTAAGAACAGAATGGGCTAATGCTAAATTTAGCTCACTTGGACATTTGATTTCACCAGGTCACAGTGTATTTGACTTTTATTTGCTGGAGCTGCTTAGTGTGCTTTTGTTTGTTTTTTGTTTTTTTTTTACCTGTATAATCCTGTCAAAAGTCTGAATTCACATTAACATTGATGGATGAAAGATATATGTATTGAGATTATCTTACACAAGACACCAAATGCTTTGTAGAAAGTTGACATTTATCAATCAATCATGGAAGGATATATTATCTCCACTCCATTTTTCTCAGTATTTAGGATCCTCTTCCACCATCAAGTAGTGGAATACTAAGGAAGAGGGGTTGTTTCATGTTAGGCCAAGTTCTTTCTTTTTAAAATGTAATTCATATATTTATGTAAAAAAAATATCTGTAATCATATTTTGTCAACGTAGTGAAAATCTGTTACTACTTTATGTATAAATTACCATGAAGTGTCATATCAGATATGCAACTCAAAATATTGAGATCAAGGAAGTTACTATAATAAGCCCATATCAGACTGCTGCAAATTAAAAGTGTATGATTTTGGAAGAATAAACTGTTTCACAGCTACCTGCTCCATGTGTGGATAGAACAGGATGCAGTATTAATGCTTAGTCTACATTAATTGCATGAGTACTACTGATAGGAGTACAAGATACTACTGAAGTTCCTCTGAGCTGTCTGCCAAAAATATAATGCTGCACCTGAGTTGTATTACCAATTCTGTTTTAAGTTGCCATGGAAGTGCATTTAAATATGTTAGTTTGTATTACTATGCTAAGTCTCTGCTGCATGCAAAAGAAAACCTGGTGTTTTTCTGTATTCTACAGATAAATTCTGAGTTTCTACAGTAGAGACTTCATTATCTCTTATTAGAGAATTGTTCCCATGTTCCTCAAGCTTAGGGAGTTAAGTAGCATATCATTGACACGTAGTTCTCAATGTGCCCTATTCTTTGTAAATTAAGTGTTTCAGACAGGACCATGCCAAGAACTGGTATAACTTAGAGGTGTACAGCTAATGCCTGTTGAAAACTTCCAGGGTAGGCTGAAGTGATATTCTGAGTGAAGAAATGCAGCAGATTGTGAGTCAAGGGGAAGGGAATACATTGTTTTGCCATTGTTTTGTTTATTTTTACGTGTAAAAGTAGATTAATAGCTTGAGGGTGACAAGGCAAAATACTGTCCCAAGTTTGTAAAGTGAACGTGCTCTTGTAGGTCACTGGCACCACCTTGTGATAGAAGTGATGTATGGCAGTCTTTGTCAGCAGATGCTTTTTGCCATGTATTGATCATAATATCTACATATGTACAGGAGAGAGCTCACCTGTAACCAGATTTTTGTACTTTTGTATGTATTTCAGTTCTGATGAAGTTAACTGATTTGCAATGCCTATGCATTAAAATAATCATTTCAGTATACTATTCTGTGGTGGTTTTGTATTCAGCATGTTGTGTGTAATGCTAAATGCTGCTTTTGGGATTCCTGTAGTGTGTATGCCACGGATTTATAACAAATATAAAAGGGAGAGGAAAAATGCCTTTCAACTTAGTGGTTCTGACTCTGCAGTTTATTCTTCGTAAAGCATCTTATACGGGCTTCTAGCAAGAAGATATTCTGAAGTTGGACAGTTTTAACTGTGACTGTTTCATGCCTGTGTCACATTAGAGTTCTCCCATGCATGCCATTTCATACAATTATTATCAGGTTTTCCAATTTTTTTTCCCAGAACAATGTCTGCATTTTAGTTAGAGAGGCACAGAGAGATGGTTATTTGTATTTTTCAAATATGTTATCCTACTCCACCCTTCAGTTTCTTTACATTCAAGTGTAGTCAAGTCTGAGGGACATGAGTAGGACACTGAGAGATAGGAGACAGTGTTGCAGAGGAATGTGATGCCACACAGAGACAACTTTGATGTTGGGAACTGCATCTCCTAAGTGCACCAGAATAATTAATTCGCCTTCTTCACCAGTCAAAAAGCTACAGGGTAGAATTAGTTCCTGAAAGGAACTTACATCTTGACCTTTGTTGTATCGTTCCTTCTGGTGAAAACCATACAAATAGTTGCAACTTCAATTTGTGAAGCCTTCTTGCACCTGCTACCCTAAGAATGGAAGAACTGTGGGAAGAGGACAACACCCCAACAACAGAAAAGTGGAACGCCAGAGAAAACCAGATGGATGTTAATTATGTGTGGTCACTGTCTTCTGCACTGGTGCTTGCCCTATTCTGTTCTGGATCTAAAGAACTTGAGAGCTGTTGATAGCTTAGTAATCTTGCAGACAGAACTGTCAGACTTTTCTGCAAACCTGGGCTGTTACAAGCTGTAGCAAAGCAGCAATTCTTGGGAAGCTGTCACTGCAGTGAAGCACTTGGTGCTGCAGTCTCAGCCTTTACTTTGTAATTTATATCAGTGTGTGATTGATGAACTTAAATATGCCCACAGGGAAAACGTTGGAAATTACCTGGTAGCATTTGTGTAGGCAGAAGGGAATCAGTTCTTTTCAATGAGAGTGAGCTTACTCATTCATATAAAAATGTTGAAATATGGGGAATATTTTCCCCACTTCCATAATGCTTTGACAACACTTTCTCAAAAAAAGAGATGTGAAACTATATATTGTAATGAATTCATAGATTATTATTATTCATAGAAGGTCTCATTCATGAAACAGTTCTGCAGTATTTCTAATCTTGAGATTTCATTGAGACAGTCCTGGATGTGCAATAGATGAAATAGCTTTATGAAATAATTTAAAATTTTCTCCCTTTGTGATGTCCTTTTTTCTTACATATCAAATAACAAGTAGCATACAAATAAAGATGATTCTCTCCACAAAGCAGTTGAACCTTCACTGCCAAGGCAGCTGAATGTTCTTTTGAAAGAGATCAGGGGTTTGGTCACATCAGAGGATTGTGGAATAAGCAATGTATGGAATTCAATCATCCAGCTTTTACTTGGGCAAACTTCCCACTAATTCTGGTTAGGCTTCCAGTTTTGCTTATGATTACAGAAGTTGAAAGGCCTATAGAGTCATATATAGCCTGCAAAGTGAGTGTTTAATTTTGGTGTGGTGCTTTCCTTGGTTGGCTGGTCAGCCAAGGAGCTGTGAAGCCTGCACTTTCCACTTCTTGGCTTGGCCTCTACATAATGTTTTTAGTTTACAAAACTATTCATCCAGTGGTGTCTGAAAAGGGACTGGGAGACAGAGGAGATACAAACCCATGGAAGAAAAGAACGTGGTTGGGAGTTAAGCTTAAAACACAGCTTCAGGCTTTTGTGTAATACTGCATCTGAGCCTGATGACTCAATGCAGAAGGTTGGCAGTGAGCTCCTGGATGGGAGGCTGTATCCCACAGCTGTGGCACTCGTAAAGGATTTACTGTAGTTCACAAGTGTGATGTAGCTAAGACACCAGAGGTTTCTCTTTCCACAATTAGTCAAAGTCTACAATGTAAATGAACAATTGGAGCATTGGTTGAAACTGCAGTGCCAAGGTAGAAAGTGTAAATCCTGTTTGTTATAAAATAGCCTTTATTTTTGAAGTAGCTGGTTTAGATACCAAGATTTTCAGACAGCTGTATCAAGTGCTAACTTTTCAGAGGGCATGCCCAACCCCTTGACAAGATAAGTAAGTAAATCAGCAGCCCAAAGTTACAGGTCGCCACTGGAGGGTGAATTGTCTAAGTCTTTCCTATGTTAATTTGCCAGAGTCAAAGACAGCTGGAGCAGATGTTTATGCTTTCAGAGGGCTGGCAATAATTCTGCAATCTGCTTCCCTCTTGTGGATTTTGTGATTTATTTTTTGACAATGGCTTTGCTATGTTGCCCTCTGTCCCAGGGTAAAACATCCCAACAAACAGCACCTGCTGTCTGCTCTGAGCCATGCTGGTCACAAACCCATGTCATTGATTAGAAGTATAAGGGGAGGAGAGAGAAGGATAGAGAGAAACATAAGGAACCTTAGCAACAGTAGGGCAGTAGCAAGGTAAAGGATGATTATGGGAAGGCAGAGGAGAAAACAGAAAAGAAGACACACAAAAGTTAAGAGCAAACTGAGCAGCAGGAACAACAGTAAAAAAGCAAGGATAAAGAGGAGAGGGAAGAGTAGAATTAGGAACAAGACAGAGTAAGAGAAAAGAGGGAGCATGGATAAAACAAGAAACAAGTGGTCATGAATACAATCTGAGTCTTAATTTCTAATACACCAAAAGTTCTCTCTTTAGTGACAAGGTTAAAAATATAAACAATTTGTGTAGTTGTGCCAGGAGAGAAGAGCAAGAAGAAGAGGAGCTGGAGTAGATTTTTCTTATGAGTAGTCTCTACTTTTATATTACATACCCAAAAGCAAAGTCCAGCCAGCCCTCTGAATGTAGCAAGACAGTAGATGGGGCCACACCCCAAAACCATCTATTTCTGTTCTTTCTCTTTAATTTCCACTTTAAGGATCTCTCCCTCTCCTGCTCTGGGAGATGGTGTCATACTGATGATCAGAGACTCCTTACTGGTTGTTCTCTGAATAACTGCAGGCTTAGTATCTGCAGGCTTAGCATCCTCCTTTGGAGCAGGGGGTGCAGAGGAGGCTGCGGGCTCCACAGGCTTCTTCTCCTCTTCTTGAGGCTTGGTCTCTGTTTTAGATTGAAGTTCCTAGAAACAAGAAGTTTAATGTTTTCCAATACTGCAGATGAAATTTAGGAAGTAGTTCTATTCTGCATGTGCCATGGAAAGGCACAGCATGGCAACTATATTAATGGTATGCAACACATGTACATTTCTCAAATGCTGAAAATGGGTTTCTAAATGAAAAAATGCAATTTCAGAATCAGAATATCAATATAAAACATAGGAAACAGTTGTGGATATTCACAGTATCTGCTTCTTACTAATAGAGAGGGATGAAACAGGCCCATTTGGGGGCACAGAACCCTTCCTTAGGTCTTGCCTTCCTTTATGTACTTACACTAGTGGAGAAAGAAAGAGTGTTACATAAATCTTGACATACTTCACACTGCCCCAATTCCTTGGCCAAGCCTATTTGCTCTTAAATTCACAAATACACATTAAATTGAGCAATATTTCTGCTCCAATCATGGTGTTGTAGTCATTTGTGTGAGCAAACTGCAAAGTTCTTTCTTTGACTTAAATATAACCACAGCTATTTCAGCTATAAAGAAAAGAATTCTGCCACCTTTGGGTAAATATGTAGAAGTGAGGAGGTTCTTATTAACATTAATGTTTCTCAAAACAGAGTATATTGTGGGAATTATTTTTCATCAGTTAAAACAACAGTTTTCTTGTAAGTGCAAGATATAGGAGCTTTAGTCAGTTTTAGCTGTGTGGGCTACACTTTATATTTTGTCTTTAGGATTTTTAACAACCAGAGATCTGACACTGAATTGGAAAGTTCACCATGTGCCCAAGTCAGCTGGATCATATTACTGTGTTTGGGTATTTCTGTATTTACTGTTGTTTACACAAAATTAGAAGATCAGATGCCCTTGGGGCCTTCTAAAAATCTCTTTATCCTTACTTTCTTAGAGGTTTTTTGTTTGCTTGGCTTTTTTCCTTTTTTTTGTTTTCTCTGGCCTGCATAAAGTCCTGGTTCAGAAAGATTGAGCCAAATTTTAAGAATTAGTGTTTACAGAGATTAAGAAAAGTGGTTGTGTCTCAGCTACTGGGAGGTTTTGCTGTTGATGGCAGTAAGGCTAAATTTTCATCTACTCTGTTTGCCCAAGCCCTCTCAATAGATTCTACTCTGGTTTCTGTGTCTTTACCCGAGTTTCTTGTCTCTTCAGCTGCAACAGTTTAGCAAGGCCTTCTTTTCCTTTCCCTCCAAGCATTGCTTTAAACAATTTTGGAGTTTCTTTTTTCGGCCCAAAGAGACTGGCCAAGCCCCTTGGTTGTTGCACTGGTGGTCCTGGAGGAGGTTTCCCCTTCTGCTTCAGCAGCACCCTGGAGACAGAAGGGAATAAGAACACACAGCAGTGCTGTGAAACTGAGCAAAGTTCCTGCAAAGCTGAAATCCTACATTTATGCATGAAAATCTGGTGGCTTTTATTTGTTTCCCAGGTCACAATGTGACAAGAGCAAATTTGCAAACAATAAAGGTTTTGGCCTAGGCTCTGGTAGATTTGGAGGCAACTGTTCCCATTTGGAGTTGCTTGCCTATATCCTGGAATATAAACAAGGGCTGGCTCAAATTAAGGTGTCACAAAACAGATGAAAGCGTTTTATAAGGAAAGAAGAGGTGTGGAGGGCGATGGCTGCCCCACACCTGGGGTGGCAGTCTCTTACCTGGCCTTCTGGATGGAAATTTCGAGAGCATTTAGTGCTCCTCTGGGACTCCAGTTGGCACTTGTGGAGGAAATACTTTACCAAACTAACTTCCAGCATGGCTCACCTCTCACAGGTCAGGTTAAACAGTGGTACTCATTTTTGGTCCTCTTCAGTAGAGGAAAAGGATACAAATGCTACTGCCAATCTTGTGGCAGACTAGATTTTCACACCTTCCTTAGCTGTACTGATTTGCAGCCATGACAAGAAGTGAGAATGAAAAACAAGGATAAAGGTTAGATGAAAGATCTGAGACAGATGGGACCAGTGAAAAGCAGAGGGTTCCCATGCTTTCACTTTCTATTAGACCACTGTACAGTTTTCAAGGCCACTTTTCTCTCCTTCCTAAAGGCCTGATTTAAGGCTCTTTATGAGCAAGGACTATGCTTGTAGTCTCAAGTACAGTAAATCCCATAATACTATAATTTTCTCCAGCATCTTGTTCTTTGGGAATTTCAGAAGTGAAAGGGTTTACTTTTTTTTTTCTTAATTCATTGACATAAATTCAAAAAGTGCACTTTAGCATCTTGCATGGCTTTATATAAAAACCAGACAGGGGTTATCAGGCAGGTGATAATAGGACAAATTTCTTACTTGAATAAATCCTTTCAGTTTGTTTCAAGGAGCCCTTTAAAGATGTCAGATGACTCTAATGTAAACCTTCCAGGGCAGAACAACTGGTAACTTCATTCCAGAACCAAACATAGCCACAATCTTTATGAGAAAAAAATTTGTGTACACATTTGCTCTTGGTGCCTAGTTTTGGCACAATTTGTGGATGCCTAGACAGGTAAGTAAAATACATGGCATTCTGCACAGGGCAGGTACTGCACATCTTTAAAATTAAAGAGGATATCCAGGTTTTAGTCTGATATCTAGAGAGGTCTTTAAACTCAAATGGGAGTGCAGATATAAAAGGTGGATGATTAAGCTCCTTGGTTGAGAAGGGCTGCCTGGAGGAAGCAGAATTTAATGGATGGGCAGAATATGCCTAGGGTGGACAAGAAAGCAGAAGAGGCAGTGTGGGACAGAGAGACAGGAATAACAAGGTCATACTACTGTTTAGATAGAAGCTGGAGAAAAGTCAGGAGTGATTGATGCTGGGGATCATTGGTCAGTGCATTTGTTCCACTTTGCTACCTGGTAATGCTGGTTTTGAAAACTGAGCAGTCAGCCCATTCTGTGTCTGTGTTCCATCTACCTCAAGGGCACCATGACTCTCAAGATATTGTTGTTTGACTACCAGGGCTGCTACACTATGAGGAATGCAGCCATTTGCCAGCACTTCCAAACCCCAAAATGACTCTCCTGTGCTATTTTTAGTCTTCTCTGGGGGAATTTCAAGCCTGGGACTAACCTTCCAGCCTTTGATAGCAATTCAAGGCAACAGTTGACAACAATAGGGGTGCTGAAATGTATTAAATAATGACAAATTGTTTCAAATATTTGGACATTTTAGAAGGTAGCAAGGTACTCATTTTGTCATAAAATTATGACAAAAATTGCAATACTTTGCCCTTTCAAAGCTGTGAAAATGGTGATCCTAGCAAGCTACAACTAAAGGAAGGTGGAAAGCAATCTTAGTTTGAAATCCCATTTTGGAATGCTTTTGAACAAAAGGCACAGATATCTAATCTGTGTAGTTCCATCTTGTAAGAGCTTACTTTAAATCCATTCCTAACTGCTGCTCAAGGTTTTGGAAATGAATGCAAGTCTATGGAAGCCTTGAACCATATCTCTGTAGAATTAATTGCAAGTGTTTTGTTGCATCTTTGAAAACCTATTCCTTAACTGTTATCTATCCTGCAGTTTCTTTCTTGGCAATATAAGAAGTCCTGATATGTATCCTTATCTCCTATTTTTTTTTTGTTATCTTAAATATAATGCAGAAGGCAACTACCTTCAGTATTTCATTCTACTTACCACATTTCCACAACCCTTGGGATCCCTTCCAAAACTATGCTTTCAACTAGAAACTACCATGCAAATATGACCTCTAACACCAAATGTGTTTACAACTGTTACTTTTCCAAGAAATGCAAATTGTCTAGAGGTCAGACTGTCCATCCTGCAGCTAAATGATACAATTTAAAAACTGCTACTAGGACATACTTTGCCTTCTTCATGAGAAGTTTTTCTGAGTCAGGATAGTTCACCAAGATTTCATTGAGTGTTTTCTTGTCCAGAATGAAAAGGTTGGCAAAGCCGTGAGCCACCACGTTGGCGGTCCTTCGATTTCCTCCACCTGCAGCTAATAGGCTGGAATGAAAATAAACATCATCAGTCACAGTGAGGAATCTCTTTGCTGGTGCCTCTCCATTAAAGTCATTTGAAAGCTCACTTACAGACCTGGCTGTTCTATCCACTGTTCTGTAAAGGCCCTGTGCAGATGGGAATAGAAATCTCACCTCGAGGAGGCAAATTTTCACTGTTGGTCAGGCCTGTGTAGATGCTAAGGACTGTGAAAAGTTTTGCTACATAGAGACATTTCTGCTAAGAGATACCCACAGCTCAGACTGTACTTGCTTTAGTTCTCATGTGAACTTGGCATTTCCTCAATTTTATTGCTGAAAATTATTTGCATCAATAGCAGAGCAGCATTATTTAGAGTGAATGAATGATTCTCCCCCAAGGATTTTCATTTTCCTGATTGAATAACTTCTGTGGGGCTCTAGTTTTCAATTTTCTCACATACCACATCTCATGTTTGAATGTTGGCAAGGTGAAAGATACAGTTTAGGAAGGTCTTTCAGGCTGACAGTTACAAATATATCTGCCAGAAAAAGAAGGCTATTTTGTTTTGAACGTAAGGCATTAGACCAATTTAGCCAGCAGCAGTTGGCCAGAGGGAGGATATCTAAAAAAAAATTAGATGTACAAATAAAAATAAATTGTTCATCTTGCACTAAGCAGTTGAAGAGACTTCACTTCTCATCTGTGCTGATAAGAGAATTTGCATTTTGCTCTTAGTACTAAAATTGCTCTATCACTGTATTCAAGATCTACCCCAAAATTTTTAAAATCTTTTAAATATTTTTAAATCATTTAAAGGTTTCCCAGTGAATTAATATTTTTAGAAAGCATTTAGTGTTACCTAAATTTAAAAGCTATTAATAAAAGATATTCTGGGCCCCAGTAAACCAAAATTGATACCCATCAAGGATATATAAATATTTGTTTTAATATTATATAAATATTATAAATATTCTATAAATATATATACATATGAAAATATTTACAGAACATATTCTAGCTATTGAATCATATAGATAATATATTTAATTTATAAAGGATAGTAGGAGACCTCTGCAACTGTGTGTGCAAGGCTATTTTTACATGCCCACAGAGTGTTTTTCTGCAACTCAAGACAGCAATCAATACATGAAGTGAAGCTGAAAATGCAGTTTATCATCTTCTCTTTAAACAATTCTGCACGATTCCTCAGATAGAATAAAACTCTTTGCCTAATAGGAAAAGCTGCTAAAGAAAATTGCAAACATCTTTTGAGGCTCTGATGAATCACTTCTCAACAAGTCACTGAACAATCATTTTTAGGCCTTCCTAACAGAAAGCTCATTTTATCAAGGTAGACGAGGACTAAAGAGATCAGCTTTTTCATTATGGTGATGATGTGAGGTGAATTTTACAAGTAAGGCAGTCTTTACTCAAACAGAATCATCTTTGACTAAGGACAGTGGTATGTAATTCAATGTGGTTTGGTTAGTGTGTGAAGAGTTATATGACCAAATTTTTTAAAACAGATACATTTGCCTTGCAGTGGTTCTTGGTAATGTAATATCTATATTAATCACAAAATTTGGGGTTTTTTACTTAGTATTTTTTACTCCAGTTGTGAGCCTGAAATGCTGTAATATTAGTAGAAA
The DNA here is from genome assembly GCA_013398075.1 of Notiomystis cincta. Lineage (NCBI taxonomy): Eukaryota > Metazoa > Chordata > Aves > Passeriformes > Notiomystidae > Notiomystis > Notiomystis cincta. Next base: position 132,169 of record VZRX01020492.1, read on the forward strand.
TTGATAAATATAGAATTCTTATGCTAGCAAATTAAATTTCAAGCTATAAAGTTGTCAGAGTGATGACTCAGCTTATCTATTGTTTTTATAGCTGATCTCTGTAGGAAGGTGCTGTTAATTGAGGTTGGGGAATGGTTTGTGTGAATGTGCAAAGTTGTGGTGGCTCAGCTGGGCACCAGTGTGTGTGTGAGTGTGAGAACTGGTAAGTCAGGAAAGGGAAATAGGTCTGGATCTTGCTCCTGAGAAGGATGTCAAACTCCAAAGGGCAGAGCCCATCAAAAAGCAGAAGCTACTACTTTGAGGGAAATCCTAGACCACAGTAATGGAAAATGTCATCTTTCACAGAGCTAAATAGTCCCCTGTAGTGTGGAGTTTTTATGTCAAGTTTAAAATTACAAAACAGCTGAAAGCTGAAGCTGAGATCAAACATTTAGAGATCTTCCTGTCAAAAATTTACATAAAATGGAGAAATGTTTCAGTTTTTCCAGAGTTAACATTTTTTGATAGGAAATAACTCTAGTGAAATACCAGTAAATGGATGAATGAGGACATCTGGTTTCAAGTGTAACTTTCTCTGGGCTAGTGAAATGTTGTTATAACTGAATTTTTCTTCTTCTGAATTGTCTGTGCTGGCGGGCTCTCATTAAGGCAACAATCTGTTTGCTTCTGATTTTGAAATTATTTTACTTCCCCAAACTGGTATTATCTATAAAGGAAAGTTGCAGTGAGGGTAAAATGTTAATTGGAATTCCTATTACTTAATCCGTTTCTGTAATAATTTTCAAGGGTGAAATTGGCAAGGGACATGTTTGATTGTTACTGTTGCATTGGCTTTCTAATGTAATTCAGGGATTTTTTTGGAAATGAACAGTTTTTATTTTCTTCAATTCCTTTGCCCCTGGAGACTTTTAAGCCCATAGACATGCATTTTGAACAGAGTGAGATTAAATATCAAGCATCTTATAAATCATGTACCTAAACCACTCAAAAGGAAGCTGACATATTTCTCTAAACAAATCTTGAATTGGAAATCAGAAGGAAATCAGCCTGATATCAGATTATAAACATTATGAAGTGAGAGGAAAACTTGGATATCCTAAAAGAAGTAGTACATAATCCATTAAAGAATAATTTTTTTCCATTTGCTTGTGGTATTCTGTATTCAGAAGACCATGAAAAAATTTATACAGAAAGGCACAATACAGGCTCATTATTTTCTAACACCTTGCCACAAGGAAGAGCATATCTCTACTGATACACTTAGTGCATTATGTCTGCCAGTTGCTGCAGTTTTTCTCCTCGAGTTTATCCACTGCCTGACATTTTATATGCAAATTACACATGTCTGAATGAGTTTGCTGCTGCAGTAGGTCAGTGATGAATAAAACAAGACTAGAAGTGTAGTGCTATAGCATTGCTGAGGGTTCTGCTGGCCATATTGGCAATTATGTAAAGAGTAACATGTACTGGGAAATGAATCTTTAAAGGTCATTATTTGGTTCTCACATGGAAACACGCGCTCACCTGGGCTGGATCAAAAGTGTAAAAATCTCATCCTTGTTTCAAAACCAACAGATATCCTTTCTCAGTTTAAAATACAAAGTTCTCCCCTCAAATGCCAGACTAATAAATATTGAAAACCATGTGTGTTTTACATATGGGGCTGCTTTAGCTTTTTCTCTGTCCTTTCATTATTCAGCCCTTATTGATGAGTTCATTCTCACTCTTTCTGCATAACTTACAATACAGCCTTTTGTTTGGAGGCTTGGCTCAGGTAATTATATTGTCACACAGAGAAATACCTTCCAAATAACCTTCTCAAAGAGCTGATATAACTTCACTTTCCCACTTAATGAACAAGTTCTGTAACTATGAGCTATATCAGATGTTTTCCACTTGAGGTCTAAGCAAGTTCTGTATGCACATCACTGGATAAATAGGAATGTTTCCCCTACTACAAAGGGAGACACAACTAGAGGACAAATGTAAACCTGGCACACAGCTGATTATTGCCTTTCAAAAGGCAGATTAAAGCTACCAGCAAGAGGATTAACAATAACAGGAAGGCAGCTGGAAGAAACCAAGGATCCGGTTTATCACACGCAGCAGAACATTTATTTTATTACTTTTCCTCAGGCCAACCTCAGCAGGGGTGTGCAGTGCCTAAAAACTAGCACTTGATTGGCTAATTGGGGAACAATAGCACATAAGAGTTAATGGATTTTGCACAGAAAGTACAGGCAGAATATAAAAACCATTCATAGCCACCAAAAAAAAATTCTTACCCAGATAAATTCAGACAAAAAAATCTGGTCTATCCATCTTTTTCTTGTCTTAAATGCTCTTAAATAAATACTTTTTAAAATTGAGATGTTTGATTTTCAGCAATTTAATTCCTAATTCAGCTCCTATATAAACTATTTTTAGTTGCTATTTTAGATTTTTCTATCTATTTTTCTGGGAATTAATTTTCATCTTTGCCATCTGCTGTTTAAAGGCACCTAGTCTTATTATACAGAGAATAAAATACATTTGGTGCTCCTGTATTGCAGACAGCATAATGGGGAGAGGTGTTAAATCTTTAAAATGCTGAAGAAGAAATTTGTCTGTATGTCCCTGATCAAAACACTGGTCTCAGATCTTACCCTATTAGTCACTGATGCTTCACTTAGATTTTCCTTCACTTACCTGCCTTTCCTTGCTCAGTGTTCTCTTTGTTGATCCTACCCACTTTGTAGCTTCCCCATGACAGCTGTCATACTTAGCACAGAGAACTGAAACAACCACTGATCATTTGACAAGTTCTAAAAAAAGTATTAAAAATAGTGATGGGCCTACCTGATCTCCCCAAATACAGCTCCTGCCCTTAGTGTAACCAGGACTTTGGTACCATCAGGGCCTCCAAGGACTTGAACTTCACCCTGTTTGATGATGTACATCTCTCTGCCAATCTCTCCCTGGGCATACAAACACATAAAAAACCTATGTTTTAGCGGTGGTTTTTGTTATTAGAATAATAGCTCAGGTTCTTTAAATATGTTTCTACTATCTCTCATGAGCAGAGGGTGTACTGCTGTTATGAGGCAAAGCAGTAATTTAATTTTAAAAATGAAAAAGCAGCAGCAACAAAGCCAGGACTGAAAATGTAGAGACTTGCACTTCCTATCTCTTCACTTGGTCCTCCAAGCTTGCATGCAGCATCCCCTTGGTGAAACAGGGTGAGACCAACATACATCCAAGGGGAAGGGGGTTCCAACATTCCCTACTACATTATACAGCATGAATAAGATTGCTTTGTGTTGGTCACATAGTAGATTTTTACAAGTGAGAGGCCTTTTAGCTCTGCATCAAGCTGTAATAAGTTGATACCTCAATTTCTCCTAATGAAGCACAGACAAAGCATCATATACTGAGATCTGTAGGTTGGGTTTGTATGTATAGAAGTATAGAAACATTAAGTTTGATCCATTTTAAATGTTAAAATTTCATGAGGTATCATTAGATGAGCTATATTTACACTAAGTACTTTCCCATATTACTGTAATTTCATGTTTGGTAATGTAAGAAATAAAATCCATATTGTCTTGTTCTAGATTGAAATTTGAGAGCATATTTGTTGTTATTACACAGAGTAGCTTAATTAATTTTATGCTTTCTAATTCAGTCAGGATTAATTTTATTTAAAGGACATTGTTGACCGATATCTGAACTCTTTTTCTAAAATAGATAATATAATTCTTATTTGAACAAGACAAGAATGCTCACCTTTTTGCAGACAAAGTCACCAGGTAAATACACAATGGATTTCAACCTTATCAGCATGTCATATATCATCTGGGTATCACAGCCCTGTTAAAATAGAGTTGATTACACTGCTAATTCTGTATTAAAAGTGACTATTAGTGCCTCAAAAGCCAAAAATACAAGAATGACCCAGGGACACCATAAGTGGAATGCAAACTCAAAACATCATAAAGATCAGCTATTAGAGCTGAGAAAAGACTGAAAGAGTTGTTATTTCAAATACTTATAAAGTTCTCTATGGGTTGAACATATTTTCAATTTTTAAAAAGTGAATTTCTGTACGTCTAGAATTTCTGAGAAAGCTCAGTTAGTGTTATGTTCAGAGCTTTATGCATCTTTTATAGGAACTTTTTGTTTTGGTTTGGGTTTTTTTTTGGTTCTTTTTGGTTTTTTTACTGGTCCAGGGTGAAAGCAACAGATCCTGTCAAATGTTTGTATGAATCTATGAATTCCATGCCTTCAGCAAGTGTAGAAAAAAACCATACACCCATGTTTATACAGATATACTGTGATTTCTTGAAAATATACTAACATGAAAATTTGCTGTAGGTACTTCCAAAAACTCAAGGTCTCCTTGCTTTTGTCCCAGAAATTTTAAGTACACATTTAAATTGTAGCTCTGGAAAACTACCATGGTAAGAAAAGAGAAAGCTCCTTTGCACAAAGACTGACTATGATGCAACTTTCTCTACACCAATTGCCAGAACACATAGCAGGGGTGGTCTCTCAGGCAGACCTGAGTGGCTACAGCAAGGTGGACTGTGTCAAAAGTTAGATTATTCTCTGTCTGACTGTTGAGATTAGTTATACTCTGAACTCACAGTCTGACCATACCATCAGCTATAGTGTGTTGTCATAACAGGGCTTTATTTAATCTCATTTACTTTCTTCAAAGATTGCTGCCTTGACACAAAAAGAAATCCAGATGCAGGCACTTGGGTTTGTTCTGATGTCTCCATTCACTGAGACATTTCTTAGATTTATTTTGCCTTGCATACCAACAAACATGTACTTAAGTGTTGCAAGATGCACAAAACAAAGTTTCTGTGTGGAATATCACATATTTCTATATGGAATACCACATATTTCTGCATTCTTCTGTAAAACTACTTGCTTTGAATAAGTCCACTTTATTGACAATGGCAAAGTTCACATCAATTGCGATGGCTAAATGCATTTTGGTTGGCATCTGCTCCAGTAATTCTGATTCATCTGAAAAAAAGAAAAAAAAAGTCAAATGAAGGGATGTTCAGAAAAATGAGCAAAAATAACTTAATGGAGTTATTCTAACTTTTATGAGTTCAAGTGAGGAAGCAGCTAATATACTTTTACTAACATACTTAATATATCTTGTCTAAAATTACTAGCAAAACATTTTATTCATGTATAGAATTTGTGAAGTAGTAAGAATCATATTGCTTTGTAGTTTCTTTCTTTTCCAAAGTAACTCGAGCAGCTTCCTCTCACTTCCCACACGCAATTCAAAAAAGGAGCAATGTGAATTTCACCCTCTATCTATATCTATACAACCTCAGTCAGACATGCAAAGTAACTGGAATTGCAGATCCTCACCCAGCATTCCCTGAGAGTCCCATGTGTATTCATACCAAGTTCGAACACGGTTTTGCACCAGTTTTGGAATAGAATAAGTGTTCATATAGGAGACAGTGTTGTCCACACAGGAACGAAAGTAGTTCTGCCCTGCTGTTGCTGCTCCAATTACATCTCTCATCTGCAAACATCAATTGGTGTTACTACACATTTCAGCAAAAATAGTCTTGATTTTAATATCCTGTCAGCAACATATAAAAATAATATAATACTTTTTGCAAAATTGTTGACTAAAATTAATGTATTCGGCTGTATGTTTTGAATGGGTGCTTCATCTGCTTTTTCAGAAACAATACAGATTTAACCTGATTATTTTGGAAAGTGAAACATGATTTTAGAGGAATAATTTCTGGATTTTAGCTTATTCTTCTGTCTTGTATTTCTGGACATGGATGAAAATTATAGATAATACTTTTCTTTAAAATCCTTAGTAAATCTACTCTGCATTTGGCATGCAATGCAAGTCAGAAGTGAAGCAAACTGGGCTGAATTTCTGTAATAACATCATCTGACATCCCTAGAACTAAGATTGTGCCACTGTCTAAATAGTTAAGAGATCAGTCCTAAGCTCTGAGAGCTGAAAGGTGACCTTAAAGTTTTTAGTGCAGGAACATCATTTAACATTTCAACTCAAATGTAATTCAGTTTTTAGAAAGTGGATGAGTTAATGTTCATAGATATTCCTTCTTCAAAAGAATAAGTATTCAGATGTGATTTTAGTGGAATGGCTTCATGTGGCAGCTGCCAATGATTAATGTGCCGTGGGCTGAATTTTGCTGTGTGTTACAGAGATGCACTTGATTGCAATGGGAATAACAATTTTTAGGCAAGTGTGCTAAAGCAGGAATAACTCAGTGATTTTAAGGGTTCTCTGTAAACATGAATTATAACAAACAAACTGCAGTGAAGCAGTTTGTGTGTTAAGGTTTAAAGCTCGAGACTGCAAATGACTACACTGGTTACAAAAAGTAATCTGCAGAATCTTCTTGAGGAAATGAGACTTTCATTGATATTTGCAACAATTTAGGGAATAATTATAAATATGCAAACTCTGAAGTTTAATTCCATATACTTTAATTCAATAGTTTTCCAGAAGAAATATTTTATATGTATCCTTTGTTTTATTTTTGGTAATTCTGGTTTGTGGAGGAATTTTAAATCCTATCAGGAAGAGTCTCTTTAATCATAGTTACCCCTTCTTGCATTTCCAAAGAGCAAGAGATGTATGCAATCTCTAAATGCTTGACTGAACTTTTCAAATCTGTATTCAAAATAAGAATTAAATTTCAGTTAAAATGTTTTGTTTTAAAATAATTAATTTTATATCAAGCATGGACAAATCAAAAAGTCTGGAATGGTTTCTACAGAAATTGGTAAGGCACAGCCTCACACAGGAACCTCAGCATTTGTTTTTCTGTAGGCAACGTGTTTTAAAACCTATGCATCTAAAGTTTAATAGTTACAAACTAGAAATATTTCAGTTATATTCATTTGGAAATATAACTGATTTGCTGTGCTATGGGGTTTTTTCCCCCTCCTGCAAAATGGGGAGAAATAGAAACCAGTTAATGATCAGATTGACAAATATATTGTAATTTGTGGAAGAGATCAGAATTCTAGTTTGACAAAAATTGGGATTTCCAGTAGCAGAATCCTATTGGTGGTAGTATTGAGCATGACTTATTCAAGAATAACAATTTTTATTTCAGATTTAACAGCATAATGTGAATGTCAAGGAATTGTCTCCTTTGCTGTGAGTAAGAGAAATAAAAGGAATTATACATAGTTTCAAGAGTCATCTGTGTCCTGCAGGCTTGGAGCTTGTATGCAAAAGAGCTACAAAAGAGGGAACTGATTAAACACATGTATTTCTCAGAAAAATAAGTATGTTTGACATTAAAATAGAGGATAGAAACTGAACTTTTTCACAGAACTAAACTCCATTATATTGAATTATACAAGATATTATATATAATGTATTATCACTACATTACAGTAATTTGAATATAACTCATTACTGCTTTTTCCTGTACCTGACCGATTAAGCTGGAGAAGACAAAGACGCCCATGAAATAATTCAGTAGCTGAAAAACTATCTCAAACAGTGTTTCTGGTTCTGCAAGGCCCCCGATGGTGATTAAACTGCGAACTGCCCAGTAGTAACACCTCAGGTACCTGTGGATACAAACAGCATTTTTGTTAGACTGTAGCTACTTATGTGCTTGAAGTTAAGCATAGGCCTACCTGAGCTGAGCCTTTCAGTGATGCTTTTCAGTCCAAAAGACTTTCAGCATTTTATAAAGGGTTATGAATTTATAAATTATACACTTATATAGGTCAGGTTGAGCTGGATGTTCTCACTGACAGCAAAATAAGAATGTCTGGGAAATGCAACTCTAATTTACTATTCTCTAGTAGCTGTAGGTAGCATTAAAGAAGTCTTGTGTACTAAATTGCCAAGGTGGACATTACAGTGTTAGAATGCTGCCAGTGAAGATGGTCAAAAGCAGTGTAAAAGTGTTAGACACTTCCCAGAGTCTCTCTGTAGCAGCATCCTAGAAGCTTAAACACCTGAAGACACCTTTAATGGCTTTAATTTGATGTCAACAATGTAAAGCCTTATGGTGGGAATGACAAATGCAATATTTTTCTTCTTGTGTACATTTCTACCCCATTTTCTGTGCTGGTCTTCCTCCCACTCTGCTTCTGAGCACCCTCCATTTGCTCTATCTCCTGGGTTATGCCAAACAAGTTACATATTTCCACAAGCTGGGTGTTAATCCAGCTTCTCCAAACCATTTCACTAATTCAGGACTGAAAAGCTGACTCCTCTACTAATATTTCCTAGCTGCTGGTCTCTACAACTCCTCCTACCACCTTAACAAACTCTTTCTTGCCTTTTTCACTACAGAGCCTTTTGCCTTCAAGTCATGTATTTCCACTAGTATGATAGCACAAGTTTACAAAAGCAACAAAGGACCTGCACAGAATTCTTTTTAAAAGTTCCTTGGCATCTCTGTAGTTGTGGTTTAAATTTCATTCTAGAACATGTATCACAAGCAATGCAGCATTGCAGTGGGGAATAACTAGTTCAAATCATTGTCATGAAAATGCTGCTGTTTCCTTCTTTTCTGAGCAAACAAGTAATTGGTTTAGGTATATTTTTAAAAGCCTGGTCTTAATTAGAATGTGACTTCCCAAGTTTCTGTACAATCAGACTTCAGCTCTTCTGGTGATTAGGAGTGGAATTTCATTTCCCTTAATTATAAAATGGGATTTTCTATTATTTTCTTATTATTTTATTTTCTATTATTTCAGCTGTGACTACTGCTTCTGAAGCAGCTGCTCCTGATGTGTGTTGAATTTTATAGAGTTTTAAGTAATAATTAAAAAACACCAAGCAACCCCCACCCCCCCCAAACACTAAGACACAGAAGCACAGAAGAAATACTTTTGGAGATAAGTTTGTTTTGAAATAGAAAGTTTCACATGCATCTTTTCATGCCTGCTCTGAACCTGAGGCCACCTGCTCTGCTTGCAGCTCTTAGGTGTATATTTTATTTAATGGCCTCCAATTTCAGACTCCTGTCTTTTTAAGATATGAACTCCACTATAATAAGAGATTCATGTAATAACACAACTGCAGGGTCTGTTTTGTGCAAATATGATAAAGCAAACTCACAATAACAGCCAGTTCCAATGAGGTTTGTTTTTTCTTAAATCACTTAGAAGTGTTTTCAAGTTTTTCACCTAAAATGTAAGGCTTTACCAAGCAATTGATTTCTGGTTTTCATTATAAAGTCACTTTTTTCTTGGTTGCAGATTAAAAAAATGCAATAACAATGATCATTTTTTTACCATATTTTTCTAGTTTTAGATGTTAACAGTCAGAAACTGGCCATTTTCATTCAGAATCCTTAAATAAAAAAATTAATTGCATACTTTTCCTTGTTAGGGATGCAAAATCAGCTGCTGGATTATGCCACAATAATATTTTCACTTGGAATAAAAAAAGAAATCACATACGTATGTTTCCAGCAAAGTATAAGCTGCATTAGTGGCACCTTTTCCTTAGACTTCTGTATTATAAACAAATAATAACAAAAAGACTCAGATCCATTTTGGAAGAATTACAGATTGAAGCATAAAATGATGCTTCTAGCTTGGCTGAGGGGAATTATAATGTAAAGCATATTAATATCATATTGATTTGCCATAACTGAGAAAGCTGTGGTGCTTGAGACATGTATAATTGGGTAATATAAAAGTAAAGAAATTAACATTACTTCTGTGCTAGTTACTGTAGGAAACAAAAGTAATTAAACAACTCCCTCACCCACAATGTCTCTGTGTGCCAAGTTTGAAAACTCTACCATGATAGACCATATAATCTTTATTCTGGGAATGTCTACAAAGAATGAAAGCAGCTCCTCAGAGGAATTTAGGGGTTACATTCTTCTTTGCAGTGTTGTATGTCCAAAATGTGAGATTTTTTTTTAATATCTGCCTACTGTTTTCTTAAGATGTAGTTAGTACACTGTATTCTTCTGTAATTTTACTTCAAAAGAAACTTTCTCTTGGCAAAAGCACATGATATTCTCTATCTCTTAGGCACAGGTTTTCTCCATTTATGCATTTTTGTTTTTATTTTAATCTGAAATGGAAGTTGCACAGTTGAAATACAGAGCAGATTTTTTTCTTCCCTAAGAAGGGGAGAAATGTGATTGTAAATTTTGTTTAAGGAAAGCCAAAAAAACCAAACTCTTATTTCAAGAGTATTAGCAGCTCTGCTTCCTACCAGCATGTGTCTGGAAACCATCACTGTTCACTATACAGCTTACCAGCCTGCTATAAAATTAGTGTTGAAGTAAATAACAGTCATGAGACAAGAAAGGGATTTTTCCCTCTGCACATCATAGAGAGTGTGTTTATCCTTCAGGCAATCAAACTACTAGATTTTACTGTAAAAAAAAATCCTAGGTAGGAAAGCACTCAGAAACACTGCAAGTAAGATACCTTGTAATATTATGCAAATAGAAATATCTTTTTCAGAAAAGTCTTTTTCAGAATACACTGAAATTCTTTAATGGTTTTGGTCAGTGCAGACAAATCAGGTCTTTGTGCATGTGTCTCTCAGCTTTTAAGATGGTATTCACATATTTGTTTCAGCCCAGGGAAGCATTGTTTCAGAGCCATCCCATTTGACTCCTCTCAGATGACAACCAGGATGGGTTTGAGCAGAATAAAGAAGCAGCCTTTATAAACTGATGATTTCCTTCTTGGTACCTCTCCTGGAGTGTTGTGTTCATCAGGCACCTCTGGGTCTGACGATCTCGGGCACAACGGAGCAAACTATAAAGCTTCTACTGAAAGAGTGTGGCTGTGGGTAGCAGGTCTGAAAGTCTGACATATGAGTTGGGCTGAGCATTCACAGCTTGTCTGGAGGCACAGAACTCTCTTTTCATAGCAAGCACTGTGACTGTGACACATCAGACCTACTGCAAGAGCAATGCACAGCTGATACCCACGAGACACATTTCAAGATTTGCCAGTCTCTCTGTGAGTTGGGCAATGCATTCCAAAGGAGTGGATTTGTTCTAGACATGTACAGTGACCATTTTCTGGGCCTTACAGATATTCACCAAGTCTGTGCCCAGAACAGGAAGGCAGCATGCTACAGAGAAACATAATTGGGATGCAAATAGATGTTTTAAATTTGCCAAAGAATTTTGCAGACTGCTTGTGGATGACTTGCAAACAGCAGAAGTATACTATGAGCAAAGTGAAATGATTTGTTTTGCCTAAATTTACTGCTGATCTGGAGGGTTTACATGTGACTTTCAGCTCCCTAGTTTTAGTTTCTCTGTGAAAAGTGATGAGAGAGAGATTCTTCCTTGGGACAATTCAGAACAATGACATTACATTGAATCCCTTAAAAAAGGATTTGTCCATTTTCCTCAGGAATTGGGGAGATTGATCTTTTACTTAGGTAGTTAAATCAGATTGTAAATAAACACATATTGTTGAAATTGTCCACTTAAGAGACCTTTTCAATATCCTGCTACTGTCCTTGCAGAGGCTCCACACTCTGGTGCTGCATTAGTGATGCTGTGCTTCTGCTTTGGAAGAGACTGAGGTCTTCTCTAATTCAAGCTCACAAAAGCACTTTTAATGCTGGAAACACCATGTGTGGCTAATTTGGGTGTGTTGCAGAGAGGTAAAGTTGACTGCCTTTTACACCTCAAGACAAAGGCTTTGCCTGAAGGCTGCTGTGCAGAAGAGCTCAAATCCTGGACTGACACTAACACTTTAGAGTCTGAGTGGAACTGGAAAAAAATAGAGCTTGCAGAAATTTGCAGAAGAGCTACCTTTATAATTTTGCTTGTGGTTTGAGTGTTGTGTATAGCTGTTAATTACAGATTTAGTTCACCAGCTAGGTGTGCCTGTTCAGGAACATGTATGTTCTCAAACTGATAATGGAAACTGCTGTCTGTTAATTCTTTTAAGCCTAGGAGTGTTGACATTTTTAAGAACGGGTTTTAGCCATAACTAGCATTATTTTATGGACACAGCAGAGATTCTACATAAAGCATTAATGCCACTAAAATCAGTGCCAGATCATTTGCTGTGGGTCAATGTAATCTGAGACAGCTAGAATTTTGGTTTACTTGTCAAACTGCTTACTGTTATTTTTTAAAATTAGCTAAAGAGCTATGTTTCCCTAGTCTTCTGGATATGTTCCTATTGTTTGTGAGACTGCTGGCATATTTTGCTTCACATATTGTCAACCCTGTCAACCCTGAATGCTCTGTGAAAGCAAATTATATGTTCACTGCTGTGCCATAATGTATGCTGCAGTACTAGTCACTTTTCATGACAAATTGTTCTTAAATCTACTTTCCAAATAAATGAATATACCTAGAAGTATCTTGTCTGATAAGCTTAAATTCACTTGTATCTCCAGTTATAACTAATGCCTCACATGATGCCTCTCTGTGTGAAAAAAATCCTCAAACATTTGATGATTAGATTTTATGTCATGCCTAATTTTCTAAGGCAATGACTATCCCACACAATCAGGATTTGCTGCTAGTGGGATATAAAGCTATACTTTGAGAAATGCAGCACATTGTGGAATATTCTTTGGGGTTCCATGTTCATGGCACTATATATTCCAGTATGAGTTAGGTACAGGCAAAAGAATAAAGTCATCCATTCACCAACCAATTTTCAAGATGAAGTAGATTAATGGCTTAATGAGGTTTACATGAGTATATCATAGAGTCATTGAATGTTTTGGATTGGAAGGGACCTTAAAGATTATTCATTTCCAACTTCCCTACCATAGAGAGGGACACCTTCCACTAGAACAGGTTCCTCAGAGCCCCATCCAGCCTGGCCTTGAACACCTTGAACTGGGAGTCCACAACCTCTCTGGGCAACCTGAGGTGCCTTACCACCCTTATAGTAATGAATTTCTTCCTAATATCTAATTTAAATGAATCATCTTTCAGTTTGAAGCCATTCCCCCTTGTTCTATCTCTATCCCTTGTAAAAATTCCCTGTGCTGCCTTCTTGTAGGCTGCCCTTTAGGTACTGGAAGGTGCTATAAGGTCTCCCCAGTGCCTTTTCTTCTCTAGGCTGAACAGCCTCAACTTTCCCAACCTGTCTTCAGAGGAGAGGTGCTCCAGCCCTGTGATTAACTTAGTGGCCTCCTCTGGACTCATTCCAACAGGTCAATGTTTTTCTTGTATTTGGATATTTGGATATCTGGATATCCAAACATGCATTTTATTTCAGAATCTCAGTTTAATGCAGAACTTGAATTATCATTTTATTATCATTGTTTAGCAAACGAATCTGCTCTAAATTCCATGCAATTGCAGTGTGATTTCATTTGAAACCTTTTTTCTGTCTCCTCATGGAAAAGGTATCACAAAATATTTAAAACCCTGTCCATCGTGAGGGCACAGCTACATTGTCTGTGGTAAAGCCAGTAAATAATTTCTACCAATTCTTTTTCTGAGCAAAATGTGAAATATTTTTCTCTGTGAAAAACAGGTAATTCTTTCTTGTCTGTTCTCTAGACTATTCTGAAGAAGCATTAAAAAACTTGAAGACTGAGTAAACTCTCTACTCTACTTTCAGAGTTTTCAGGTTTCTTATTCCTATGTACCTTATTTTTGTGCCTGAGGCAAGTATTCCCAAGAATCACATTAACAAAAAATAGCTATAATGGAAATTGCTTCTGCATTTTTCTTGTCAGATTTCTGGAAACCTCGATCCTGCAAATAAATACCCATCTATAACTTCACTTACATAAGTAGTCCCACTAAGCTCCATGACCCTGCTTGCACATGTCTGACTGCAGTACTCAAGCTGTGTATTTTAATGGTGTGTGGAAACTTCAGACATGTCATTTTTTTTCCAAGAGATAACCCTACTTACAAAAAAAAAATCAATGCTGGTTTACACAAAGTGTGTTTTACTCTCAAAGGCTATTTTCTTATCCTTCAAGGTAGTGACTTGACACCAAATTCATGAAGTCTGACAAAACTACAAACAAGAGGAGCACATCTCCAAGAGAAAGGTGAGAAGTTGTTTAGAAGACAATTTATGACAGCAGTAGGATACTATATGTGGTTTTGCAAGGATTGTAATTGAAGAACAAATTGAGCTTCTGTGGCCTTAACTGTATTATAGCCTTTGAAAAAATGAATGTTCATACAACTGAACCTACTCTATATATTTTTATAAAATTACACACAGAATGTATTATGACTTTGCTGTTTTCTCTTACTTCCTCTCCATCATCCTAATAGATGGTCCTTACTTGGCACCCAACCAGTGCTGTCACAAGGAGTTTGTGGAAAATTGTGCCAATATCCAGTTGTTTCCCCTGAAGACACTGTGCCACTCAGCAGGTGTTTAAGCATGAGCCTCTCAAAACATCAGAGAGAGCTGGTGGAATTTTTTCAGAGCAATCACCATGGTGTACAGGGACTAAAAGGTTGCACTTTAGTGACACAATGCTGTGTGGCAGCAAAAAACCTCCCAAATTGTCTCTGTGTTTCCTTTGAGGGATTGCTATACAATCCTTCTAACAGTTCCCATGTGCATATGCAATCAGTAAGTTTAATTTATGACCCTTGCTGCTTTCTAAATGTTTAATTAAGTTGGTACTTAGCACTGACTCATAAACCTATAAAAGCTGAAAGTGGTGAACTGATTATTCATTGCACCTGCCCTCCAAATATGTGTTCGTACTGAAAGCTGCTAATCAGCAGTCGTGATGCTAAAAGTTTGCTATCCAAGCACTTAAAAAGTAAGGGCATACCCTGCAAGCAATGGCATGGAAGAAGGATAGGGAGCAGGAAAGAGCAAAATCAACAAAAATCTCTTGCAAAAGAAAAGGACTTACATGTTTCCTTGGCCATCATACACCCATTTAGTACTGCCAATGCCTTCGTAGTCTGAAGCCCAGTAGTACAGGCATGCATTAACATGCAAGATAAACAGCAAGTATCCAGTTGTTCGAATGACCCTATAAAAGTCAACAGATTCCAGTAAAACAACTTACATTTTTCCTCTTTTTTAATGTAGGACTCATTACTTTTTTGGATTAACAATGTTAATGTTAAGCATCCACTAAGTAGTTCACCACCTGGATTGATTCAATGAAAAAAATAGCTGGCAGTTACCCATCTCTCACATCTGCCCAAGGTCAAATAAATATCTCTCCTAGAATATTTGACATGGGATAATTTTTAAATTATGGTTCTTTGAGGAGTTTATAGTCCACCTCTTTAAATGGCTATGAATATTTCCAGAAATTTGAAGCATTATTAATGAGGGTACAGAGTAAAAAATAATGTGTTTCTCAAACTCTTCTCAAGCTCTAAACTTGTAAACCAAAGCCAAGAAATGTCTGGGGTCAGAAATGAACAGCTTTACAAGACCTGAAGTATAAAGCCTGTAGTAGATCCTCTAAATAGTATGATTTAGTTGCTACAGCAGAAGTTATATCATTCCTAATCCCAGCTCTTATGCTTATGGCCAGTTCTTTGAAGAATACCAATGATGAACTACTTAAGCACCAAGCAGCTTTCTGTTTAATACAATAATGATCTCATTGTATATCCTCTGCTCAGTGCATGGGGATCAAAAGAAAGATCTCTTGGATTTAGATCTCTATTGAAATATTTATACAAGCTGGGGATAAATAAGTTCAAGACTTGCCTAAGCACAGGCTAGTAGTTAATGATTTTATCTGGTACAGCTAGAATTCGATGCAGTATGCAGTGCAGAATAACTGAATAAGTGGTTTTATGAAAATTTAATAAGATCTAACTAAGTTGTGTCTATAAACAAAGTTAAGGGAGATAATATCTCTGTGGTTGCTTCATTATACACTCCTATGCTGCTTCTTCAGGTGCCCTCCTTGGCCTCTCCATGCCATTATGTCTAAGAGTACTTTTCTTCTTTCTGATGCTCACAGATGAATGCTATTTCTCTGTTTAAAAGTTGCTGTTCTTCCAGGATATCTCTGTTTAGGATTGCAAGCTACAGAGAACAGCAGAGAGCTGTTGTGATCTAGTAATGTTGCAATATTGCCCATGCTAGGTCTTCTGCTCAAGTTTGAATCCATCAAAGTGGACTCCTGAGGACTGAGTGAAGATTCCAGAAACCTTTACAGTGTTATCTTTCTCTAGACATATGTTGAATTTATCACAATGAGAGGATAAGATGTAAGTAACTCTTGCTAGCTCTATTCCTACAAACTCAAACTAATTAGTTTGAGAAAAGAATCCCCCCAGGTATATCCACTTACTGTGTAGAAGCTTAGTTTGATATTATCTAGTTAATTGGTGTCTTAATGCTCAAAGTTTGACTATACCAACCTCAGACCAAAGAAAGATTGTCACATTAAAATAAAATGCAGTAGTTTGCACAAAAAGGCTGGGGTTTGTTAGATTTTTTAGCTCTTAGTTGCACTCTTCTTCTGTATAACTACCTCTGTTCTCCATTTATCAATGAGTATGAATTAGAAAATACATTAACTTTGTAATATTTAGATTCTGCAGTTTACATTCTGCAGTTTACATTCTGCAAGTGATTTAATATTGAAAATCTGAGTGGGCCTTTGACCTGGAAGCAAAGGCACAAGCAGCAACACACAGTTGTGGTTCTCAACCAATATCAAGCTAAAAACTCTGACAGGGCAGAGTAGCTGGCTCTGTCTTCCCAGCTACTGCATACATTTTGCAGGACCAGTGAGATCTTGCCCTGTGTGTCTTAGCCTTTCTAAATGAGCACCTTTCCTGTTTTTTGACATGTAAATAAACATCACTTCCCTCAAAGATGGTCTAGATTGAAGGTATACACATTTCCTTCTCAACCTGTCCTTTGAATAATCATTTCCCATTCCATATTTTGATATAGTGAAACTGTCCCTTGAAAACCTGTTTATTTGGGTGAAAAGGAGTTTTAAATTTGGTCTCATTTCTTCGAAATCTACATACACACAACAGTATTGTTACATACAAACTAATTACTTGATTCAGAATTGTCTATATAATTATATACTTTCTATATTATATATACTGTATCTCCCAGTACTCACTGCAAGTATTATAGGAGATACAGAAAAATCATTGAATTATGACTCCAAAAAGCAAAGCCTAAAATATGGAAAATAATTAATTTTAAAACAACTAATTTTAAAGCTTATCAACAATACAAAAAAGTTAAACACCATAAGGTGTAATGAAGACCCATTTTTTAAAAATGAAATTAGAAACTGGAGAAGGCAGAAATTCAGAAACTGACAAGGTATTTCTTCATCTTGTGGAAATTCAGTCCTCTCTTAAACCAAAATAATGATAATAATAAAAAAAAATTCAAAAACTCAAACCTAGCCAAAAAACCCAAATCAAACCACAAAGGAATTTTCAATAATTGAAAAGAGAGGGCAATAAGAATTAGTAATATATAAGTAATAAATAAGTAATATAAGAATAAGTTTTGTGAAGGTTAGCATCTCAAAAATATTTTAGTAGAACTTTCAAGCTTTTATTTCACAGCTACATGAAAAAATGAAAGAGATGATATTTGAACCTCCTTTTGAAATTTATATTTTTTTTAAATCTCATAAAATATCTAATTTGAATGTATTAATATCAGGTGTACTATTTTTGTGTAATAATCTCTGAAATAGAATGAGATGGTAACCAACATAATTTCTGCAGCACCAACAGACAGGAACAATATATGTGCCAAAACTGGGACAGGAAAAAAGGATCTGTTGGTGTAGGTATTACACAAGAAAAACTAGAACTGGTGACATTGATAATGGTGACAAAGCAGATGGGTCATTGGATCTTAGCAGCATCACTGGCAGCTGAGGGGCCTATGAAACTTGCCATAGCTTTGCCCATGCACTACTTGGGATGGATCCAAAATTCTTTCTGTCAACACAGAAGGTGAGAACACAGTTTAGCAGACTACAGTTATAATCACTATTTGAGAACTGTGCTGAACTGATCCTCATTCCAACTGTGGCCAGTGCAGTGAAGGATCAAGTTTCTGTATATGCCAGGTTCATGGGGAGAGCATGTTTGAAGAAAAATGTTGACACAGGCTCAGGCTCATAACTCCTATTAAGTACAAATAAACAGCTACTAAGGTTTTGGAACTGCTATTAGCAACCTAAAGAAAGTGTTCTTTAGCTCTTTCATTAAAGAAACTTTCTGAAACTTCTGATCAATTAAATTTTGGCAGCAGCATCGATTTGGTGAACATTTTGCCTGAACCAGGCCAGCTGAACTGAGCTAGATTTCATATGTAAGTGAAGCCTTATATATATTATTTTAATGATTACTATAAAAAGAGATATTTAAAAAAACCCTTTAAATTGAACAGTTAAAGATGTATCATATTCCACCCAGTGCTTAACTGACAACTCATGAAATGATATGAAATGCATTCTGTGCCAAGCTTTGTGTGCTACTTGAGTTCAATCAGCACATACCTGTAGATGTATGCTTTTTCCATAATAGCTTCCAAACGATCATTAAACTCAAAGAACGTGTTATGCTGAATGGAAAACAAATGAAAGTAACCCAATCATTATATTTCAGCACACATCTTTTTTATAATAGTACTGGCATTAATTCACATACACATTTTGAAAATGAATTTTTCAGTAATCAAGCTTTCTATAAACATTGCCCTGGCTCTGGCCAGGACAGGGTTAATTTTTGGGGTAGGTGGGAGGGGCAAGTTGGGAATAGTCCATGTTATTCTATACCACCTCAGGTCATTGCTGAGGGTGGGATACAGGGACTCTCTCTTCCAAGGAAGAAAGGTGTTCCTTCCTGTTGAGAAAACCTATCAGAGGGAGGTGTGTGGTATTGTTTATTATTGGGGAGTTTTTCCATGTGAATAATTTCTTTTCTTATACCCTCTGTCATTAGCAATGTTGTTTCTGGTGTTCAGTTTCGTCTCATTGTTGTTTCCAGTAAATTGTTCTCATCTCAACCTGTGATCATTGCCTTTTGTGCCTCCAGTTGGAGGGGGGCACCATACTGTTTTAGTGGGAGTACTAAATTGGAGAATATTATTCCTAAACCATGACAAACATTTAACAAAAATGTAAACTGAAAAGCAAAGATAAATTTGAGTTAAATGGGGTTTTTTGGGTGTTGAGTATCCCCTTAATCTGATTACAGAAATGACCTTGCACTTTACTGCAGATGAACTTCTATTTCCTCCAACTGATATAATTTCTTGGGCAACATGATCACAGAGAATTACATACATTTTTTCTCTTCCTGAAATTCCAGTAGTTCTCCAGTAAGCAGTCATATATTTCAGCAGCCATATACTAGAGGATACTCTGTGGTATCAACTGCAGCTCTATTGAATTCTTCCTGTTTAGTATTTGCAGTTGATCTTTAGTGATTGCATGTAGTTTTTTTTCTTTGTTTTTGTTTTGTGTATTCACAGTTGGTTGCCTAATACAAGGTACTACTTTATTTTTCATTCTTTCATGTTATTTTGGTTCTGATTTAAGGAATTTTGAAGTTTTATTGAATACTGAAGTGAAGAACACCCTCATTTTATTGTCATAGATCTTGTGTCCCTCCCAGCTTTAAATGAAAACCAATTCTTTGTCAACATGTTGATTTTGTGCAGAGAAATGCATTTAGCCACAGAGTGGCTTCCTAGATATTGTGTTCTAATCCCTCCTCAGACCTTTTATTACACAGCTCCAGGTGTCTTTGGGCTCTATACCAAAAGTAGGCTTGTGCTTGATAGATTTTCTGTATATAGTTTATATTGTCCTTAAAATTACCTCCTTTGCTTTTAAACACCTGACATAAAAAACAGAAGGGGAAAATACACTGGCATTAATTAGTTGGGGTTTTTTTTAATCTTTGAAAACTAAGCAGGTAATTTGAGATTAATCTAATTTAAATAATGTGAAAAACCTAGCTTTAATAAAAAATACTTTTTGAAATTAGGATATAATAAAGTCAGCAGAAAAATAAGAGAATAAGGGCTTAATTTGGCTAGACTATTTAGTTATGTTGTACCTTTGTCTGATGATATTTTAAAGTTTCTAAATTTTCTAAATTTCATATTCCTAAATATTATAAAAAAACCTTTCTGTTGCATGGCAAAAACATCTGTGCATGGTTAGCCATCCACCACTAGCACAGAACTTACCTTTAGCATCCTGTTTGCTCGAAGTGCTGGATTAAATCCAAAGACGAAGTATAAAAGGTCAAATGGAAGCACTGATATCACATCAAGCTGTTGAAGAGTAGAGAGGTCAATTTAAACTTCATAGTAATCATAATGTATTTATTTGCTGTCAAAACCCTGCTTAGACTGAATCATGACTGGTATAATATTTGAAGAGTCAGCATGCTAAGCATGTAGCTTCCTAAGTACTGGCAGGTAAGATTATCTCTTTGAAAACATCAGCAACTTGGCTCTGTCCTGCTTTTGAGTCCCCTGTGCCTGAGATTTTAATCTGTTTCATGTGGATTATTAACACTGTCTCATATATTTCATTATTAATACATTCTGGGGTTTTTTTCAATTGTAGTTCTGACCAGACTAAAATGTTTGACATGTGGTGAGTGCAGGTGGGGACACCACTACACAGGCACTTCTTAAATGTCCTTCAGCTTTTAAAACAAGGCTGCCTACAGGAATTTGAGGGAGCACAATGAATTAGGTTTCTTTCTTGCAACCTGCAGAAGGCATGTGTTCCAAACAACAGATTCTTTACAGGATGATAAATTTGGCTGGGATTTTGTTAGTTGGGGGTTTTTTTAATAGGTTTTTTTCTTCCATCATATTTGTATGCTATTTCTTCCCATACTATTAAGGTTTTCAATATCTCCCTGCAGTCCATCAACTATGTGATTACTCTTCTTATCTGCAAGCTTTATTCTTTATCCAAAGATAGAGAAGGAAAGCTGTGGAAAATTTATCTTTTCCTTTTTAAGGATCCGTGGATGCCTTGCTTTGTTGCTGTTATTGCTTGGGAGTAGGAGAGGGATGTGGAACTCTGGGCTTCATCTCACCCTAATCAGAAATGCCTTTGCTGTGAGGGGTGTAAATGGAGTTGGCAGCAACCAGCCTGCAGCACTGACTTTTTATTCCATGCAAGTAAGAAGAAATTAATACCTGAACAGTGTGCAAAGCAAACTAAAAAATTGGTTGAGGAGAAACAGTGTCTTTTCCTCTCTCTCTCTCTTCCTCTCTCAGACACATGTCTAAGAGGAGGCAAAATTTAGTCAAAAGTGCATTAATATCAGTAACTCTTAATTAGTACTTAATTATATGACAAATTCCCACTAATATCTATATCTTGCATGTGGTGAGAACACTCAACTCTCATTAGTTTCTCCAGAAGTCAAGAGCTCTAAACATACAGCAAGTGTGAACTTAAAATAAAACCATAGAAATCCACTTAGGTCTCTTGCTTTAAGTTTGACTCTGTTGAACTCATTTGACTGCATGGTGTATATCTTGCACTTTTGGATAGCTTAATATCAAGTATTTAAGTAATAATGACACAGTCACAGAGAAAAATTTAACTCTGAACAAGGCAGGCTCAAAAGTAGAGAAGAGAGAGGTCAATAACTGAGGTGTGTGCTTAGTGTCCCAGAGCTGTATGTGCATCAGAAATTCGGTAAACTGCCTATCTTCTGTTGGCAAAATAACCACAACATTTATGAGCAACACGAACAATCTTCTGAAATCAAATGCATCTTTGTTTTTACAAAGTGCCATGAGCATCAAAAATTTTAGTTTGAATTTTTGACTGCTCTTGTGAGTGATGAACTGTTCAGTATGATGAGATGCTTCATAAGAGTTTACAGAATAGAGTTATCATGTCTCTTAAGGAGTTTTAATTTTGTTTAATGAATCCCTGGCAAATGGTGCTGTTGTCTTTAGTGTGTGCTGAGATGACCTCACATAAACTAATTGAATTCTATTTTATTAATTTATTATCATTCCAAAATAATACTTAGAATTGCATTTATAAGTATTCTGTCTTCCAGTTAAAGACTGTTTATGAAGATGGCAGTCTTCAGCAGGTGAGCACTGATATGCCATCGAGCCAATGCTTTCTGGTGATGTTATTAAACCAACAGTGATGATTTTCAGTGAATTAAAAAAATCCTGTGAAATCCTAACAGCCAGAAGCATATCAATATCTGTAACACAGGCTCTACTTACCCGAAACTTCACAGTGCTGCGGTAGAATTTCTCTGTTTCAGCTCTGTCTGACTACAGTGATAATGAAAGGAGAGAAAGGCAAAGTCAAGAGCAGAATGTCAAGGATGAGCCTCTGCTACTCAACAGTATAATAGGGGTGATAGTTCAATTAATGGTGGTCTAAAAGTATGAATGGAGAGACAGCTGTAGCTATTTCTGAGAAGTAGTAGTTTTATTACTCTAGCTTATATTAGATCAAATTTTATTAGAACTACTTGAAAAAAATGAGGGTTGGGGTTTGTCTGATTTTTTCCAATCTTGATGTTAGTTTAGAAAAGTACATTACATTTTTTTCCACCAAACTTCCCTCTCGAGACATCTGTACCACTTCATGCTCAACCCAACCCTCTTCAATTTCATGGCAAAAATTGCATTTTTCTGCAGTGATTCCAAGAAAAAATTAAAAAAGTGTTTCTAAGGGTGCTGTACAAAATTAGCTCTTTGAATGCTAGCATTAACATACTAGCATTACTAGCATTATAATAATCAACACTGCATTCATTAGTAGTGATTAGCTTTTTATTTTTAAATTGTTCTTCACGGGAACTGATGCTAATAGAATAAGAAAGGGTAATCACAAGTATATAAAGAAATTTATCTATTATTATACTTTCTATCAGGGAAACTTTAAAAATAGCTTTAATATCCTAAGCATATTTCCATTCCAACTTTCACTATTATAAATTCAAATGTTAAACTAAATGCAGGAGATCAGGCAGGAGATGGTTTCTGTGCACTAAAATCTGTGAATTGTAGAAACGGCTTCAAGGGAAATACAAGCTGAGCTTCGTATGCTAGAGTTTTAACTTTGTTCATAAAAATTGAGTCTTGTGGGATTTAGGCGAGATCCAGTTACTGATGTCTTGGTGTGGAAAAATACATTCCACTGCACTGCATTTAATATCTATTGAAATGATATTTGCACAGCTTTGTCTGTAAAGGTATCAGTAATATCGTGTATGAACAATGTATAAAAGTTTTTGTAAAACCCCTGAACTAAAGCTAGTTCCAAATTAGATTTGAAGATATATAATTTTGAATTTTCTGTCTGTTGGGCACAGTAATGTTATGCTGAAGTTATCAAAACTTTTTTTTTTTTCTGATTTAGGTTCCTTTTTTTTCTATAAGAAGTTAAAGAATCAAAAGCAGGGAAGACTTTAAAAGAAAGTTAATGTTTTAGATACCCTTTGGTAGTTAAGGACAAGCTTTCACCCCTTTTCAGATACTTGTTTAAAATTTTATTTTACATTTTCCTATAAAAAGATAACACAAAAATAGTAGCAAGAATCAAAATTGAACATACATATTTTCCCCAAAGAAATGATCACCAATACATTATTTTTGAATTATCCTAAAATTACAGGGTTTTGCTGTGATTTTGGAAAAAAATAAAACCACCATCTCACAATGTGTTACAAAGCATGCATATCCTGTCCAACCCTAGCAGAATATGCCCTGTCTTCAACTATGATTCTGGTACAGGGCAAATGGAAAGGTGAAAGTTTCACCCAAGCATACAAGCAGACAAATATACGCAAGAGTACATATGATATAATCACTGATTCCAGTGAGGAATTTTTTACAGCTATATGCCTGTTTCAGCTGCTCTCATCTAGTGCTTTCAAATCTGTTTATTTCAATTTGAAGAATTTAGGTAATGGATGTGTTTCTTCCTGCATAGGATAAGGGAATGTCAGTGTAGAATGGAAGATCAGTGAAGAATATACGTATCCTTTGATAAATAAAAAAATGACATAGATTTGGCATAGTGGTAAAAAAGAAGTGTCAGATTGGATGAATTCCTGTGCTCTGACACACAGGTACTGGCCATGGAAATCCCAGTTCCAATACTTACTATTATATCTCCCCCTCTGATGAAGCGCACTCGGGGCTGGAAGATGATCAAGTCGCACAGGTAGCAGATGTCACACATTGCATCAATGGCAAACCAGTAGATTGAGTTGCTGGGGGTTTGGTAGGGGAACACGTAGCGCAGGGGAATAAACCAGCAGTTCCAGTTGTAGGCGATTGTCACCAGCATGAGCCATGCCACGTAGCGGCGGTCTGGAAGAAAAACGTGGAGTGCAGAGGCATGGAACTGGAGTCCACTGCCATTCTTCTAGACACATTCATTCTGCTGCAGTCCCTGGGAATGATTCTGCCCAGAGCAACTACCACTCTCCCTTTTGCCACTGGACATTCTAAAGTGAGACAGCTTGGAAACAGGAGTCACACAAGGAATTGGCAAAAATGAGAGCGTACGGAATTCAGTGCGTCTGAAAAAAACTTATACGATCATTTTGCATGCTGCTCATGTATATTGTAACTGACAAAAGAATTGTTTGTACCTAATGAATGGTACAAATTCCAGATCAAGAAACAGAAGACTTGAGCTCTAATACTGGTCAGTTTGCGTATCACCTTTGTGCACACCACCTTTACAACTGGTGTCACTTTTCCCTGTTTGGAATAAGTGTTGTTTAGGACAAGATCTCAGTGTCCCTGGGAGTTGCAAACTGTGTATCTTATGGTGGCTCACAGGGGCCATGTAACACCAGGCCACTTAAATAGGACTTTACCCCATTCTATTACACAGCTTCTAATTTACCTGTGTATGAGTCAATGGTATCTGGTAGTTTCATATACTCCCTATATTTTTTCAGTGGAGGTTTTTTGAATTTACAGCACAGCATATCACAGTAATGATCCTCCTCTGGTTTTGCTTCTGCATCGTCTTTCTTTTCTTCTTTTTTTTCATCTTTTTTATCATCTTTTTTATCATCTTTTTTTTCGTCTTTTGGTGGGGGTGGAGGCTTCTTTGGTGCTAGACACATAGATAACCAAAAACATTGGCATTTTAATAATGGTTCAATTAATACACCCTGTTTTAACATAAACAAAAGCTTCATCATGTGAAAATATCTTTTTAAAACACTGGGCAGTGACTAAAGTTACAATTAATTGTATTAAATACATAGAAAAACACTTGAAGAATAAAATCACCACTGGTATAAGCATGTGCATCTGCTATCATGAACAAAGAATTTATTTTACAGAGTACAATATCTATATTACTGAATTTCCCTTGACAGTGTCTACAAGTTATGCCTTTTATAAGACTGATAAGAAAAATGTTAATTCATAATTCAGCATTAATTAATGCAACTGAGTATTTCTCTTTACATGACTGTTGCAAACATGGGCTGATCTCCCCTCTCCTGATGTAAGATGTAGCAGGTGAAACTAATGGGAAGCCTATGGTTTTGTACATTTCTAGGCTTATAAAAGTCTTGTAGCACTTCTTTGAACCCAGTTCTTCCATCTTTGAACTGGATAATGTTGTTTGCATGTGTGTCCTATTAATTCTGGTGGCTTTACCTCTGATTAGGATACACAGTCTTAGCAGTAAACTGAAAATCTGGATCTATAGGAAGCTAGGAAATAAAGGGTGTAAGTTCTATAAAGAGAACAAAAGAGGTAGATAAGCAAAAAAATAATCTTAAAAAAAATTAATTTATCACTTCAGATATTTATTACTCTTCAGACTCCAATTTTACAGCTTTTTAAAAAACACATAAGGGTTGGACAGCTTCTAAAAATTGCCAGAACAGAAAATCACCACATTCAATTATTTATGGAAAGGAAAGGAAAGTCAAACTTTCCTCTGAAGAGGAAAAACATTGATTTGTTTTATGTTTCATGTTTTGTCAAAAGTCAATGATTAATTAATGTCAGATGAATTTGCTCTATTTAAAGCATGGATTTAAAGTCCTCAGTGTGTCCAGATTTCTGTCAAGGCTAAAATTTTATTTACTTTATTTATGCAGCAGATCTCATATCAAAGTGACTAACATCTACTCATAAGATATATATGTTTCTTCATATGTTTCAGATTCATCTCCATGAATAAACATATCTGGGAGCTATTTCAAAATACAGAAAGCTTCTTGACATGGATGATTCTAGATACTGCCTCTATAAGGTTTTTCCCCACATTCTTCAGTGATGTCATTGAAAGGGAGATTGTACCTAAAGACTCTGGCTTACTGAAGACAAATAGGGATAGGTTGACTTCAGTGAGTGGGCACAAAATGAGCCTTTCTAGTGGGTAAACACACTGTACTTACAAAAAAAATCACAGTATTTTCTCTTACCACAAAATTATTTTCAGTTTTAAGCTGAACAACTGCACAACTATTTCTAGAGTTACTTACAAGCTGTAGGACTTCCTTCAGGTGAAGATATGACTGGGTCATTCAGCTTTTCCTTATAGACATTTGCCCTTTCTCGCAGTTTTTTTACAATCTCTTGAAGTTGGGCATCAGTGTACTCGTTTGTTTGGAAACGCGGTTGTGTTGGCTTCTGTGCACTAATTAAAACAGAAGGGGAGAAAAGTTTAATGTACTGGAAACCAATGGAAGGAAACAGGGGTAATTCGATTTCTGAGCTGAAGCCAGACATTAAGATTGGATCTTTATTGAGCCCAGTGCTTATTCATATCACTTAATTCATGCTAATGGAAACCTAAGTCACCTGCCCTTGCCTCCTGCTCATGCCAGCAGCACTGTGTGATTTCAAGCAGAGAAGGTCAGGGTGCCCTGGTTTTCCTACTGCACAGTGGCTTCCCACTGCTGCTTTTCCTCAAGTTCTGCTGTGGCTGTGTAAGGCCTAGAGTTTATCTGATGTATTCAGCAAGTTACAGGGCACACTCTTCACTTCTGTGTATAAAAATGTGCTTGCCATTATATGGCAATATCCTAAAGATCACAAGAAATGCAGGTAGGGGAGGAGAGACTTATGCTTACTTTAAATTTCCTTATGTTGGGAAAATTGATTTAATCTATGTTCTTTATTGTTTATTTTGGCTAACATGAGGTAAAAAAAAGTTGCATCTGTTTTCAGTGGAAACAAGACACTGGTCTTATTGCTGAAGTTTCTTCTTTTCCTGCTAAGAGTTTTCTCAGGGTCATAGTAACAGTAAGCTGATATCTAACACTCACAGAATTTGTTCAAACCTGAGAACTATTGATTTTCAAACACTTGCAGACTCATACTCTGCACCAAAATGAATGCGTTCAGTAGATTTTATGCATGCTGGACAGTCAAATAGAAAATCTAGGTGAAAGTGATTATTGACCAACTCTTCTGTGCTTATTCTTGCTTGAAATTTCATCCTCGATTACTTGCTACTGTCTGATTTTGCAGACTGGGGTGGGTTTTGAGTGCTACTCAGCTGGCAGCTGGGCCACACATTTGGACTTCCTCTGTGTAGAGACCAGGGCATGTTTTTTTTTCTGTATCCTTGACTCAACCCTTCTCAGCTGTTGTGACACGCTGATGTCAGAGATGTGTAAATGGCTATGACTGGCACAGGGCAGCTCCAGCTCTCCTCCCAGACAGGTCACAATTGCCACCCCTGTGCTGAAACCCTGAAAGCTGTGCCCAATATAGGGGCTACAGCAGGGAATTGTTCTTTCTTTCTTAAGAGCTTTTCAACTCTGTCCCAAGTACCACAGGGGTGTGGCTGCAGCAAGAGCAGTGGCAGACCAAGAGTGACTTATACTTAAAATGTCCAGATTCTGAAGAAAATCTTCCCAAATGTGAGTAGAGAGGAAAGTGCTATGAGAGTACCTTGGGTAGGGAAGAAATGAACACCACTGCAAAGTGATCTTTGAATAAACACCATGTCTCCTCAAGACCTAAACCTACTTGGAAATTTTAACAGAAGGAGCTGTAGCTAAAAAGGGAGAGTGTCAGAGTGGGATGTGTGCAGCTTTTTGAGAAGCAGTTTTCTGGAGACACAACACAAATCACAGTGCCCAAGGAAGTGTAATTTAAGCATGTGAAAATCCTTCAGCAATAAAACCATTGGATGGAGTGGAGACATGCTGTTAGAAGCAGCAGAAGAAACAAGAGTTTGGAAGTATATGCTTGTCATTCCTCTACTTGAAGTCTTATATACTGTCTATGTATTAAAACTCCCCAGACAGGAGATTAATCAAAACAGTTCTGATACATTTTGTAATCTCATCACAGTTCCTTTTGTGTCACATTGTCCCTTTGCTCAGGCCATCTGCAATGTAATGACTTCCTTTCTTGTTCTGAGCTAACATTTCACAATTAGTTTTTTGCTTCTATGCAAAGAATTTAAAATAATTTAGTCTTTGCTGTTGCTGTATCTGCTCAGGTTTTTAGCTATCTTATAGTTAGATAGCACTTACCAGAAATGTCATGCCAAAGGCCCCTTCTATCTCCTTTCTAGGAATAAGCTACAAATCGCTTAAGATTTTCCTCTTATTTCACAGATTTTCCAGCAAAAGTTAAAGTCTCCTCTATCATGAATTTGGTGCACTGTAGCACAGGGGAACCATGTTTCCATTTGGTACTGATTAGAATCTATGTGACTTAGTTTAAAGTTATTTGCCCCACAGCTGATGAGAAATTGATTTTCCTTGCCCTACTTTTTTGTCTTGCATTGCGTCTTACTCCATTATTTTCTTGTAATGAAATGCTTACTTTAATTTTCCTTTGGTTAGTACAGATGGAAGAGGCTGCATGTCAAACACTGCTAATTTGAGGATGTTTATTGTACATGCACTTTGTGTGGAGGGGCACTTTAAATTACCTGGGCTAATGAAGCCCATTTAAACTTCACTAAATCACTTTTAATTAAACTTGACTCCTTCTCTCACATCGTGTGGTGCTGGGATTTGGTTCTAAGCTGTTATTCTTTAAGAATGCTTTTCCTTTAAGAAATTTATCTTTGACATTTGTGCAGTATGTTACAATAGGCCTAGGTCTATATTACTTATTCTCCATGTAGTCCGTTACAGAGCGGAAATGTTTCTTCCCTGTGCAATAATTTCATGTGGCCTAGGAAATGAAAATCAGGACTGCAACTCACGTACTACTCACACAGTCTTGTTACTACTTCAAACATATTTTGTTTAACCATAGCAATGTATGTAACACGAGAATTATAATAATATTTTTTTATATTTGTAATTTGTAGATTTTATTTTTGTAACTTGTAGATTTAAACTTATTTGTTTAGTGATAAAATTGCAATGCCTTTATTCTCCCCAAGCCACAAGAGAAGATTTAGACACCTACAGCATCATTAAAGAATACCACCTTGAAATAGGCTATGGAAATATTGGGTGTACTAGTGTATGCAACAGCTATTAAGTACTGTGGATTGAAAGTTTTCTGTGTTAAGAGTTCAAACAAACAGTGATAAGGAATGCAGTAGTTATTTTAAAAGGTTTGCCCTTTTCTAAGTTGCAGTCTAGATTTTAATTCCTTCCTGTTTCTGGCCCTGAACACCAAATACCTGAGTTCAATTCCATCTTTTATCTACCAGATGAC
This sequence comes from Notiomystis cincta, assembly GCA_013398075.1. Taxonomy (NCBI): domain Eukaryota; kingdom Metazoa; phylum Chordata; class Aves; order Passeriformes; family Notiomystidae; genus Notiomystis; species Notiomystis cincta. Next base: position 161,752 of record VZRX01020492.1, read on the forward strand.
CCCTGACAAAATATATTTCGTAAATGTATGCTGCCTGGAAAATATCCATAACACTTTTTGTTGATTTCAGTTATAACCCTATTTTTTTGCATCAGTTAAGAAACTTTCTGCTAATTACATGGAAATAGAGTTCTTGATCTTGCAATAGATCTTCCAATGCTTTTGTTGAGCTCTGATGTTGTGATTTATGATTGCATTTGCAAACTGTGTCTTGACAAAAAAATTTTCTTTTCTGAATAAATTATGGAGAATCTGTAATTCAGGTAATCAATTTTCAGAAGGATATGATAATATGCAAAACATGATGGCAGAGGTGAGAAAGATTTCAGTGAGACAGAAAAATGTAATTCCAGGCACCAAGAAATGTATTGATTCAAAAACACATCCTCAATTTTTGCTGACAATCCCAGTGTGAGTAATGCCATAGAAGCCCTGAGTTCCAAGCATAAGATCACTCACCCTAAATGACTAGGAAAACTGGTACTAGAAAGAACCCAATGTAGTCACTTGCTTAGTTCAGCAACAGAGGTATTCCAAAAAGCTAACTTTCACTATTTTTACTATGCTGTCTTTATAGTCCAAAGAAGGCTTGCCTGAGGAGAGGTTCAGAATGACTGAGATAGGTTTCTGCTCTGAAACACCTGTGAAGAAAGAGTATTTTCCTCCTTTACCTGCACAGGATGCTGACAGGGGTTTAGGAGTGAGCTTTAATATTCTCTTTCATGATTTTGGTACAAAATGTAGTAGTGTGCTAATGATGTTTAATAGGACATCGGATTTGGAAGATTAAAAAGTAGGAATGATTCCTATGCAGGAAAATTTGAATTATTTAGTCCAAGTAATAGAAATGAGGACAAATCTAATGCCCCATACTGCATAAACATACTTAGAATCAGATTGTAAGAATTTTTTTGTGACTGCTGTGATCATCAGTTGCAGGTGACAAAAGGATAAATATCCAAGTGTTTAGTTAAAGGGAAGTTGCCTATCAGCCATACATAATCTGGCTATGAAAAACACTGGTGCAAATGAAACTGCAGAATGCACATAACAAACTTCCAGGGGAGTAGGCATTTATATCAGGGTATAGGCCGTTGTGAGAGTTATTGTGACCAGCTATACTCAAAAGGTGAATTTCTGTAGGAGACTCTAGAAAGTCTCTCAGAATGGCCAAGGCTACTGGGAACATGACTTTGGAAAGGACAGCCAAACAGATTGAGATATAAAAAGATCATCGTCTATAAGTTCAAATTTTGAGAAAAAGTATTGTGAGAACAATAAATGTGAATAGAAGATGGTGAATTAGCATGAGTTAAATGTTGGAGGAAAGTTTCTAAGCCTTCAATGACCAGAATTCTAGGCAGCCTTTTACTATGATTGAGGAGCACTTGAAACAAGTGTGACAGACTTCAAGATTGTATTAGCTGAGATCATGAAGACTGTGATAGGCTGTGATTCCCTAGAGAGCAAAAGAATGTATGCAGCATGACAGGAAATCCTTCCTTTCCAGGAAATGAACTTGAAATATATAAAGGTTTGGGAAGAGGATAAGGGACTTAACCTGCATGTTTACCACCTACTCCTTCTTCCAAAAGTCCTAACAGCTCAAGTACTAAGAAAGTAAGCTACCAAGATAAATACATTATTATAAAGCCTTGGAACAAGCTGTTCACACATTAGAGTCCATGGACTTTCAAAAAGCTCTTAATTAAATTTTTATTTTTCTTAACAGTCTTGAAATAAGTGTTTTCCTCTGACCCATCATCTTTTCCTTTAATCACAGAATCATCAAAGTTGGAAGAGAACTTCAAGATCATATAGTCCAACAGCCAATTCAGCACCATCATAATTATCCCTAAACCAAGTGCCATATCCAGATGCAATTTATTCCAATGCCTTTCCACTTTTTCAGTGATAATTTTTTTTTTCTACTATCTAATCTGAACCACCCCTGGCAAGGGAAAGTGCCTGATCATCTTTACTGATACAGAGACTGTCTTTTTCTATTTGCTCCATTTTTGAAATACTGGCATTATATTAACTTTTCTTTGCAATAAAACAGGACCAACCACATTTTAATTTTCATTTCATTTTAGGATTGAGTTCTTCTTCACAAAGCAATTTTATTTTAAACTGATGTTCCTTTGTCTTAATATATATATATATTATTATCTGTTTCATTAATTTAAACTTAGTGATATAATTTTGGGTTGGTTTTGGTTTTACATATATATATAAGCAAGAACGGGCCATAAGCATTTATGACCTTCATGCTGACAGCATATAAAGAAATTTTTCCATTGGAATTCATTTCTTGTCCTTAGTTCTGAATCTTTGTACAGAAATCATGCTTGTTTGGGCCCTAAGCAAGTGTTCTTGAAAAAAAATGCAGAGATCATCCATTTCCCAGATCTCATGTTGTATTCATAAAGCTAAACAGATATGGAAGCAACAGTGTTCAAGGAAGGCACTATCTTTCAGACTTATCCACTGGTATTGAACTCAGAATAAACTTCTTGATGCAATGCAGACTGAAATCTAATCATCTAGGCTGCAGAGATTCCTGCTTTTTAGCTCAAATTTTTTTCACAGCAGCTTCTTTGACAATCCTCCTAGTTATTCAATCACAACAATCTGTGAATCCTCTAATCTTCTTTACAGTACTCTCTAAGGAAAAGTCTGTCTCAATGCTGAACACATGGAACTCTCACTGAGGTACCAGATTAAAATGTGAATAAGATCTTATTTTAATTAAAAATTCTCCACTAGGAACTATAAAAGTAGTCAAAAGAAAGTAATATGAATGTTGAAAGTATCAATTAGCTATGAAAAAATCAGCTTTCCTTATGGTAACTGGTGGTATAAAGTTGTTTAATTGCAGTAGCTATTTACTATGATGTGAAAAATAAGGACAGAATAATTTCTAATACTAATTGCTGTAGAACAAAGATATAATAGTCTAAGGAAGTAATTCTCATTTTTCCCTTATCTGGTGCTGTTGTGTCATTGGGGCTTTCTTATCTGTAAGTAATCAGATCTGTCTGGGACATTTGCCACTTATCAGTTATTTTAAGCATTTTAACATTTAAATGAAAACACATAACTTGTTTACATAAGCCTATAATTTATGGCTATGTGAAATAATTTAATCAGATTATTTTCAGGTGTTGTACAGAGTTTATGAGCACAGCATAAACCCTTCTTCCTGTTTTCTATCCTTCAGTTTTTCATAGTATGCAAGGAATTAAAAACAAAAATGAAAATACCATAAACTTTCCCATTGTGAATGCTTTAAAAGGTTGGAAAAAAGTTTCAAATTTGAAAAACTTAATTTCCAATAGATGCTTTCATTTCTCATCTTTCCCAGGATCACAAACTTGTAAAGAATCTTTTCCTCTGAGATGACTTCCAATTCCTGCTGTTTAAGACCATCCTTTCCCCTTCTGCCAGATCCTGACACATTCCTTTCCAAATGCAGAGACAAAGTCGGTGTGTTCCCAGCAGACACTGGTCCTCACTTCTTCTCCTGAGTTTATTTACCCAGGGCACTCAATAAAACTGGGCTGCCAGATGTCTTTGGCTCCTCATCTGACCCTCATATCTCCACCTGCCACTGTTTCCTCTGTTCCTCTCCTGGGCTGCAAAAATTGGGATGTTTTCATCCTAAATTGCTAAGATTTGAAGAAAGAGTAGATAACTGGAAACAGTGTTTTAATAGAATATGTTGGAGAAGACTGAGCATAGACATGAATACTAACATTTGCCATGAAGCAATAATCAGTTTTCTTTAACTAAATGATAATAAGCATTATATCTTACATTTATATGCCTCTTAGATTTATCAAGAAAGGCCCTGATATATTTGCAAATGTTTGGCACAAATGTAATTTAATTATAAATGTTTTATATTACACATTGTAGTGTACCTATCACAATGCTCATTGTTTTGCTTTTTTCTCCAAAAATGACTCAACATATAATAGCAGAGATAACATTTTGAATAAATTATAATTTCTTCCTTTACAAAAAATGTCTCTTACTTTGAAAAAATATTAGGTAAATTTAAAATACACAAAATGCACAGAAATTGTTTTAATTAAATCAATCAATAGCAAATTATAACAAAGGATATCCTTACTTTGTTACATATCCAAAAAAACCCAATTTCTTCCATTGATACATTAGCAATGAGTATATATGAATATTATGAGTATATAATTTGAAATAATGCAAGGGTAAAAAAAGGAGCATTTCAGTCTGTATAATGACATTCCTATCCTTTCCTCACTTCATTTAATCTTGAATGAAAAACTTCTGAATCCACTACTTTTTAATTTCAGGCTACCTACTTGATTGCCATGCAGAGTGAGTGACATTAAATAGCAAGGGTAACTGCATCCTGCAGATCAGACAGAATTTAAAGGCTCTGGGAAAATACATCTCAGCAAAGATTACAGCAAGTTTAATCCATTTTGGTACAGGCAGCACACCATCACCTTTCTATTTAATTTGCAGGTTCTCAATGTAGTCATTTCAGAAACTCAAGTCCAAGAAGTAGAAATGACAAGCTCTGAAAAAAAGGCCTAAGCAGAGGGAATATAAGCGCTAAGAAAAATATTTTTATTTTTTAACACATTAATGTCTTTCCAGTCAGGCTTAAAAACCATACTGGATACATCCCATCTGTTTATGATTTTGAGTACTGCAGTGATTAGCTGGAAACAGCTAAGGAAATATATTAGCCTCTCCATAAAATGTACTTGTAATAGTGTTTAAACTGGGATTTTTCATAAGGCCCAGCACTGGCCTTGTTTTTGATTGGAGTTTATTGCCCTGAGTGCCATTTTCGTACATCCCTGGTGTTCCCACAGTAATCAAGGATTTCTAGAGACTCTGCAGAGGGTTGATACTGGGTCTGCTCCACTAATGTGCTGGGATTTTGTACTTCTGATAGGACAGAGTTTCTCTAAGGTGCATCTACTTGGTGAATTGATGTGTTGCAACTAGTGGATGGCAAGCACTAATAAGCACAGTAATTTTCTTGGTCGAGGGTACTGAGGCAAATGAAGTGCATTACTCACTAAGAACATGCTACCAGCAGGAGTTCTCTTTAATAACCTGGCTATGCACCACATAGCAAATTGCCTCTTAATCTTTGTTTTGTTTTCTTTTCTTGCTATTAGCCAAATTAAAGAGGAAAAAATCTTCTTTATAGAAGGACTGGTAGAGTCTATTAAGTAATAGGATATGGCTATGAGAAAGGCAAACTGCAAGCATGAAGTTCAGTTTGCCTGAACCACCCATGGTCATATAGAACTTTGCAGTACTGGAGCTCCCTTTTGTTTGAAAATGCTGAAAGCTGTGTTTCTACATTTAAAAAGCAGAATCAGATGAGTATATTTTCTGGATGGAAATACTATTTTTTTTTTGTATAAATGTAATATTTTATTAAAATTTCTTTAGTGCCTTTTATATTAACATATTTTGTAATAGCAAGATTCTAGATAATAGATTCTGTAGATACAATTTTTTGTTCCTCTCTAAACATAACTGAGAGAATATGTAAGATTTTGAGATGAAACCTAAAAGTATAGGGAGTCCCAGTTACTTACAGCACTTTTTTTCCTTTATGTGGTCTTGAATATTTAGCCTCCAAATATGTATTATTATTTTATGCAGCATTTTGCACAGCAGGGTTCATGATCTTTGACTGGGGTTTCAGTGTACTGCCTTAGTATAAATAGTACATTGTAATCTCTTTGGTAATCTGGGAAGATGAAATACTCTTACAAATTCAAGAGGGCTTAAAGGCTTTTAAAAGACACAGAGGAGAGAAGAGGTCATAGAAGCTCTTTGTGTCACTGTTTTCTCTGATCTATGCTCTCAGATGTTTTGTTTACCTTCTCCAATACTCTACTTTTTCCAGGACTTGCTGCAAATTCTTTGTCTCATGCCTCGAAGCTTTGAGCTAGTTTCCTGTTAATAAGACTCCCCTCTCTTCTATTAGAGTGCAAATGAGGTGCTGAGAGTTCTACTCCCTTATTTCTTGCTGTGAAGAGACAGGGTAGTCTTAACACACCCTTCCAGAGGTTATTATTGCTCTGCAAATAGCTATTAATGAAAATTACCTATTGCTCTGTTACATTATCAATAAAGATAGAGGGGACAAAAAGTATATTGGGAGACAGAGCCAATTTGTGTGCAATTCTCTCCAAGCCATTAGGAAACAGACATTAAATGTTTCAGTCACTAGGCCATAATTCAGAGCTTGGCACATCATCCATTCTTGTGAGTTTCCTCTTTCAGACATTGTGTTCAGGTGGCTGAGACCAGTGCTGTGTCTCTCTGCATTTTATTAATGTCCACCACTGTGTACTGGAGTATTTTAAAAAATGAGGATGTGCTTAGAGGGAAAAGCATGAGTCAGAATACTTCTGAGAAAGCAATGTTTAATGTAAATATTTATAATTTCCTTTTAACAGACAGATTTTGTTTCTACTGATAAGCAGCATACCCTTTTGTTTCATAAGCACATGGCAATTATGTTAACCATGGTTACAAGATTTACCAGTGGAACCATAAGCAGTGAATAACATGGTATGATCACAAAAAGAGGAGATTCTTATCTAGGTTTTCATTTTTGACCTACTGATTCACATTGAAGGGACTCAGTTATTTATAACTTTTCCATTCTTTCTAGTCAGAGTTATTTTTAATTGCATCTATTATTTTATAGAGGCATGTGCAGTAGCATTTTGCTTGATTATTTCCAGCCACAAAGTCTGTCTTAGTAAAGGGGAGGAAGTAGATAATCATCTCTATAAATTAACTCCATGTCAGGGAAAGATTTTTCTTTTTGTCATTAGGATAATCAAAATAATAGAGGGCAAAGACAAGCAGGAAGAGTTTCTACCCTGTTCTGTTCATTGAGTGTATCTGTTTTTCTCCACTCAAAGTGATCTCAAAAGGAAGAAACTTCATGATGCATAGCAATAGGCCATGTGAGAGTAAAGACTTGGAGTTAACTGTCTAGATAACAGCTTTGCATAAAAGAATATGGGGGTCCTGGTGGACAACAAATTGAACATTAATCCACAGGGTGTTCTTGCAAGCAATGAGGGCTAACTACACAATCTGATTTAGAAAGAACACCAGAGGTGCACAGCAAGAGTATGAGAGGCAAAATGAGCAAGTTAAAGCAAAGGAAAATTTTATTCTATTTAATTTTCATAATAAGCGTGGACCAGATTGCCCAGAGAAACTATGGAAACTCCATTCTTGATGATATAGATTCACAATTGTACTGAAAAATGTTTTGTGTGCCTTGATCTAACCTGGGAGTTGGGTCTAACCTCTAAATATTTTCAGCAGTAGTTTGGACCTCATTCCTTCTGGAAGAGCTTTCCAACCTGAGCTGTTCTATGAAGACCTTTATTTTCTACAGTGACACAGACAGTGGCATCAAGTGCACATTCAGCAAGTTTGTAGATGATACCAAGCTAAAAGGTGTGGTTGACACACCTGAAGGATGGGCAGTCATCCAAAGGGACCTGGACAAGCTTGAGAAGTGGATCAACAGGAATCTCATGAAGTTCAACAAGGCCAAGAACTGCAAGGTCCTGCACCTGGGACGGGGCAACCCCCAGTATCAATACAGGCTGAGAATGAGGGGATAGAGAACAGGCCTAGGAAGAAGGACTTGGGGTGCTGGTGGATGAAAACCTGGGGATGGCAATGTGCACTTGCAGCCAAGAAAGCCACCTGTTTGCTGGACTGAATCAAAAGAAACACCAGCAGGGCAAGGGAGGTGACTCTGCCCCTCTCTGCTCTACATGGAGCTCTGTATTCCTCTCCAAAGTCCCCAGAGTAGGAATGACATAGACCTGTTGTAGCAGGCCTAAAGGAGAGCCAAAAATATGATCAGAAGACTGGGGCACCTCTCCTATGAGGAAAGGCTGAGAAGCCTGGTGAAGAGAAGGCTTCAGGGAGACCTTATTGGTAACCTTTTAGTACTTAAAGAGGGACCATAAGAAAGATAAGGGCAAGGGTTGTGACATGACAAGGTTTAATGGTTTTAAACCTAGAGAGGGCAGATTTAGATTAGATATAAGGAAGATATTCTTTACAGTGTGAGTGGTGGAGCACTGGCACCTGTCACGCAGAGAGGTGGTGGATGTCCCGTCCCTGGAAACACTCAAGGTCAGCTGGGGTGGGGCTTTCAGCAACCTGATCCACTTATAGCTGTCCCTGCTCATTGCAGAGGGGTTGGACTTGATGACATTTAAAGGTCCAATTCAGCCCAAAGAATTCTATGATTCCATGAACCTGTGAGTCTCTGTTTCTGAAATGACTGCAGACTATCCCAAGTTTATTGTTTTCTAGACTTCGTATATATTTCTCGTTTTGCAAAACAGTCACCTCAGCTTTTTACAAAGGTTGAATGACCCTAGATTTTCCCCTGAAGGGATATTACTGTTTCATTTACTTGTCTCTTCTCAGGAAGAGATAGTACTAATCTTCTGATTGTGGAGACTAATGCTGACTTAATGGTATAACTCAGAAAAGAAAAAGCAGGATTAAAAGTTTCAAGTCAGACTTATGTGACAAACATTCCAGGTATTCAGGGCAGCATTCTGGGACTTTCTTTTTTGCTAAGATATAGTAAAAAATGAGCAGGAGCACTGTTAAAATTAGCATATAACTGTAGTTGAGCAAATCCTTTTCCTCATTCCTGCAATTTAGGATGACATACACAACAAACCGTCAAAAGCACATAATAAATGGATGCCTCATATATATGCTACCTTGAAACTGAAATAAAGCTCTTCAGATCCTTACAGGAGGGTCTTTTAAAGAACTGAAATATGGCATACGGAAATGTCAAGTTAGGCTGTCAGGTAGAATCTTCACATTTTCTAGTTGAATTTACTCACTTAGCATCTTCTTTCCCATCTTTGAGTTGATGGCCTTCCTGTTGAGTTGTCTTAGCTGGTTCAGTTGAGTTTTCAGGTTTTGAAGGCTCAGGTGCTTTTGCTGTTTCTGCATCTAGAAAAAAGGGTTTAGTTTTTGAAAATTAATTTTTAAATAATTATAATAATACTTTTGAAGGAATCACTGTCTGTCTGACATTATTTCTTCAGTAGACAAGCACTAACAGACACAACTTCTGTGACATGACCTTTGAACAATTTCCTGCAGAAATCTATTTCAGTGCCAACTGTACACATCATGTTTATGATAAGTACACCTTTTAGAATATATAATTTACAGTATTTACTTGTATTTTTTAACTAGATTCATTAGTAGCCAGCTCAACAGTGATCAATTCAGAGCTCTTCTGTATTTATGAGGGACAAGAAGTCATGCAGCATGGTAGAGGACAGATAGATCTGTCCAGAAATGCCTTGTGAAATACAGAAAGGAAAACAAAGAGCAGCTTATTTGCTTATGGATAGAAATGCTAATTTCTATTCATGATTTGTACTTCAGTGTTTGTACTGCATCAAAGATGTTGCTTCAGCTGCCATGACGGTCTTGTTCACTGCTGAGTAAATTATGATTGAAATATATCATTAAGGGTGAGAGTATGCTGTACTTTGTCTAGTCTGTTTCTACACTTCTGTTGGTAGTAACTCTTTCAAAGGAGTCTAAGTAGGAAGTCTGTAGAGTTTGAAACAAATTGTATGGTCACTTGCCATTTAAATGGCCTTACAATTTTTTGTAATTAGCCCCATATCTTTGTTTTAAACTTTCATGTTGAAAAATATCAGTCTGACGCCTTGCATGATGGAGGAGCAAGCTCAGCCTTCCCAAATATAATTAATATGATTATAGAGGAAAAAGCTTGGCAGCAAAACAACACAACAAATTAATCAGCAGCCTGCTGTATATGCTGTATTTTAAGTTTCAGACAGCTCAAAGTAAACCAGACTTTGAATATTTTGGATGGCTAGTGTAAGATTACTTTTCTGATAATTAAATTCCATATTTAGAGAATTATTCGCTTCAAAGGACTAAAAAATTTCAGCACTTGTTGCAGTTTCTGCTCCTTTTTGAATTAACGGTTTGTAGTTTCCAGTTCTCCCTACCTTGGCTCCTCCATCCAAAAAGTTAAGTACTCAATCAAAAGTGACAGCAAAGTTAATCTCAACATTTCTGTAATCTCCTCACTTCAGGAATTTTCTTGTTATAGTATTTACTCCTAGTTGTATCTCTACTAGCATAGGATACAATCTGTTAAGAACAGTTAGAACAGTGAAATGGTGTTGAAAGCGTGGCATTCAATTTATATCTGTCAGATATAAATATCTGGCATATCTGGCAGATAAATTTCAAATGAGGTGTATTGTGATCCATTGAAATTAGTAAGTAAAGTTGTTTGATTCATGGAGTTATTCTTCTGGTTTAGTTTTATTCTAAAGGAATCCAGTTACGAGTTCCTAAAGGGTTTTGGGGTTTTTTTGTTGAAGAAAAAAAAGAGAACATCAGGGAAAAATTAAGAGGGTTTTGTTAGAAGGGCATTCTTCATTAAAACAAAATGCCAGTGTAGTCACACTGTTCAGTGTAATAGGCTCCTGAATAAGACAATCCATCTTTGGAATGACAACGTGTATGAGAAGCAAAAAGCACAAAGTAAAAAATATATGGTGCTTGCACATACACACTCCAGTGCAGAGGATTATGGCTTCTAAGCTTGATAAATATTCTCAAGGTATTCGGTCTGATGTCTGAACCCACACTGACCATTAAATGCTGACTGCACTCAGACTGATGGAAAATATTGTAATCCCATGAATATTCCAAATTTTCACATACAAAGATTCATAAATTTCTAGGACCAGTCAGGGCTTATTTGCACTAAGATTAGGATATCAGGACTAAGCATCACTACTAACTGTGTGCCAAATTTTAGTTTTTTCTTTCTATGTGAAATTGAGAGGGCTGTCTGCATAGTCACATTTAAAAAAAACAAACCAGTTGCTCTTCACTGCTTGAATCTAGCTCGTAGTCTTCTAACCTAGGAAACCAGGCCCAAAGGAATGCCCTTAAAAACAGTGTAGTAGTCATTTTAGGGAAAATATAGAATACAAAAATTGGTTTCCAGAATAAATAATGATCCATTGGGTAGGTGGCAAGCTTGCAGGACAGCTTTGCATAACTTGGGTCATGGTGGTGAAATCATGAGTGAGAAAAAAGGCAAAACCGTGCCAAGGCACCAACAATGAATGCAATTTTCAAAACACACAGATCCATGCTTACTCAACAAAATAAGGGGTTTGAGTTTTTCTGAATTATTTGCATTCTCATTGTGCTGGCATATAGGTGGATGAAATTCCCAATGCATTAGTAATGGGAGTTGAGGAATGCAGCCCACTGGTGTCTACACATTCTACATATCTGGCCTTGCTGTAAGGATAATGATTTTAGGACTGTATTGGGAGAAGTGTTGCTGGTTCTGTTTCAAGATGGAAGGGGAAAGTGACAGTTGTGGAAGTATTATTTTGTGGGAAAAACACTGCCTAATAGAATCCCTCCAAATGTATCTGACTGAATTTAGAGGCCCACTAAAACCTCATCGTACCAGTGATCTACCTAGGACCCCAAGAAGCAAGAAACAAGATGCAATTTATAAGACCTAATTGTTTAACTCTCTTTTGAATATTCAAAAACTCTTCAGATTTCTTTCATTTTTCCAGAGGATTTGTTTCTTTGGGATAGAATTAGGCCAGGGAAAAAAGCAACTAAAAAGGCTATTTTTGGGGCCTCAGTTTTTTACCTGTATTAACCTAGATTGATGATGCACTCAGCTGAAATTTAGTATTATTAAAATTTCATACTTCTGATAAGACAACACTGGAACAGCATTCCACTTTTAGAGTAGCCAGAAAAATCTCTGTAAGCTGAAGGAGTATATCCAAATTTTTCCAAAGCTGTCCAGCTCCCTTTCTTTGTGTTTCCATAAAGCAGTTTTTATCGTCAGTTTAAACTGCACAGTTTTGGACAGAGACCCTTCATAGTCTTTCCAAATTCATTTGATTTCCTAGTCTCACACAGACATACACTTGCAGAACAGCCTGTAGCAGAATATTTCCCATTTTGTCAAAAGAGCAACCGGAGAACACTTTACTTATTTGAGTATCTTAAGCCTTTTTCATCATTCTAGGGTTTTTTAACTCTGCAACTCAAAAGTTGGAAAGTTTGGGTTTCTTCTACAGCTGTTTGTTTTATAAGCATTTCAAACCAGGAGCTCAGGATTTTCAAAAAGCAGAATGTTGTGACACTAAGCATAACTTTGGAAGAGCTGGCAAAGTTCTTCTCAGTTTCAGCCTGCTCACACAGGACCAACTCCACTATCCTAGAACTGAAGGCATTAGTCCTAGAGGACCTTTTCCCAGAGAAGAAGCTGTTGTTACAGGCAGATTTGTCACTGCCAGGAGACAACAGAATACAGAAAAACACAGCACAAGATTTATCATTCTTGCAATAGCCATTTTGATTCTACTAAAGCTCACAGTCCAGGGTATGCAAGTGTTGGTGAATCCAAAAATCTCTGTCATAGAGCTAGAATAAAGAGATGTTGCTGACTTCTCTTCTGGCAAAAGACAATGTCAGCAAAGGACTCTAAATCCTCATGGATCCACTTGGGTAAATCTTATTCCTTGGCCACAAACACTATCATGATCCTTCCAGCAGAAGAGCATTAAGATGTTATTTTCTACTGTAGTAAGAAATTAACAAAAAAAGGGCAGATTAAGTCTGTAATTTTACACTAATTCATCATTTCTTCTACTTCCCAGTCCTATTTCTGCTATTACTGATGTAACTCTAAAGCCCTGGACTTGATTACCACCTCTCCAGCCTGGCTAGGACAGCTCCTTCTTCTTATTCCCTCCAAAGGTCAGTATGGAGACTGAGATCCCAACCTGGGGTCCAGAGCAAGGGAAGAGACTGCCTGGGAAAGCAGCTGCAGCAGGTCAGGGACAGAAAAAGCAGTTTGTACTGAGGAACCCACCAGCCCTACTGGTTATTCAGCCCCAGCAGGTGTGCCTCTGCAGCAGTCTGACAATCTCAAGTGACTTTCTTCTAGAAACTAATAAAACAGACCTCTCAGTCATTAGACTGGCTTTAAAATTTTATTATCATCAAAAACATATTTTCCTTCTGGGAAAAAACCCCAACCCAAACCACAAAAACCCCACAAACCCCTCAAAAAGCAAAGCAAAATGTTAATAAAAAATTAGTTTTTAGATATGAAGATATGAATAAATGTCAGCAGCTGGATAGCAGCCATCTGAGTACAGAACAGAAAAAGTGCTTTTGGTTTGCTCTACTTCAGGAAGGGAAGAATTTCTTTCCCAGTATTCCCAGCCAGCTCCATTGCCTTGTACCATCAGTCTGACCAGTGTCACATCTGTTCATCCCTTCCTGTCTGTACTGGTTGGGCACATGTGAAAGTAGAACTTGTCATGGCTAGCAGTTACTTATATAAAAAGCAAAGAGTTTTATGGGCTTCTTTTCTCTGTTCAGAAGCACATTTTAGTTCAACTTAATAGTCAACTGACATAATCTCATTTAGTTTTGAATCCACAATATATTCTGTTATAGAGTGATTCAAAAAACATTGACTCATGTTTATCTTCTTTTTCTTTAGTGGAAACAGTATTTCCATCAGAACATCCAAGTATAATGTCTATTTTATATTAATAAATATATGATCAAATACTTTCTTCTACTGCTAACTTCTTAGTGACTTTTACGAAAATGTAGTCATTTTTAAATGCACTGGGGCTTAAAAATTACTGTATGATTGCACAATGATAGTGTAGTGCTAAATATACTTAATTGAGTTGCTATGTATGTAATACAGTTGTAAATGTTACCACTCTGATGTTTATAATCAAGATTAATGTAGGCAATGTATATTTAAAGAACATTTAATGTTCTTTTTTGTTCCTTCAGTAATGAAAAAAAATCCTGCAAAAAAAGACAAAGATAAAGGAATACTTTATATTTCTTCTGTTGAATATATACATTTGATGGTTGCTTGAAAACTTTGTGTAGCTTGATGCTCTGTGTGGTTTCAGCTGGGGTAGAGTTAATTTTCTTCACAGTGGCTGCTGTTAGGGCTGTGTTTGGATTTGTGCTGAACACAGGGCTGATAATAAATACTGAGATGTTTCTGTTATTGCTGAGCAGGGCTTGCACAGAGCCAAGGCCTTTCCTGCTGTTCATGCTGCCACAGTGGTGAGGAGACTGGGGGTGTTTGGAAGGCTGGGAAAGACATAGCTGGAACAGCTGACCCTAACTGACCCAGGGGGTATTCCAGGCCATATGACACTTTATATACTGACCATGCTCACTATGTAAAGTGGGGGAAAGAAGTAGGAAGGAAGTTTGGAGGGGTGGTATTTATCTTCTCAAGTAACTGTTGCACAGAATTGGAACCCTGCTTTTCTGGAGATTGCTGACCACCTTCCTGTCAATGGGAAGTGAATTAATTCCTTTGCTTGTGTTCATGGTTTCTGCCCTCATTAATAAATATCTCAACCCACAAGTCTTCTAGCTATTACCCTTCTGATTCTCCCTGATTCTGTTGGTTGGGGAGTTAGTGAGAGACTGTGTGGGGCTTGGTTGCTGGCTGGGGTTAAACTACAACATGCTTACATGATAAAATTAATTTACTTAATATACAAACAATGGTGGCAATTTTAATGGTGCATTGTTTGAAACAAGAAACATTGTATAAAGACATGGGTAGAGTCCGCTGGTAGGAGGCAGAGTGACTAATGTTTGAGTAATCTGCTCTTTTTAGCAGTGACATATATGCCTTGGAAACATGATTTTAAGCACTGAAAATCAGTGATGTTTTGGGGACATTTCCTCTTCTTGCAAAGTATTAAACATTTCAAAATATGTTAGAAGTCTCAAATTGGCTTTTAAGTGGTATTGCCTACAAAGTAACATAGATAGGAGGTTGTCTGGAATAGCTGGGGTAAAGACTGACTTTGGGGTAATGGAATAGGAATAAGAGAACCAGTCTACAAACTCCCTGTAATATTTCTGACATAGCCATTTGCCTGATTGTCCTTGCCTCACAGAGATGTTCTTGAGCTATCCAAAATGTCTAAAAATGGCTACAGAATCATGAAGATCTCAAGAAAAAATAAACCCACAGGAAACCCATGGATGAAGAAGAGAATAGACTTCAGCTCTGACATTACAAAATGCACACATTTGTGACTTTTCAAGCAACATTTTTTGAACAAATGCTCTGTGCAGGGGAAAAAAGTTCAGAAATCAGCAGGGGTGAAATAAAAAAATCAGTAAGTAGGTCCATCTTAACTCAATCCTCAACTTCAGTGGCTAAAAAAAAGTATTATTTAAGTTTATTTTCTATAAAGAAAGAAAGATTATATGGAGAAATTGAGTTTGTTTTCCTAGCATTTACACCCGTCACTCATGTGAAAAATGAAGATCTGAGAGGAATTAAAAGACTTCACATCAGCAGGAGTGGAAGCAAGCTGATTAAACATATTCAAGTCCTTGGTAATCTTTAAAAAAATATTTTATGGGAATAATAGCTGCCTGTTTTCTGAGTGCCTGTGACAAGCATAAAGGATAAGGCAACAAGGAATAAGATTATTTCAAAGTCTCTTTGGATTGGCAGGTTTAGTTCATTGGGCTGCAGCTTATAAAGCCACATACTTAATTTGTATTTTTTTGAAATAAAAATCACTTATTTAACTCTGGATTTCCTGGTGCTAAGGGACAGGTTTTGTAAAGCCGCTTAAGGGCAACTTAAGAGAGAAATTCATAACAGGCCAAATGGGGTTTTTAGCTGAAAAATTTCACATTTAATTCAAATCACCCTTCTCAGAGGTTTAACTCAGTTGTAGTCCATGCAGAATTAGTTGGTACCTAATTAACCAGAATTAGCCAAGGTTTTACAGCATAGGATTTTGGTACCCTCAATAAATACATCTGGTTTATTTCTACCCCCAGGAAGAGAGAGCGACCATATTCTGTATAACAGCCAGTGATCAAGACTCTCCTCTGAGAAGAGATATTGGCTCTGGGCCTCATTTACTTGCAATAGGCTCAAATACCTGTTGGGAGGATTCCCCCCCACCACGTTTTAAGAGATTCAACAATTGTAATATAAATACATGAGATCAAAATCCTTCATTCTTCCTGCATGGTTACCGTTGTGATTAACTTCTAGGTTCATTCCATGATCCATGTTTAGGTCAGTTCCATGCTCCATGTTGCATTCTAACTTCTTGGATTCCACAGGGTTTTTGCACTCTCTCCTGCACCATGGCCCAGAGTCTAGGAAGGCCAAAGACCTTCCTTCCACACCGCTCTAGTCCAGGTTTTACACAGGTAGTTAGGCAGTTCTGCAGGAATGTGAGAGACATGGGTCTGAACTCTCTTATTATGAAAGAGGCAAGGTATAACAGGCTAATATATGAGAGGGGGCAGCTATCAACAGCTTCTGCTTTTACTTTTTTTCTTGGTGGGAAAGTGACTGCTCCTCAAGTACCTAAACAAAAGAGGGAGTCTGGAGCGAATTGAAGTTCTTTTTGAGCTGCCCTTCTGCTGCACTGCTGACTTGAGATACTTTCCAAAGGATCTAGGCTCTGAAGATACTACATATCACTGAACTTTAACATGGGAATCTCCCAGAAGGCAGGTTCTGTCTACTTTATGATCTAGAGGTGCAATTGCTTCTTGGTTTAGCAGAAGATCAAAACCCAGAATATTGGAAACAGACTAGTTTCTAGTAAGGGAAAAATGTAAAGATGAGGACAGACTTCAAAGAAGTACTAAAATGTATTTGGAAAGAATCAAAATGGAATTTATCTGTCAGGAGGATGGAGGAAATTGTAAAACAGAGAATGATAATGCTGTCACCAACTAGCAGGTGGAGGCTGGATGTGTCCTTCTAAAGAGCATAACCACCAACAGAGCTATTGAACAGCAGTGGGTAAAAGAAGGGAAGCATTTGTAGAGCCAGTCAGTTTTGGGAGGTGATAAATATGCAAAGAAATTATAGTAATTGGATTCAATATCACAGAGAACCTGTAATTAGGTGAATCACACTTTGTTAAGTACACAGAAAAATGCAGGGAATAAATTAAAAAAATGAATCCATTATGGAACAAACTGACTAAGCACAGGGAATTAATTACATAGTGAACTAATTATGCAGAGAATTAATCAGAAAGCAAGCTAGTGAGAGAGAGGGCAACTGAGGAGGAGGAGATAGGGCAATGGGTAGCCAACAAAGAAGCCAAAAGTACCAGGTGTTCCTGACTGACATAAGAGGCCAAGTTTTAATAAAACAGGCTCCAATGGTACCTCCTGCTGGATTCTCATGTGTGCTGGAAACGTGCTGCTTTGTGAAGTACATGGAGAAAGGCAGAAGGTAATGGCTGGTTTTGGTCATGTGAAAAGAAGAGGGGTGAAGATATGCTCTACTCAGTCTGTTGATTTGTATTTAGCACTATGGAGCTGCAAACAGATACTATGATTAAGGGTTTACTGGTTTATTTTATTTTTATTATACCACAGAAAGTAACAAGAGACCTTGGAAAGGCTTTTCTCTAATGCAATTGAAGTTCTCCATTTAGCTGATCTGCCTTAACTAATGTTTTTTGTGCCCTGGCTGTGCTTTTAATAATTCTCTCCAAATTTGTGCATACAGCATAAAAAGGTTTCTCTAGTCTCTCAACATCTGCTTACCTACACAAATTCATATTTACTTCTTCTAGAAGATAACCACAGGATTTTAGGTCTGACACAAAGTTCACAAAATTTTACAGAAGTTTTATCTAGACCCTCTTGTGAACTGTTTTAGACCGTCCTCCATTTTCTGTCCAGACATAAAGAAGGTACATATTTGGCTCAGATGATAGGGACTTACATTCAGGATGGTGAAATTCATAAGCTTCTCCTGACTTCTGATCCCTGTGTAAATTCTCTGGCTTGTACAGCCATTGTCTATCTAACTCATAAATAACTTCAGTGTCTTGCAACTATTTGAAAATGAGACTTGAAACACCTTCCAAAAACCTATGGATTTAAAAATACCCCCAAACCTGTGAAGCCTGTTATAATTTCCTGAAGTAATTAGTGGTGTAGCTGCTACCATAGCACCATTTATCTTATATTTTAGAAGGAAATAGAAGTAGTTTAGTATCCCAGAATATATCTTAACGAGTTATATTAATCTGTAAAATTAAGTTTTAGATTAAGTTTTTAATGGAAACAAAAATAATTTCTATACTGATACTCCATTCTGTGATGGGATTGCATCTGTGACTTAGTTTTGCTAAAAAGCCTAATATCAAAATTTTTTTTTCCATAATTGCTACAGTTAATTCATGTCAGACTTTGTTTTCCCTTGATTTCATGCTACAGCCATTATATAACAAGATGATTGCATTAAATGGACTGTTTAAAGTTTCATTATATGAGGAAAGAAATTGTGACACTTGCTATGATTACACAAACACAAGTAAGGATTATGAAAGTTTCCTTGTAATCTTTTTCCAGTTGCTCTGCTCTTAGTTATCCTTTATCACAGAAAGCTGGAGATCCCTCAGTCTTTCCTTTGCTGCTCCAGTGAAATGAAGCACTTGAGGTGACAGAAAAACTGGACTCTGTTTTTCTCCAGAACTGGAGGATGGAAAAGGAAAGGGCTGCACCACTCATGAGAGAGGGAGGGAGGAGGGGATATGGCCCAGCAGTAGTTATTTCTTCACCCATCCTAAGCTTTTATTTTGGTAGCTGATGTAAGCAGTAATTTAAGGTCTGGTACACACAAAGCAGGCTTGGCTACTGGGGATGGGGAAGAGAGGAGCAGGATCTCCAGGAGCAGCTGCCTCTGTTTTCAGAAGCCATTATCTGCTTAGGCAAATAATTACCTTGTTCTACTGCCCAGTCTTGAATGACTTCTGAATGGCAATGGCAAATATTTTTAACAACATTGATTTTTGGTGTTTTATTTTTTTTTT
>VZRX01020492.1:180846-268662 GCA_013398075.1 Notiomystis cincta
TTTTTTGTTTTGTTGTTTTGTTTTTGTTTTTTTTTTTTTTTTTTTTTTTTAAAGCTTTGCATGGTTGTTCAGTGCAGTATTTAAATGTCAGATAGTTTAAAGTCTCTCATCTTTTCTGGTGCATATGAGAAGTATAACTAAACAAAACATTAAAAATATGCTTTTTTCCCCCCCTTAAGCTACTAAATACCTTTATTTAAAGATTTCTAAGGAGTCAAATTGCAGTAAGAGGAAGTAGAGTTCCCTAGACTAGTTGATTCGAGGGTGTAAACTCATGAAGGAACTGTGTGCTTGAAAGGTTGTTGCATTTTGTATTATTGGATACAGTTCCTATACTTGTAACAAATCATTGGCCTGGAGTCAATGACAATTTAGAGATCTTAATTTCTTCCTCAAATAAAAAACAAGATCTCCTGCCAGAGTACTAGGAAAACAACAGTTTTATTTACAATCCTATATGGTATACATATACTGTGTCCAGATAATCTTTGAATACTCATAAATAGCTTATTACTGACCTTGTTGCTTTGGTACAGGCTCTTCTTTATTATTGGCCTCTGGTTTCTGTGGTTCATTTGTTGTTTTATTTTCATCCTTAAAAAAATACACAAGATTAGAGGCTATAGATTGTCATTGTTGAGAATGATAAGGGTGGTTTGATGTCTGCAACATTTTCGTAGGAATTTGATTAAGTTGCCACACCCTGACCATTGCTCCTGTGTGTTTCCAGATGGATTTGCCAAAGGACATGTGATAGATGCTGAAATCAAAGACTGATATCTGTGTAAACCCAGTCACATATCTCAGAGTTCTGCTGCTGCCTGTTCTCAGGGCTGACTTGTTCAGTGCTGCCTCTCACAAGCCAGTGTGCTTCTGCCTGAACCTTCTGCTGGGCTCACACTCCTGCTCTATTCTGAGCTACGCCACTGCAGTGACAGATCTCAATCTCTACAAAATACTGAGACATATCTACTTTCACTGCAAAAACTTAACCTCCTCCCACACTTGCTGACTGAGATGCATTAACCAAATCCTTGTGCACCTGTACCTTGGTTCATCTCAGCTTTGACAGAGTGGAGGAAGGAGTGAGATGTGCTTGGGGAGTCCTAGGTGTCCACAGTCCTACATAACAGCAGTCTTAATCAAGCCCATGAGCATTTGCTATCCCACATAGAATGAGTTTTCTTGATGTGGAGCATGCTTATTAATAAAAAAGATATGAGGTTGTACCAGCGTATTGACATTAGGAGCTTTCAGGTCTTCATGCAATTTTTATTTCCTTTCCTAGGTCAGTGACCTTCTTTTTGTTTGTGTTTCTGAGAATAAATTGGGGTTTGATTTTTTTTCTATGAAAATCTTTGGGTTTTCCTGTATGTTTTTATTCAGAGACCCAGGCACTGAAACTCTAATATACATATATAGAGAGAAATAAATTATATGTATGTATGTATGTATATTAAAATTTCAATCAAAATCTGTGCATACTCAAGGTTCTTGAATGATGTTTTGTTGCAAAGGTTGTTTTCTTTGTTTCACTCCCTCCTAATAACATAAATACATAAATTAGTGCATTAATTAGTATCTTAATCAGTTACCGGATATTATGTACTTTCTTCTTTTCTCTTTAGATGGTATCTCCCTGAGGGTGGGAAATGTCTTAATCCCTAATCCATTCACATGCCTCCATTTTTGAAGAGTGGAGGCTGATGGTGATGTGATCTGAATGTTGTGCTGATGTATGAAATTATTCTCAAAAGAGTAATCCATGTCTCAAATGAAATCTAAATACATCTGTTTTGCTAGAGCCCCTTGCCAAGTGAGAGATCAGCCTGCACAGAACTGACCTGTTGGTATTCAGGAGTTTTCTTCTTTTAAAACAGTATTTTATTGACACACAGGAATGAAGCATGAACAATGCCTGTAGATCTTCAGTATGTAATGAGTATGAATGAGTAAAATATAAATTAATATCTATTGAACATAGACATTTTTGACATTTTTTGTGGATGACATATGGATATGCTTGCTCATCTTATTTATAACAGTGATAAATCAAATCTGAATTGTAGTTGGGCTGGATTAAACCACACCTCTTCTTGTGGCTGTACAAACCTATGAGCTTTAGAAAGCATCAGTTCTAGGAATTGATTCTGTCTTACAAACAGTTTTGCTTCTCTCAATTTTACTTAAAGCTGTAAAATTAATGGAACTCTCAGACATGTAAATCAAAGCTCCCTGAAGTTATGTCAGAATCTTTGTGAATGTGTTAAAGGAAACCTCTTACTTAAAATTAACTTTATAATGGTGGAGTTTTGATTGTTTCAATAAGTATGAATGATTAATAGCTCAGGCTGATACTAAAGAATCTTTTCCACTTCCTTAATTATTTGGTGAAACCATAAATTGTTGCCATTTAGCCTTGTAAAGTTTTGGTTATGTCAAGCTAGGAAAAACAAAAACACTTTCTGGGAAATTTTTGGGAAAAGGTAAAAATTCAAAGGTAACAAGAGAAAGAGCACTTATGCTTTTGATTCAGTTTAAAATATTCCATTAATTAAATTCAGAAGAATGAATTAACTTCTACAGTAAAGACATACTAAGTAAAAATATATACTGTAGACTAATATGACTTAATTTATTTTTCAAAGAGGATTTATGTTATTAAAACCAAGCTGAAAAAAGACTTCTTTACAAATCTACTAAATTACTTTGTTTTTCCATTGGTTATCAGGAAACAGGTTGATATATACCTGCATGACATTCTAATATTCAGAAAGGACACACTGACATTTCCTGCCAGAAGGAAACAAGATGCAGAAAAATATATCATCATATGAAAAGCAGCAGTATCTGTGTCTCTAATTTCCCATTTGCAATGTTGATCACGACCTCTCATAAGCCTGTACTATTTCAGGTTAGCCCTATTTGGAAAGCAGCTTTCAAAAGGAGAAAATTATATTTTCTTCATAAAGAAGAGATGGTAGGGTGCAGGAGAATAAAGACATTTATTTCATTATTTTGAATAAAGATTGATACCATGTTCAGTAAGTATATTTGAAATTCTAACCTTTGGCATTTACTTACATAAATACCTTCTAAACAAAAGATAGTTTTAATGAGTCTATAATAGACAAGAAAAACCATACCTGGCCTGTTGATGCCTTTGGTGGTGGAGGGGCACCTTCATTCTTGCAATCTGCTATCTCAGGTGCTAATTTTGGTCTAGAAAATACTGATTTTAATTTTCTAAACATCTTGCCTCTTCAACCCCCCTGAAGCCTCTAAGACTCTTTTACCATGGACAGGTTTGTAGCACATGTTCTCTTGCCATCAGTAATCAAGCCAATTAGACACTTAATCAGGTTTAGGTCTGATTAGTGCCTTAGAGAAATTCCTTGCACCGTCTGTTTCAGTGACATTTTTTTGTCACCATTAGCACCTTTTCTTTGGATGTTTTAGAATAAGTTATTTCTAAGTTATTTCTAGTCTTGACAGTTAGACCATACACAGTTCCACTTTTCATGCAAAAAGTCAAAGGACAGTGACTTTTTACTTTTCAGAATAAACCAGTGTCTAATCTTTTATGTATTGGATATTAAGCATTTAATTTATGTTTAGAGATAAGGTTTTAAGTTGTTAGCATATCTGTAGTTTAACCAGGAAATGAAAATATTTAATTAATAAGTAATCAACAATGCAATACCTGAGATCTCAAAAGGTTTAATTTCTTTGCAGTCCTGAACTTATTTGAGTGAATGACAATAAAAGGTCTTCTCTTGAGGTTTGTTTTAGCAACTCTATACCTTGTTTTATTTCATTCTTCTTATTTTAAGACATGGGAAAAAATTTTTTCTTTATTTTTCTAATATGTTTACGGGCAATACAATTTTATGCCTTCTTAGCTACAATTTTGATGAGAATAAGTGTTAGGTGAGTGAATATCCTATAAATTAGTAAAATACATTATCTTTTATGACTGGGACATGATATTGAGAAGTATCTCAATATAGGCTTTGGATCATCTTATATAAATCTCTATAAAATCAAGTCTGGTTTAGTTTATAGGTAAATTCAGTTTCAAATATCTCTAGTGCCATGTAGATTAAGCCCCTCTTAGCAAGGATCTTTACAACTTAATTGTCTCTTTTTATCCTTAATTTCACTTTATGTACTACTAGCCTATGCCTTCACTTTGAGCTTTGAATTTGAGCTAACAGCTTACAGTTGATTTATGCTGACCATCAAGGCATCAAGAAATACAAGAATCTACTGCTCTGAGCTATTCCTTAAATGACATATTTAGCAATTACATTGAAGTATTGAAAATGTCCCTTGTTGGGGTTTATCATCTGGCAAGGAGAGTTTCTAATCCTTATTTTACCACAGTAGTAACTGTGAGAATGAACCTGCAATTTTCATTTTAGTTTGCAAGTTTGTTCCCTCCAATGATAGTTATGAAGGAAACCTTATAATAGTTGGCCAGACTTCAGTTTTGTAACTGGGAACCTCTTCCCAGGCATGATTATTTCATAGTTGTTAGACACAGCAGGAGCTTAGAACCTCCCCTTTTATTAGCCTCTATGACCTGCTTTACTTTAGAAGCAATGTAATTCTTGCTAATCTTTCACACTGTTTTTAAAATTAGTGTTTGAGTGAGTAAATTATAAATTAATATCTAAAGTATTTTCACTTATTTATGCAGGTCTGGACAATAGGTGACTTTTTTCCTTCTGGATGTGAATTTTTACATCTCCTTATAACAGAAGAATCTTAGAAAACAGGTTAGTTTTCCTTTTATTATGTGAAATTTTAGTACATTAAATTGACCAGTTCAGGAAACTTTAAACAATGGCCACATACAAACCATATTTGAATACTGAGCCTTTTTGAGAGCAACTGTTTCTCATAAAAAAAGAAATTCTTAATTACTAAATTTTTTTAGAACAGGTAGTTTTGTTCCTTGTTTATTAAAAATGGTAAAGTTCTGTATAAAAACCCATAATGCAATGGAAATATTTAGCATTTATATGTAAACTCTCTTAAGAAGGTATGTAGCTCTGTTAAGAATTTCTGCAAAATTATTCCCATTTATCTTTTCAAAAATGTGAAATAGTATGTTTAAATGGTTTTAAAAGATATTATGTTTATGCTGGTATATAATTTATAATTAAGAGGCATGCAAAAGGAATGTAGCAGACATTAAAAGGAAAGTGCCATTGAGAATATGTTAATAACTATGGACATCCATAGTTAATGAATGTTATATTTGTTTATTCTGTAGCTAATTAAACAAATATTTGAAACCCCTTCATATGATCTGATTTCGTAAATAATAAGCAGATTACAACAAAACTTGTATTTTGATACCAATAGAGGTAAAGGTTCATGTCTGACCCTGGTAAAATGACTCACCTGCTTCAATGTTTCTGTTTTCTTCTACATGCAATGGCTATTTAGGTATTTTTACCACACTTTGAACATGCTAAAAGCACTTCAGTGAATTGAATACTATGATGCAGTGTTAAGTAAGAAGATTAAGAGTGCAGCAGAAAAGAAGATAGCCCGTGTCCAGTTAGCTTCTTAGCTACATTGGCTTTGGCCAGGGCTTACTAGGTGCTGTAATTATGGTAAACCCCAGAAGGTACAGGGATTTCAAGCCTGTCTCACACATTTTCTAGCTACAGGTGAAGTATATCCTGTATTTATTATTGATTTACCTCCTATCCCTTTTTTTTTCTTCCAGGAAATATTTATATTACAGTAAAAGATGTGAGATATGCATTGGCTTTCCAATCTTTTGACAAGATATTTATTCAAAGGATTTTATTTTTCATCATAAAGAGTGCAGTACTTAAATCATAAGAATGTACCAAAGGAAGTATGACCTTTTTTTGAATAATTAGGAGAGATGTTAATAAGAAGAGATTCCTTTTTTCAAGACTGTTCTTTGAGTTGGTTTGATTTTGTTGGTCTTTTTTGCCTGGAAATTGTAACAAAGTGTTTGAAAGCACCGTGAGTGTAGATATAAGTCCCAGAGTAGTTATTAGGCATAGAGTGAATTCCAAGGACTTATTTTCATTCCTCCAAAGGCAGGGTCAGTTGCTCTATTTATTTGAATGTACAGATCAATAGATATCCCTTGGAATTTTTATTTCCTATTAAGTCAAGTGTAACATTTTAAAAAGATCAATGTCTGGGTTCCATTTCTATTCAGATATTCCCATGATGCAAAATGGAACATGCAGATATTTTTCATAGGTATCTTTCTTCATTTTATCTTTGTGATTCAAGGATCTTGACAGCTAAGAGTAGCACATCTTTCTTTAGAGGTCTGTAATAGTAGTCAAACAAAAACTGAATCTAGCACTTTTCATAATTTTTGCCTCTTCACAGTGTAAGATTTGACAATTTTCACTATTTTTGTGGATCAACAAAAATTTTTAAGAGTAATTTATCTGTCTTTCTTAATGCTAAGGTTTCCATTAAAAGACTTTGTTTATATTTTCCCTCAGGAAAAATATGGATTTAGAGTTCAGATTATTTTCATATCTACTTATTGTTTTCTTTTTTTAAATGGAGGTGATACTATCTTCTAACTAACTCTACCTTAATAAAGAAAATTGATTCAAACTTTCACTGGAAATATGTCTCCTTAGGTGCATTATCACAGTCATGGCCAGATCTATGCAGATATATATATATATATACTTTAGTATTCAGTGAGGTATCTCTAAAAATTACAAAGATTACTTACAGGATGATTCCTTCACCATTTTACTATATCTAATTTTCCACTGATTCATAAGACCGTTCATATGTTGCAGTTTATATGCTGGCACAAATCCCCTGCATCCCAAGTTTGATGCAGTAATAGGTCTTATGGTCTGGAGGAATCTGAAAATACACAATAATCTTGATTGTTTTGGTCTTCAAGGAATACAGACGCTCCTTTCAAATGCAGTTTTGTTTGTATAATCCAATCATAGGATTTATTCAGCTTACAACAAAAAAAGAGATAAGAACACTCCTTTGGTAATATGCTGAAAAAAGAGAGAATTTTGTTATTTCCTATTCTTTTTCACATTCTTCTATATAAAATTGCTTACTTAAGTTGGGAGCCATATCCTAAAGACTCATTTTCTAGAGCCTGCACCAGATCCTGGCTAGCTTTGAATATGATCATAGAATCATGCTATAATGTGATTTGTGGGTTGTAGGAGGTGACAAAATTGACTGTCAGCCTGCCAAAATTATAATGGCTGATGCCACTTTTTGCTAGTGACCTCTTTTGATGAAAGTGACATGTGAATCAAAGGAGTGGGATTTAAGACAGAAGAAAAATTCAAACCTCCTTATGTTTAATTATGACATTCATCTTCAGGCATAATAAAAGCTGAGGAAAGGTTCTCGTCTGCTAGTAGAAGGTACAGTTCTCTTAGCATGTCTGGCTTTTTTTCTTATTTTTTTCCTGGTTTTTGGCATCTTTTCTTCCCTTCAGAGCAGAAAAAAGGCACCACCAATAGATATTTATGCCTGTATTTCTTACATATCCTTATGGGCAGAATTTCTTTAGTAACATCATTGTCACTGCCTAAAATGTGACTCATCACATGAGAAAGCTTTATCTGCTAAGGTAGTGCTCAAAAGTATCTTTTTCACTTAAATGAGCACCCAAAATTAATCTCTAGACCTAGGGCCAAAAAGGAACAGACCCTCCAGAAAGGCAACTGTAAGACCCACTGGGAGGATTCTCAGCCAAGGCTACATCACTGGCAGAACTCAGTGTCCTGCAGCCCCTCCAGGAAGACCACACAGTCTCAAATCAGCAATTTAGGGTCTCTCCAAGTACCTCCATGGGGAAGCAGTACTTGTTTGGAATGTGTAAGAGGTCACTCTTGTGTCAGAAGCACACAAAACCTAAAAACCAGTGCTCTCATGCCACATTCAGCCATTTAGTAACCTTATACTGCTGAGGTCATAGTCTCCTTTCTTTTCCCATTTTTCATCTCCATGAAGAAGAATAGCTTGCTATAAAAGGGAATACATTCTCTGCCACAACATTTAGATGTGAAATTGCCTGTATGTGGTCTGCTGGATATTTCCCAGGGGAAACCCTCTGTGTCTAAGGCACTTCAAGGGAAACTGAAGTAGTTCAAAATATGAAGTTCAAGTGCTAGAGTTTCTCAAAATATGCTTGTGCTTGTTTAGAACCTAGAGGGAACATTATACCCACTCAAGCTATCCCCCTTTCCTCCCCCTTCCAACAGTGGAGAAAACACTTTGAGAGATTAGAAGATGGAATCAAAATTTTCTAAAAAATTCAAGTAACCACAACAGTATGAATAAAAGAGTGTACAAAAGAGAGAGTGTTTTACCCACAAAAGGATATTTACCACTAAACAAACAAAAATGTTTCCTTAAGACAGTGCCTGGTGTGTTTTTCCCAAATAAAGGCAAAAATGAAGACTGGCCCCTGATGAAACCATGCCCCTGCCATGATGTTATAGGTATAGAATTAAGCAGTGTTAGAAACTGTACAAGAAACCCTTGTCTCTCTAACAATGATGCTGTGAGATGAGCTCAAATATCATTCTGTACTGCTAAATTATTTTGGTGAGTACATACTGCGCCTGTTTACAGTAGGAAAGTTGACAAGGGCTCCTTTGCTGAATGTCTTCAGTAGGAAGCTCCAGGAGGAAAACAGGGAGGGCAGATAAGCTTTTCCTTTGAGAGGTCTGGCTCCTGGACTGGAGCCTGCATTTCAGTGTGGAGCTGCATGGACTGCCTGTGCATGAAATTTTAAAACTTCTACTGAAAACTACTGGACAAGTAGTTTTTTTTCTGCCTGGAGAGTATTTACATCAAGAGTTTGAAAACTGTGTCACTTTGGTTAAATTATTTTCACTCAAAAGCTAGTAGGAGCAGTAAGATCTCTGAACCGTGCAAGTACACACTAAAATAGTAGGCTGTCGAAAATTTCAGTAAAATGTCAAGACTCCCAAAAAAGATGTGGTTCTGCTGCTTTGTTTTCTAGCCTTATAAAATAGCACTAATCTGGAATGCTTCTTGTTGTTAAAGAGTTTGATATTGTGATGTTGGTTTCAGAACCACTGCTTTACATATATCTTTATACTCAAAAGAAAAATGCAAGAATTATTCTCTGGTAACTGTATTTATGTGATTTCACACCAGACTAGCTGGTTATTTTTTACTTATTTAACACTAATCATTGCTTCTCTTATGTAGAAGACCAGGGATAGCAAGGATGGGAAAATGATAGAAAACAATTTCATTCCCTTAAATAAAACTCTAAGAAAATGCCGGGTGAGTTTGTCTTTCACATGTGTGAATGGATCAGGAAAAGAAAACTTCATTATACATGAGAAGAGATATTCTTAAACTACAACTGAATTTCAAATTTTGATAAGGTTTAAGTCCAAATCCCTCATTTTGAAATTTAAAACCATCTAGTGTGAGGTGAAAAGGAGCTGCCATAAAAAAAGGAATTTTACATTAAAAAATCACAATACAAAAAAAAAATGAAATAAAGCACAGCCAACCAACCAACCAAACACGTAAACCAAATCAAACCAATGTAATAAGTGTCTTTTATTCAGAATATTTGTAATATATAATCTTATTCTTGGTGCCTGGTTTCTGTCCAATGTCATCTCAACATTCTGCAGATATATTCTCTTATAGGAGTAAAGAGGGGGTGGGGAGGAAGAGAGAAGGAAATAGTTTCTTACACTGAAAAATATCTGAAGGTGATCAGGATAGAATTACAATTTCATGTTCAATGTTTGTGGGCTTTTGAAGATTCCCTTTCTAATAAAAATGAGAAGTTTAAGCAACAGAAACAAATACGATAACTTAAGTGATGTGGTCCTCTTATTTTTTTTTCTTAAGACTGCTTTACATCTGAATTACTTTAGTTATAAGAGCTTGACATACTTTCTTGAAGGGGGACTGTGGAGATGATGACACAGCTTAATTTAGGTGAAAAAGGACCCAGAGGTTCAAGATGTACCTGTAGGTAAGAGGAGAAATAAATGTGGAAGAAAAACATCTGTGGCCACTGTACTCTCTTGCAAGCAAATGATCACTGTGAGGAGGGGAGGAAGAGGGTTGTGCATTTAGGGTCTTTCATGGCAGCAATGTTAACACTTGAATGTGTTAACACTTCTATCTGAGGGAAATGGAAATAGAAATTTAGTTATAAATTGCATCTCTTCTAGAAAGCTGAAATTCATTGTGCTATCAAAAGAATAAAAACTCTCAGAAGTGCGTAATGTATTCCTCTAAACACATCATATTTTCTATGTACCCTCAGAGCATCCTATTCCCACTGCAGTGGTGCTAAGCCTTATGTTTCTGCTAACATAAATATTTAAAGCATGCCACCAACACAAACTACCTCATCTAGTCAACAACATGGCAACAAACTGAGAGCTGAGTACTGCAAAAACAGTGCCTTAGCAGAGAAAAAGCTCAGCACCTTCAACATGGAGGTAGTTTGATACAATTGATAAAGCACTGAACTGGGACTTACCCCAGTTTCAGCCAGCCTATCAAACATTTATGTTTTTCCTTTGTGTACTTTTCTCTCCTTAAAATTAATTATTGTCTGAGGAAGTTTCCCTGTCATGGAGAGATCAAGATCAAACTATATTTTTTGAAATTCTAGCTCTTTTTTTGCAACTTTTAGAGTTGTCATGATTGACAAATAAGTTGTTTGGATGGGGAAACCTCTGGTAGAAAGGATAGGAGTTCTTATTATTTTTAATACATTATCAATAGTACTTAACACTCCAGTTGCCTCTGATGAGATAGTGCCTTATGAAAACATTTGCATTAGGAAATATTAACTCTTTGTGTAAGTATCTTGGCTCAGGAAAGTAGTGTCTTACATAATTAAACTGTTCCAAGTGCTGTACTGGTTTCTGCTTTCTCTTTTTATCTTCTTTTAAAAGGGAGCAGTGAGAATAATTTAATGCAATTATCTAGTGAATTCTATCATAAGCTTAAATCCAGGACCTGTCTTTGGTTCTGACCTCTGACAAAAAGGGATTCATATTCACAGTTCCCACTCTTCTGCAATACTAGACTGACCTTTAGTAAAGATGAAAAGAACTATCCTCAACGTCTGCTGTTGAATCAGTATAGCTGTATCTATTATAACTCAAAGATTAACACAAAATTAGAAGAGCTAGGGTGTGTTAGCCCTTCACTTCCGTCATTTGGAAAGGGCAGAGAAGACTGGTAACTTCTCCTGTAAAGATGGTAAATTTTATATAAATAATTTCATTTCCACTTACTGGATAATATGCATAAAACTTGTAGGAGTGAAAATCAAATGGAAAATTCTTTGAATAAGCCTTGACTCCACAGTAGTCATGACCTGACTGGCCTGCAATTCATGGGGGTCTGGTGTTAATGATGGACTTGATTTAGCAACTCATTTGATTAAGTAATAAAAGGCAGAAGAGTAATGACTCCATAAGCAAGCCAGGCTCCACTTCTAGTTTCTTCTGGACCTCTCTTTTGCAAGTATAACATTGATTATACTTCTGGTAAAACATAATTAGCTCCAAGAGAAGCAGTAGAGGCTAGTGTTGCTAAAGTCACTCCTGTTAAACAGTGAGCTAAGTTTAAAAAAAAGGGTATTTCATGGCCAAAAAAAAAGTCCTTTATTGGCTTGTTTGAACTTTATGTTTGCAGGAAGGGTTTTACTTATGTTTAGGTAATGCTGTGAAGAATTAATATTCCCATTTTACTAATATTTTAGGGGGGAAAATGTGAATGAAAAGGTGTTCTTTATTTGCAAGTTTTAAATTGATAGGTTGTTACTTGCGCATTCTCTCCTAATGAAAAATAATTCCTTGAATTGTGACATTTCCATCCTACAGATATGAAAATCCTACATCTATTGGAGCCTGCTACCCACAACAATATTTTTAAAATTACCCGATTTCTGTTAATTTTAGTTGATTATCTCTTTAACCTCAATATTCCCACCTCTCCAGAAAAGAGTCTTGCATTAGTTTTAAGGTTACCTCTGTCAAATAATTTAGGGAGAAGGGTCGTTTAACCTTCTTTAACTCAGTGTGCTAAAGTTAGTTTGGACCCATTTGAAATATCTGTCTCCTGTGTCCCCATGTACCACTGGGGACCACTGGGTGGTTTTTGTAGGCTTACAACAGTTGTGAAAGACAGTTACTTGTGCTAGAGATTCTTCTACTTACCATCATCTGTCATGCTTTTAGATTCTGGTTTCCTGGGATATATGCATAGGGATAATTTAAAAAAAGGTGAATTCCTTCACTGAAGTTGTAAATGGAAAAAAAAAAAGAGTGATGTAATTTGTTTTCTGTTTAAAGTTCGTCATGTCTGTAAGTCTTCGAAAAACTGTGTCTTAAGTGTCAGGAATTATACTTGAATGTTCTTAGACTGCAGTAAGTGTGTGCTGGACAGAAACCTAGATAAAGAGATTCTAAAGGTGATATAACATGTTTGGTGGTAAAATGCAGTAAAATATTTGCTTTGCTAAGTCACTAGTACTTCTATTTAAGGTGGAAAAATAAAAATGCTTACAGAACACCTGAAGAATTTGAAGGAATGGTTTAAATAGAGAACTTCTTTTTCCCCTCCTGAATTAGACCTTGCTAATATATTTGATATTTGATTTTGCTTGTTCTTGGAAAAATGAAAGTCCTTGCAGTTCAGGAAAATAGATTTATTTAGTATTTAAAAGCTCAATCAGTGCTGTACAAGCTGGAAAGAAGCCATTTCCTTTCTGTTATAGATTTAGCTTGGTTATGGCTCTCATTGCTACAAAACTGCCACTTCTTATTCAGATAAAATATGACTTTCTTCTCTCCCCAGCCATTAATCAAAACTACTAGTAAGTTCATGATTAAGCAGTTTATGAAGAACAGTAAATTTTATCAGGGAGAGAGAAAATTTATATTTCTCTTTAAAATTATAGTTTTTCCAGATTTATAAAGCAGCAGACCAGTAGTCACTTTTCCTTCATATGAAATCCTGGAAAAGTTCTTAGTTATAACTTTCCTGTTTATTTACACATCTCTGTTTGGTCTTTAACAAAGACCTTGTATTTTGAAGGGCACCTGACTGCTAGAGGGGGCCTAGAAACTGTGAGTTCCAGGGCAATCCCATTCTTCTACTTCCTTTTATGTGCATGTTTAAGAAGAACATGGAGGATGGCATCTACCCATACCTCCAGTTACCCATGTCTTTTGCATCCTCAACCCCTTTGGATTGTGGGAAAGATGTTTCTTCAAGAGTTTAGCAAAACTTGCCCCCTTTTCACCCCCAACCTAGTATCAACCCAGAAAACCTACAAGTTTTGCTATCAGCGATACAGTTATTAATTTTTACGTGTATAATGATCTGAAATTCCTTTCTTTCTCATTTCTATTTTGTAAAACATCTCCTAAATCTTCTGATTTCCCTCTTCAGCTTGTTTGCAATCACTAAAGATTGTATTCTTCCTTGGATATTTCATGTTGCTTTCTACCATGCCAGTGCCAGAGAATCCTGAGATCCAGGGTCCCTTTTTTCTGAGACCACTAGACCTGCTCCTCCTGTCAGAGCTCCAATGCTGTATCCTGCTTAAAAATCATACCAGATGTTACAGCAGGTGTCCTTCACCTACTTCTTCACTCTAATTTATTTTCTATTAATCTTCTATAATCTTTTTACTTTTGGTCTGTCAAATCTCTCAGAGAGAAAGCAGCCTGTACAAGATGATGGCTGTGCATTTTTTGGGATAGCAACTCGTGCTCTATTAGCAAGAGCAGCAGCAAATTCTAATAGTAAGTGGAGCTTCTTGCACTGCTAGTGCACAAAACAAATCACAGTCAGAGCTCTTCAGCTAGGTTTTTGGATAAGGTATTTATTTAGACCAAGCAAGGGATGGCAATGATCTCATGGACAGATGTGTTTTTTCTGATAATAGAGCAAAACTGGTTTGTAGACCATGAGATGCAAAGTTCTGCTATTTAACAATACACACATTGAGCAGTTTGGAAGGTAGTGCTACAGCCTCAGCAAAAGACTGAGTGCATCCTTTTCATGTCAGTAATTTAGAGTGTTCTGTTCTTTGATAAGAGCTAAGTGTTAGATCTGCAAAGAGGTTTCGTTGCTTGCTTCCCTTTTAAGTCAATAAATACTGTTTGGCTATTACAGTGTATGGCACACAGAAATACATTTTGTGATTGTAATCCTGAATGCTTGTGAGCCAGGCCTGCTGAATTTACAACCAAATACTATAGATTTAGAGCTTCCTGCTGCAGTCTCTACTTTCCTGCTGTATACTATTAAAACTCTTCATGTATTAATTTATTCTAGTAGATAATATTGTATGAGAAGGCACCTCTTGCCTCATCAAGAACTTACTTCCTTATTAAAGTTTATAAGTATGTATTGCAGTCTTCTGGAAATTAATCAAACTTCACCTTAGGCATTAGTAAAACTTTAGGTTTCCACTCTCCCATCTCAAGGTTTTCTGAAAAGCTGTGCAATCTGTAGTTAAATTGCTGATTTGTCCTGCTATTTTTTACAAATAACCAATCTCTGCTTTCAGTACTGCTCCTGCTTTAGTGCTGCTTTCAAGCACAAGTGATGGGAAAATTGTCAGATAATTGCACCACTGTCAGCTGGACAAGAATGTACTTTTTTTCGTACACTCTCAGCTGTCTGTATTTTGATAGACAAAAAGAAGTAGAAAAATCCCAAATATTTTCTAAGTGTTCAAGTACGATCCTGGACTCATGGGACAAGCAGCCTGTTTGTTAAGATAATGTCATGTCTTTACAGTTTCTTTTAACATAGACTGAAAATTACATTTTGCTATTTCTAAGTGAAATATGTAGTTCTACAGAATATGCAAACATCTCAGTATAGATGTTTCTTATATTTTTTTAATCAAGAGCAAGCAGGTTTTGCTGTACTGCTATGTAACATTAAAACACGAGATAAATACATCCTCCAGGATGAACTACACAGGGGAGTTTATGCATTCCCATTAGATTCAGCAGCCTAATTGCATGCAAAGCTAAAAATGGCTTTGAGGTGCTTACTGCCTACAGAATCTGACAAGAAACTGTTCTTCCCTAATAGAAAAATACAATAACCTCAGCCACCTACTATACCTTAGCCTTTGATAAATACTGGGCTCTAAATAATCTGCCACTTTCTTGCCAACTCTTGTTTTATTAATTATTTCTTTATCCTGTGTTATGTTTTATTTGCTCCATTTATTTTGATTTACTCTTTGTCACACACCTGTCAACGAATTTAAAAATGAAAAACTGGTGGAGAATTTTATTTGACAATAAACACTGTATTAAAAAACTCTGTATGGTCATCTAAATGTAACATGTTTGTTCTCATGTCTGCTTTGCCTTAGAGCAGTGCAGAGGCTGAGATTCATCCCAACTATCTGAAGGGGGAGCAGTAGGCCTCCTGAAGGGAGATTAGGCTTGTTTATGCCTTTCTTCTCACAACACTATGAAAGGCATCAGGACAGATGAATTCTTGAGTTGGACAATGCAGATGAGTGTCTAACATGGTCTCTTAGAGGTCTTGTAGCAAAGCCACAAGAATTTAATTATAAAGNGAATACTGGGCTCTAAATAATCTTCCGCTTTTTTGCCAACTCTTCTTGTTTTATTAATTATTTCTTTATCCTGTGTTATGTTTTATTTGCTCCATTTATTTTGATTTACTCTTTGTCACACACCTGTCAACGAATTTAAAAATGAAAAACTGGTGGAGAATTTTATTTGACAATAAACACTGTATTAAAAAACTCTGTATGGTCATCTAAATGTAACATGTTTGTTCTCATGTCTGCTTTGCCTTAGAGCAGTGCAGAGGCTGAGATTCATCCCAACTATCTGAAGGGGGAGCAGTAGGCCTCCTGAAGGGAGATTAGGCTTGTTTATGCCTTTCTTCTCACAACACTATGAAAGGCATCAGGACAGATGAATTCTTGAGTTGGACAATGCAGATGAGTGTCTGACATGGTCTCTTAGAGGTCTTGTAGCAAAGCCACAAGAATTTAATTATAAAGATTTCTTCTCTAACAGATGGACAAATTTTGTTCAGTGATGCATGTTAACTCTATAATGCCATAGCACAGAAGGCATGATACTGCAAAAGCACTCAGGGATGAGAGTGTCCTTCTCTATTTCCTTCTCATCTTGGAAGACACACATCTTTCCTGTGTTCTGAACTGAGTCACCAAGTCCTGCTCTTAGCACAATTTGCTGTGTAGAATTCTCCTGCACCATTTTTTTATGTCTTTTCCTTTCTGTAAGATGGAAGACCACAGTTGCTCTTCAATATTTTGCTGTCTTTGCAAAGGTAATTCCAAGAATAACTTGGAGGGGTTGTTGGGGTGAGGTGTCTGTGTTTTTCCTGTGCTTTCATTTGGGAAAAGACAGACTGTTGATCATAGAACCACAGAATGGCCTGGGTTGGAAGGAAATTTAACTATCTTATAGTTCCAATCCCCTGCCATGGACGGGTAGGTCAGCTTGCTAAAAGCCTCCAACATGGCCTTAAACACTTCCAGGGATGGGGCATCCACAGCATCTCTGGTCAACTTGTTCCAGTGTTCCATCCCTCTGACCATCCTCATGGCCTCCATCTGGGCATGTTGCAGCTGGTCCACATCCTGCTGGCCACATTTCTTTTTCTGCAGGGTACAGCTGGCTTTCTGGGCTCAAGGCATGTCAAGCTTCTATTCAACCAACATCTCCCAGTTCTTTTGCCCAGGTGTGATCTCAATCCACTCCTCACCCAGCCTGTATTTGTGATTCAGCTTGCCCCAACTCAGGTGCAAGACCTTGCATTTGGCCTTGTTGAACTTCATTGGATTCTCACAGGCCCACATCTCAAGCCTGTCAAAGTCAAAGTCCTCTGAATGCATCCCTTCCTTCCAGGGTGTTGACCTCACCCCTCAACTTGGTGTTTTTGGCAAACTTGCTGAGGGTGCACTAAATCCTGCTGACCACGTTCCTGACAAAAATGTTGTAGGCCCCAACACCAACCCTTCAGGAATTCTACTCTTGGGAGGAAAGGGTTAAAATCAAAGAGGATGGCAGATTTGCTTCAGTGGCCTTGCAGATGGGAATACCAAGGCATGGAAAATGAGGGTGTGGGGAAATCCGGTATTTTATGCCTGTTTTTGTTTCTCTTCTGTCTGTTTTGAGAAGTAGAATTTCTGTGGATAATGCAGGTGTTTTGAGAGACTTGGAGGCACTCTCATGGACGTGCTTGAGATCCCTGTTCTGGGAGAAAGAAGATCAAAGCTCAGAGATCATAAAAAGCACAGGCGAGGTCACAGCACATTGGCAAATTGTAGAGGAGAGGCTTGAGGAGCGAGGACACGCGGAGCCAGGTTATGTGCACAACCCACGCTTTAGCAAATAATGAGCAAGACTAGGCCGCACTCCCTCTTGTTGTTTACAGCAAGGAGTGCTGATAAAGCAGGGGCACAGTGTCCTTGGGGGTTGGTCACAGAGAAGCTCTGCAAGAAGGAGGAAACACAGCTACAAAGGAGTCGGGGAACAGAATCCACAAAACGGAATGCTATGACCAATCAACTCGTGACACGCATGCATAAATTACTGTATCTCTATATTAACCGTGCTATTGTGCCAATAAAGCCAAGCTTGCTTTATCAATCATATTGATTGCTTGCTTGCTTCCCTNAAGGGAGATTAGGCTTGTTTATGCCTTTCTTCTCACAACACTATGAAAGGCATCAGGACAGATGAATTCTTGAGTTGGACAATGCAGATGAGTGTCTGACATGGTCTCTTAGAGGTCTTGTAGCAAAGCCACAAGAATTTAATTATAAAGATTTCTTCTCTAACAGATGGACAAATTTTGTTCAGTGATGCATGTTAACTCTATAATGCCATAGCACAGAAGGCATGATACTGCAAAAGCACTCAGGGATGAGAGTGTCCTTCTCTATTTCCTTCTCATCTTGGAAGACACACATCTTTCCTGTGTTCTGAACTGAGTCACCAAGTCCTGCTCTTAGCACAATTTGCTGTGTAGAATTCTCCTGCACCATTTTTTTATGTCTTTTCCTTTCTGTAAGATGGAAGACCACAGTTGCTCTTCAATATTTTGCTGTCTTTGCAAAGGTAATTCCAAGAATAACTTGGAGGGGTTGTTGGGGTGAGGTGTCTGTGTTTTTCCTGTGCTTTCATTTGGGAAAAGACAGACTGTTGATCATAGAACCACAGAATGGCCTGGGTTGGAAGGAAATTTAACTATCTTATAGTTCCAATCCCCTGCCATGGACGGGTAGGTCAGCTTGCTAAAAGCCTCCAACATGGCCTTAAACACTTCCAGGGATGGGGCATCCACAGCATCTCTGGTCAACTTGTTCCAGTGTTCCATCCCTCTGACCATCCTCATGGCCTCCATCTGGGCATGTTGCAGCTGGTCCACATCCTGCTGGCCACATTTCTTTTTCTGCAGGGTACAGCTGGCTTTCTGGGCTCAAGGCATGTCAAGCTTCTATTCAACCAACATCTCCCAGTTCTTTTGCCCAGGTCTGATCTCAATCCATTCCTCACCCAGCCTGTATTTGTGATTCAGCTTGCCCCAACTCAGGTGCAAGACCTTGCATTTGGCCTTGTTGAACTTCATTGGATTCTCACAGGCCCACATCTCAAGCCTGTCAAAGTCAAAGTCCTCTGAATGCATCCCTTCCTTCCAGGGTGTTGACCTCACCCCTCAACTTGGTGTTTTTGGCAAACTTGCTGAGGGTGCACTAAATCCTGCTGACCACGTTCCTGACAAAAATGTTGTAGGCCCCAACACCAACCCTTCAGGAATTCTACTCTTGGGAGGAAAGGGTTAAAATCAAAGAGGATGGCAGATTTGCTTCAGTGGCCTTGCAGATGGGAATACCAAGGCATGGAAAATGAGGGTGTGGGGAAATCCGGTATTTTATGCCTGTTTTTGTTTCTCTTCTGTCTGTTTTGAGAAGTAGAATTTCTGTGGATAATGCAGGTGTTTTGAGAGACTTGGAGGCACTCTCATGGACGTGCTTGAGATCCCTGTTCTGGGAGAAAGAAGATCAAAGCTCAGAGATCATAAAAAGCACAGGCGAGGTCACAGCACATTGGCAAATTGTAGAGGAGAGGCTTGAGGAGCGAGGACACGCGGAGCCAGGTTATGTGCACAACCCACGCTTTAGCAAATAATGAGCAAGACTAGGCCGCACTCCCTCTTGTTGTTTACAGCAAGGAGTGCTGATAAAGCAGGGGCACAGTGTCCTTGGGGGTTGGTCACAGAGAAGCTCTGCAAGAAGGAGGAAACACAGCTACAAAGGAGTCGGGGAACAGAATCCACAAAACGGAATGCTATGACCAATCAACTCGTGACACGCATGCATAAATTACTGTATCTCTATATTAACCGTGCTATTGTGCCAATAAAGCCAAGCTTGCTTTATCAATCATATTGATTGCTTGCTTGCTTCCCTCGCCACTGCTCAGACACGACAGCAAATTACATTTGCTGGACCCTTGGAAAAGTGGTTCAAAGAGCAGCCTGTTGCTGGGATGGACTAATCCCGGTGGGGCCTGCCTTCCCTCTTGTGTGTCTCTGCCTGGGTGTTGCTAAAGGATCCTCTGGTTAACAAGGTAAGGAAACAAATGTATTCTTTAAATTCCAGCTGTGGTTCTGTGGTGGTTGTGGCTTCCTGCCAACTCACACAGCCGTTCATCACTGACCTCTACTTGGACATTGAGCTGTTGACCACAACTCTTTGAAAGTGACCATCCAGTCAGTTCCTTATCCATCAAATGTACATTCATGCTTTTCCAGTTTAGAGAAAAGGATATCATGTGGGACAGTGTCAAATTCTTTACACAAGTCCAGGTGGATGACATCCATTTCCTTTCCTTTATCCACCAAATCTACAACCTCATCATAGAAGGCCACTAAATTTCTCAGTAACAATTTACCCTTAGAGAAGTCATGGTGGCTGTCACCAGACACGTCCTTATTTCCCATCTGCTTTAGCATAGTTTCAAGGACAGTCTGCTCCATAAACTTGCTGGGCATGGAGGTGAGTCTGACCAGCCTGTAGTTCCCTGGGTCTTCCTTTTCTCATGTAGACAGAAAAAAAATCCAAAAATGGCTGCTAACTCTGGATGTTAGATTAATCTAAAAAATTATTATACTCTGGATACCAGGCATAGTTACTGGATATATGCGATACAAATGGGGGGAAATGTTGGATTATGATGTCAGAAAAGTCAATATTGGATTTCAGTGCTTCAAGGAGGTGGATCTATTCCCTGTTGACATGGCTGTGGGTTAGGATTGAGAGCACATTAGAGGATTGAGTCTGCTGTCTTGCATTGCGTAAGGAAGAACTGAGGTTATTTCTGGGAGATTCTCTCTCCTTGCTCCTATTAGGAACTGACATACATCCTTATTACTTCCTCAGGTGCAGAAGTCAGCACAGCTTAGTGTGGGAAGGGTAACTGCCAGTGTCATGCCATCTTAGATGACTCTTTCTGCTAATGTGGCTCTCAACTGGCTGCCTGCTTTAGACTCTCAAAATATGATTGTCTGTGACAGGACCTAAAAACATCCCCATAACATTCAGGCATGTTATGTCATTTACCTTCTTATTTGACCAGCTACTCAAAAGTCACCATATCTCTTAACAGATCCACACTTCCTAACACCAATGTGCCAAATATGTACTGGAAACTCAAAAATACTTGAAATCCTTGTGATCAGAAAATGCAGAGCTCAGTTTATGATCCAACATGTATAAAGGACATTGTGATTTTACAGGATGTACAAATATTTATTCAGCTTCTGAATAGACAAATTAAGCATGGTCTCTGCTAAAAAGGGTTAATGGTATAAAAGGTAGTCAAAGAGGCAGGGTATTTTTATAAATTCAAGAAATATGTGCATATGTGGAAAAATTAATGAAGTGTTCTCACTTGAATTTAACAGAGACTTAGTTGAAGAGAATATGTTATGTTCCACGCATGAGTTGAACATGGTATGAATGATTAAAGGGGAAATAGAAATAGCAATTAAATATGCTATTGAAAATGAGACTGCAAAGACTGGAAGAGCCAAGAGGCTATTTGGATGTTCAGTATAAAAAAATCCAAGGCCAGAGAGCAATTTCCACAGAATTTTGAAGGTAAAAATAATGAGATATTTATATATTGTGAAGGGAGAATATTTGTGTAGAGAAAGTTGTATAGACAACATGATGATTATATATGGCTGCACTATAGGACAAACAGGTAAATGTGACTTGATGGCAGAGACATGATGGGTCTAGATGTTATAAAGTCTGCTAGTGAGAAAAAGAAGAATAAATTTCTTCATTTTCTTAATTGCTGTCAATGGCATATTAATCCTGGAATACATCTTAAATTTAAAGACCATCCCTCCATTTCTGCTGTTGTTTAGTGAGTGGGCTCTCACAGTGTTTTGGAGTTTGTTTAATTGTTCAGTAAATGTCTTCCTGGGAATAGAAAGAGATTAAACAAATAAAACACTTTATTTCTCTGTGGATTCTGTTTNCAGCTGTGGTTTTGTGGT
Source organism: Notiomystis cincta (assembly GCA_013398075.1). Classification (NCBI taxonomy): domain Eukaryota; kingdom Metazoa; phylum Chordata; class Aves; order Passeriformes; family Notiomystidae; genus Notiomystis; species Notiomystis cincta. The sequence continues at coordinate 202,486 of VZRX01020492.1, forward strand.
GGTTGTGTCTTCCTGCCAACTCACACAGCCGTTCATCACTGACCTCTACTTGGACATTGAGCTGTTGACCACAACTCTTTGAAAGTGACCATCCAGTCAGTTCCTTATCCATCAAATGTAAATTCATGTTTTTCCAGTTTAGAGAAAAGGATATCATGTGGGACAGTGTCAAATTCTTTACACAAGTCCAGGTGGATGACATCCATTTCCTTTCCTTTATCCACCAAATCTACAACCTCATCATAGAAGGCCACTAAATTTCTCAGTAACAATTTACCCTTAGAGAAATCATGGTGGCTGTCACCAGACACGTCCTTATTTCCCATCTGCTTTAGCATAGTTTCAAGGACAGTCTGCTCCATAAACTTGCTGGGCATGGAGGTGAGTCTGACCAGCCTGTAGTTCCCTGGGTCTTCCTTTTCTCATGTAGACAGAAAAAAAATCCAAAAATGGCTGCTAACTCTGGATGTTAGATTAATCTAAAAAATTATTATACTCTGGATACCAGGCATAGTTACTGGATATATGCGATACAAATGGGGGGAAATGTTGGATTATGATGTCAGAAAAGTCAATATTGGATTTCAGTGCTTCAAGGAGGTGGATCTATTCCCTGTTGACATGGCTGTGGGTTAGGATTGAGAGCACATTAGAGGATTGAGTCTGCTGTCTTGCATTGCGTAAGGAAGAACTGAGGTTATTTCTGGGAGATTCTCTCTCCTTGCTCCTATTAGGAACTGACATACATCCTTATTACTTCCTCAGGTGCAGAAGTCAGCACAGCTTAGTGTGGGAAGGGTAACTGCCAGTGTCATGCCATCTTAGATGACTCTTTCTGCTAATGTGGCTCTCAACTGGCTGCCTGCTTTAGACTCTCAAAATATGATTGTCTGTGACAGGACCTAAAAACATCCCCATAACATTCAGGCATGTTATGTCATTTACCTTCTTATTTGACCAGCTACTCAAAAGTCACCATATCTCTTAACAGATCCACACTTCCTAACACCAATGTGCCAAATATGTACTGGAAACTCAAAAATACTTGAAATCCTTGTGATCAGAAAATGCAGAGCTCAGTTTATGATCCAACATGTATAAAGGACATTGTGATTTTACAGGATGTACAAATATTTATTCAGCTTCTGAATAGACAAATTAAGCATGGTCTCTGCTAAAAAGGGTTAATGGTATAAAAGGTAGTCAAAGAGGCAGGGTATTTTTATAAATTCAAGAAATATGTGCATATGTGGAAAAATTAATGAAGTGTTCTCACTTGAATTTAACAGAGACTTAGTTGAAGAGAATATGTTATGTTCCACGCATGAGTTGAACATGGTATGAATGATTAAAAGGGAAATAGAAATAGCAATTAAATATGCTATTGAAAATGAGACTGCAAAGACTGGAAGAGCCAAGAGGCTATTTGGATGTTCAGTATAAAAAAATCCAAGGCCAGAGAGCAATTTCCACAGAATTTTGAAGGTAAAAATAATGAGATATTTATATATTGTGAAGGGAGAATATTTGTGTAGAGAAAGTTGTATAGACAACATGATGATTATATATGGCTGCACTATAGGACAAACAGGTAAATGTGACTTGATGGCAGAGACATGATGGGTCTAGATGTTATAAAGTCTGCTAGTGAGAAAAAGAAGAATAAATTTCTTCATTTTCTTAATTGCTGTCAATGGCATATTAATCCTGGAATACATCTTAAATTTAAAGACCATCCCTCCATTTCTGCTGTTGTTTAGACCCATGGTGAGTGGGCTCTCACAGTGTTTTGGAGTTTGTTTAATTGTTCAGTAAATGTCTTCCTGGGAATAGAAAGAGATTAAACAAATAAAACACTTTATTTCTCTGTGGATTCTGTTTCATTCTGTGAAGCCATAAACTCAGGAGTCGTGTCCTTTCTCTGTTCCGTACAATTTTTCTCTCAGTGTTTTTACTGACTAGAAGTATGACTGTGTGTATATATTTTTAATGCTTTCCAATAATCCCATAGGGTTTGTGAATCAAGGACTGTACTGTGTCCGTGATGAGAATTTGTATTTGCAATCCCTCGGGATAAGAATTTTGATAGCATTTCTTCATATGCGTCTGTTTATTCAAGAGAAAAAGTTTTAAATTACTTGAAAGATATTTTGAGAAGAAAGTCATTAAACCAGATACATAGTTTTCCAGAGAAACTGACAATAAGCAGATGGAAAAAAATTGCTGTGTTTTTGGAAGCAAGATAGTGGAGTAGTTACTGAGCTATAAACAGAAGTAGGCTCAAACATATTAGGATCTTAAAGAAAGCATATTTCAAAAGTACTAAATTCAGTTTTCAACCACGCAACCAATCATTCAAATTATACCTATCAAGAAGGAAACAAAGTCCTTGCCTTCAAGTCCATGCAAAGCGAACAATTTCAAAGAACTAATCCCAGTGGATTTGTGTTTCTGCAACATTTACTTCACATTTTCACCATTTACTGGTTTAGAACATTTTCAATACTCTTCAGTTCATAAAAGGTTCACAAGAGGTTAATAGGAGTTCTTAGTAGAAGGACCCATTTAGGAATGGATGAATTCTTACCCATTTTCCTGAGACAGAAGAGTGGTTTGAATGAAGTGCCACATCATTAAGTCTGTCCTTGCCAAGTCCATTTTATTTATTGCTAAGGCCACTGTCAGATAAATAAGCTTTCACATGGCATTGTATTGCATATGCCATATATATTGAATACTATATTTGCAGTGCTTTACATCTCCCAGCTAAGAAAATCATTAGAATCCTACTGATTGAGTGCCAAATTTCTTTTATTTTTGATTGAACTTGGATGCTGGTATGTCTCAGTTCAGTTTCACAGTAGATTTTTGGGCTATTTTTTCAATAAGAAACAATAAAAAGGTATTAATTTTAACAAATATTTTGTAGAACTCTTCCTTATAACTACACCACAAATGTGAAAAGACAAGCCTCATCATCTTCCATCTTTGGTGCACCTCTAGGGGCTTGTAAACTTCCTAGTTTATATGGGCAGCACAAACCTGTTGGAACTTGCAATGGCACAAAATCAGAACTAAGCTGTAATGAAGCAGTAAGGAGGGAAAAAAGGCTCTGAAGAAAAATAAAAAGCTTTTAAAAGCATTGCCTTGCAGCAGCTTCTGCTCTAACAATGCCTGCCTTGCAAGTCAGGGTGAGGAGGAATTCTTCATCTCTGTGACTTCTCCCAAATCCATAGGATGGCTGAGCTAGATTGGAAGAGGCACCACAGCTGAGGGCAGGTGGCAATAAGCTGTGCTTTGTCTGCTCAGCCCCACCGGTGCTGCTCTGCAGCCCCAGGGCTGGGGAGGGCAGGGGGAGCTGATGGGAGACCCTGTGCAGCTCTGCACAGTTGTACGTGTGCTGCGGGGCAGGAGCTGGCACCAAGGACATCTGAGAAGTCTCAGTGCTTTAGAACTTCTGCCATGTGGCTGCTGCTCACATCAGCTCCAAGAACAGGTGTTTTAATACAGGGAGAGTGAGAGCTTCAGCTTTAACTGGCTTTTAGATGGGCAAAATACCGCTGGGGCAGCCATTTAAGGGACTCAGGACTTGTAGGACAGCAGCATGGGCAGTTTGAAATTGTGGTGAAAGCATAGCAGGAATGAATCTTGTTGGGACCTCAAGGAAGAGAACTGGATAAGAGTTAGTGTGGAATTTTCCACAGGAAAGGCTTTTTACATGAGAATGTGTTGCTTCAACAAAACTGTACTTTTCCTGAAAAAGCACATGCAGAATCTGACAGGAAATATTATTTAATAGAGGGATAACAGTTTTTTAGTCAAAAAAAGAGTAGGAGGGAGACCTGAATGGCAAAGAGGTTATGTCAGGACCAGCTTTGTATTTTCTTTCAAATGGGTTAATCTCCTTGAGTTATGATATGGAATGTTAAGAAAAGTAGCTTCAACCATAGAACTTGAATTGATTAAGAGATGATAGAAGCTATTTCTATGGGAAATATATGCCAGGTGACCATTAGACATGCTCATGGATAAGGTGGATAATATTTTATATGAGTAGCTGGGTTTTTTTATATGAGTACCTTTCTCCATAGGTATAAAAATTCTTGGTGTGTGCTATTCTATTTTCCTATACTGAACAATAATGTCCTTTTTTTCTGAAGGTATTGATCACTGCGAAATTAAGTAATAATAGTTCTACATGCAATCTTTTGTAGCTAACTGCTGTAGTCCTTTCATTTTTGAGCCTCACTGCTTTCTTGGAAACTTGTTATTCATTCTGTTTATAAATGATTTTGTATTTGCCAATGTAATCATAAAAGAGTCCAAGTCTGAGCTAAGAAATAAAAATTAATTGAGTATTGCTACCTTTCAGGATATGTCCAAAGACAGTAAATTAGCTAATTGCTAAAAGTTTCTTTCAGAGCTCTGCAGCCTCCAAACTTACAATAAAACCCCAAGGCAATCTCAGGTCAAATAAATAATGCTGCAAACATAATATTTCCATTGTTCTGCTTTAATTTAAGGTTTAAGTTACATGGACCATTGCATCAGAAGACGAATGTACTTCAAGGAGGTGATAAACAGTCTTTTGTTGGAATTTATAGGATATACTCATTCAGAATTTCTGTAATTTTATTGTTTTTCAGCTACCCAGTACAAATGAGACAAAGTGTAATAGAACAGCATTGATTGCAATAACAAAGTGATAATGCTTGTAGCCTAACTTTTTATATTTGGACATGTTGCCTGTCTTTAGTTCACCACAGCAATTTTTCATGTTGGCGTGTTTAGACAAATCTGACAAAAAACTTAAAGGTATAAACCTCTCAGGATATTGCAGAGAGGTCTGACTTTGTGTTCCTGCTGATGCTGCAGGTAAATTTTGGCTGTGAGCTGATCAAAGGGAAATCAGCCAGCCAAGAAATCTATGAATAGTTATTTTTATGTCCATAGCTCTGAATTAACCAACTGCATGGTGGATTGTGCTTTGTCAAAGTGGTGGCCCAGTAGACAAGACAGGTCTAGGAGCCAGAGGATGAAAGGAAAATAAAATTTTCTGTTCCCTGGGAGAGGTGCTGTGTTACACACAGTCAGTGTTCACTGGGGTTTGCTATTGCTCCTTAGAAAATAATTTGGGAGGCAAGTGATGGCCACACCTTTCTTCCCCATCCCCCCACCCCCCAAACATAGATATTTTTCTATTTAGAAATATTTTTAGGATTTTCATCATGTGTCTAATACCTTTTTCAATAATTTGGAGCAGGTGCTGTGTCGTCAATGCTCAGAATCATACTGATTCCACTTACAAAGTCACATCAACATTTTGGAAAGAGGAAAGGAAGCCCTGAAAAACTAATAAATACATCTAATATAAGGTACATCCCAGTACTATAGTTCATGTTTCATTAATATATTTTGAATAATCCTCACCAGTCGTTTTTTAGTTCTGCCTTGATAAACTTCTATAATACTGTTATAATTCTAGAGAATTTCTTCTGAGTGTTCAAAGTGCTTTGTGCCTGAGACCTCAAGACTGAAAAATACAGATTTTATTCAGTGCTAATTTAATTTCCCTTGAAGTAGAGTAAAAAAGCAGAAAACTGGAAGAATTTAGTACCATTGGAATATAGGGCAGAGGAAGCAGCCTATGTAACTCAAATGATTATGATAGGTAAATCTCTTGACTTTGCTTTTTCAGTGCTAGAAGATTTTTTTTTCTTTTAAAAGAGATGGAATCAAATACTTTAAGATTTAAACAGACCCACTTCCACTTTCTTTTTATTTTCTGTGGATTAAATCATGTTTGGAGCCTGACACTCATTCTCAGATTGAATTTAAATGAAGACAACCTTCTTTGAAGATAGTGGAATAGTTCCAGTGCAAAATTGGCTCCATTGTGAGGGTAATCAGGCCAGTTAGTGGCAATATGAGAAAGATGACAGCAGTATTACCCACGGGAAGTACATATAGTTGCTTTAGTCCCTGCAGGATATCTCTCTATGCACTTCAAAGAGTGCAGTCAAGAGAATAAATACCTTGGTCACATTCTGAAAATTACACTTACAAAAGGCAGCTATTAGTGGCTAGAGTTTCTACTGTTGGGAGCATTTAATGGTGAGATGTGCAGCTCTACATATTGAGATCCAAAGGATGGCAGATAGACATAAAAAGTTTTCTCATTTATTTTAGTGAAAGAGGATGTAAGATCTGGAAAAAATCAGTCCTGCTAAGACTGGAGACAGCTTTCCCTTGGTCTCTTCAGTAACTCTCTTTGAAAGATGGTTATTACCATTTTTTAATGTGAGAAGAGTAGTAGTCTTGCATTTAAACTGTGTATGTCAGCATTCAGGGTTTCAGACAGTTTTCTCAATATTCCTTGTGTTGTGTGAATAGGGTAATTGCTCTGCCTCCTCATCTGAAAAAAAATTGTATATTTCCAATCTGTCACTATTAAAAATTCAGTTATCACTAGAAAAGTATTTGATATTCTATTTTCTATCAGGTTGTCTTTCCTACCTAATCTCTGCACAGTGCAGTAATAGGTTTGGGTGAGTAGAAACAGTAGTAATACTTTTATCCTTATAACTGAATCGTCTAGTTCCTACTCCAGTATCATGTGGTCCAGCTGCAGAAAACCTAGTAAGCTGGGCTCTGTCCACAGCAGTGTAGAAATATTCAGAATATCTGTGGTGGAATTAGGCTAGGTAAGTTACTGAAAGCAGTAAAATTTAGCAGGTTTTGCTGCAGGAAACATGGATGCATAGACCACTGCAATCTTCTACCTTGGATGTTCCTCTGAATGTGCAACCATGAGGCACACTTGATCACCTGGTGTAAAAAAGCTCCATCTCAGCTGGTTTCCACTACATCCTTGTCCTTGGCAGCAGTACACAAATTGCCTAGTCAGAGCTCTACTCATGGTTATAACCTGAGATGTTTGCATATAAATGCCAAACACTTATAATGTTGAGTGGTAGTGAGAAAATGTTTTCAAGGATATTCTTAAAGTATCATTTTTAGGAACTTATGTGAAATTGTGAAATGCAAATTTTAAACAAATATGATTCAATGAACCAGAAACAAATTAGCTGCCACTTAAGAATGTCATTAACAAATTCAGAAATGCCTTATTTATTAATATCTTCAGATAGAAAATAACACCAGGCCAAAATAAAACCGACTTTGAATTACACTGTACAAATACATGCAGGAAGTAGTGCTTGACTTTATAAATTCTAGCAGAATTAATATGTTCATATTTTACAGCAAGAAACAAGGAGAACACAGATTTTCTTCAGTCTCTCAGAGTGGCAGCCTACCCTGGAGAGGGATGATGTTTATGTACATCCTACTTTGGAAATCTATTGAAACAAAGTGGGTGCTCCTTACATGGGAGTGCAAAGCCACCAGTGTAACTATGTCACTTTTCCCTCTTCCTCAAGCAATTGGTCATATTTTCATTGACTTGTAGGTGCTGGCTCCCTCTAAACTGATACCATTTCTGATCATCAGACAACATGCCTCATGAATGCTTCTGTGCTGGTCATGCATAGATTTTTGTTCTTCTCCTTCTCTGACCTATGTATATTTGTAGGGAGAAATTCAGGTCTTTTTGTATCATTACAATCTAAATTATTATCTGCTCCTTTTTATAGCTCAGTGGAGTGAAGGACATCAAAAAGATAAAAAAGAATGACATAAAAACTTGAGATTCTAAATTCTGTGTATCTTGCCGAAGGTCATTTTAAGCCTGATTAAGGTTTGAGGCATACCTACATAAAAAAAAATGGCAATATTCAGCCCAAATATTGCAAAATCAGATGTTATAAACCCAGATTTAGAAGTATACAGACTCCTGTGTTTGACTAGCTCTTGGAGTTTCTATAAGAGTTCACTTGGGGTATTGACCTCAGTAGGATAGTAGCAGCCATAGAAACTGTGAAATTCTGTACTTGTTCTTTTTTTGAAAAAAAGTAGGTAACAAGGCAAAACTTACTCTGATTTATGCTGTGTGCTCTATTTTCCTTCTTTGAAGTGTCAGAGAAAAACCATGGAAAAAATGAAGTGTAGGGATGGAGGCAAATGCAGGACAGAAAAGCAAAGCTATTAAATGAGTTTTGAGATGAACAAAAAAATTCATAATGGACAGAGATTAAAAGCAGTTTCAAGTCACTTGAATTTGGATTATTTTGCTCTTGCATATGCCTTAAATCAAGTAGAACAGTTAGGAAATAACTCCATGCATTTCTTTATGAGCATCAGAAGTTGTAAATTTGAGTCAATGAATAAATGCAAATGTTTGGAACAGAAACGAGTGTCTGCTTCTGCTGAAGTGACCTGCAGAACCCCAAACTGACTCTAATTAGGAGCATTAGGAGCCTCACAGGGTGAGGCACCTGCTCTGTACAGGCATCTCTAGCACATCCATGTAGGTAAAGCACAGCTTCTTCAGGTAGAGTAGCATGTTCAAAAACTGGAATTATAGAACAATGAAGGGGCTGCTTTATCTCACCCAACCCCTACTCAAATCAGGGATGGCCTAAGGCATTTGCTCATTACCTTGTCCAGTCAAGCTTTGAATGCCTTCAAGAGGAACATTGATCAGCTGGGTAAGCTGTTGTGGCTGATCACCTATATTGTGATTTTTTTCCCCTAATACCTGTGTCTATCACCCATCACCTTATTGCTGTGCACCACCAAGGACTGTCTGACTCCATTGTCCTGTGCCTTGTTAGGCAGCATCTCCAGCTGGATCACCATTTGCCTTCTCCTGGAAACTGAATAAACCTGGCTCTTAGCTTCACTCTGCATGCCATGAACTTCAGCCCACTGTCCATCTGTCTGGCCTCTGCTGAGCTCATTTCTCTGTCACATCTCTGTATCCCTCCTAAAGTTTCTGTTTTGCACAAAGGGCAAGGGATGTTGCTTTCTTTTTTTTTTTTTTTCTGGGTATGCTTGCAAAATCCTCTCACTGGAGGTAAGAAGCAGGAGAGAAATTAACAGAGAAGGGCACCTAAAACACCTCTTCCTGCCTGTTTCTACTGCGTAGTGCAAGAATTTTGCAGCAACAGAAATTGTACATCTGTAACACAGGTATTTTTTATAATTTGAAATCAAACTGTTTTAAAATTGAGTGGCAATAATTTGTCTGAATGACTGAGGACAAATGAGGTTGCTAGGAAGCCAAATGTTTATCCACAGAGTTCAGAGGGAGGAATGAATTTAGATCCAGCTGTGCAAAAGTATGAAATACTTATCCAAGACACTTACATAATCATAATTTTGCCCTACTTCATTTGCAAGGAAAGATCAAGTATACTGGTTAAACCACTTAATTTAACCAGAGTTCAAAAACACTAAAATGTCATAGCCAGAGGTATAAGGTTTTGTGTGATGTCAGGACACAAGAAAGGTAAGGTTCCACTCTAAGCAAAACTTGTAATAGAAAAAATTATCCCAAACCTTCACACACAGATTTTATGCAATTTTTCAGTGACTTATAGTTAGAGGTACCTACAGCCATGTTGTCAATACTGAGCTTTGTCTCCTATGACACTCCCAAAGCCAAGAGCCACATGGCAAAGGCCATCAGGAATCTCTTCATACTGTTTTGCAAAATAGGTTAGTTGTCTTAACCTGCTGAAACCTCAGAAGTGAACTTTAGGTTTCTCTTCACTCCCTTACTACATGAAAAATGCTTCAAAAAGCAGAAACTCCAAATGAATAGGAAAAGCTTCTCTTTCACAAAGTGGTGTATTTTATCAGGGAAAGGAGAAATAGTGCTTATAACCCACATTCTACAAATTAGGCTTACAGATGGCTGTTGTATTGCACCTGACATCACCAAATAGACTGGCAACCTTCACTTTAATGTATATTTTGTGGGTTGCATGAAACCTTTGAAGTTATTGAAATTTATATTGAACTGATTAAATGTTTCCCTTTTTCTCCCTACATTGTTTGCAAAAGGTCAATGTGTATATTAACAAAATTCTCCTGGAAATTCAGAAAGGTAAAAAGCAAAGCCTGCATGCAGATAGATAAGCAATCAAACACATAATACAAATTAAACAAAGGACCCTTCCTGATTTATAAGATGTCCTATTACACCTTACTGCATTTGCAAATACATTCTTTTCTTTTCTCCCCTCTGACAGTCTTGAATCTCTACAAATTATTAACATTAGAGACGATATGAAAATTATAAATCAAGGGTAACTAAAACCAAATTGTAAAATTCTGACCCCCTGAAACAAGATACTTCAGAGTCTATTATGGAACAGAAGAGTTAAAACGAATATTTTTAAATCAACTTGATGATACTGCTGAGTAGATATTTGTTAATGTTTCAGGGGTTCTCTATACAAAAAGAGATTTAACTACTGTAATGCACATGTCTTCACAAGCACATGCCAAGGGCCAGGTGCCTAAATAGGCCAACAGCTTGTGTCACACAGTAAGGCCTTGATGAAATTCTGCCTTACTCGAGCTTCAGTGCTGAGGAAATGCATTTGAGGGGGACTGTCTGGATCATCCCTGGCTCCTTTAATGCAAACTCAAAGTGATATTATACTTGGCATGTAAGTGATTCATTGGAACCCAGCAAAGCATTCATTTTAAGGTCTGTGCACTCCTTGGTACTGTGTGTTCTAGGCACATCTACTCTGTTATAAAAGAGCACCAGAACAGACAGAGTAGGCAGAAGTGGCAGTTTTCCTGTCTTTTGGAAAGTGTGAACCATTGGGAACTCAAGATTCAAAGGGCAGTATAAGAAGACATGCCTGAGGGAGCATGCATCCATGTTAGGGTGCATAATGGGGAAAGGGCTGGAGCCCTTTCCAGATTCCTTGCTCCTAAGGATATTTTATGCATTTTAAACCAGCAGATACTGCAAAAAGTCCCCATGTACTTGTGAGAACTGAGTTTCTTTTCTTTTCTCTTTTTTTTTTCTTTCAGAGTTTCTTCTTTTCTCTTCCACATCACTATTTTGGGGGCAATGGCAGTACCCTAGCCTTACTTGTCTGGCAACAGTCTCTGATATCTGCAAAGCTCAGGTGTCCTGCTCTCTGGAGGAAAGCTCTGGGCTAGGATATCATGTTGGCAGCACTTTTTTCTCTTACATCCATGTACTTAATGGGGACAGCTGAAACTTAGCATTTCTGTGAGGCTGGGATACCTAGCTTGTGAACATCAAAAAAGCCTGTATGTCAAAGAGGGAGCACATCTGTCAGCAGAGAGGAAACCAAAGGTGTGGACCATAAAGATTAGCAAAACTTGAAGTATTCAGAATTTTTCTAAGATATGAAGTTAGTAGTTTGCATTTTTCATGTAGTTGCTTCCATACCAGCAAATTTTCACTCAGTACTTAACATGTTGATGATTTTTTAGTTATAAGCAATGCAGCTGCTTTCTTTCATCTTTAGGAATATGAAGAATAATGTAAGGAATACTATTCACTAATTTTAAAAGAGTATTGTGGAAATTCATGCTGCAAACTGAGGTGGAAAACTACCATGTTTCAAGTGGTATGTTAAGTTTGAATTAGATAATTCATTTTATTTGTATTAAATTTAATGCATTTAATTGCATTAAATTAATGTCTTCTCACTCCTTATTTCTTTGTCTCAGTAAGGGTAACAGGGATGATAAAAATATTAGCAAATCAACAGTGTTACCAGAATTCTTTTCTTCTAAACAATGAATATTTAAGTGTCATCTGGAATTATTCCAGCTATGACACACAACCAAATGCCATTCCCTTCCATTTATTGCAAGAACAGTAGAGTTAAGAAGTAGGGAAAAATAACCAAGAGCATTTGGCTGTTCAGAGAGTTTCTAACACCAGACTGAAAATTCAGCTAACTCCCCAGATGTCATGGTTATGCATTTACTTCCCTTAGCTCCATTCTGACAATTTTGGTTGGTTTCATCAAGACCTGAAACCTGACATCATCGATGAGGGTGAAACAGTGCTAAATTCTGAACCATGTAAGTAAAAGAATTGCAAATTAAAGTAAAACAAGTGAGAAAAGCATTGTGAATATCAGAATCATTCATATCAGTTGCAACTTATCTTTCCAGTCACAGTGGTTTGCAGTCATTTTTATCATATGCCATGTTTGTGCTTATTTTACAAAGTCAGCCACCCCTTCATGTTTGTATTTTTGCTAAGCTACTAACCAGTGTTTTTATTGCAAGGACTCAGTTAATTTCTAGGCTTTATTTATTAATTTATTTTTAAGAGCATTTTTATGGGCAGATCTTGATGATGATGAAGAAACTTACTCAATCTCTGTGGAGTATTGAAAGGATATTTCTTCCATCTACAAAAGTCTGCCAAAGTACACAGTGGTTTTGATTGTTCAGGTTGCTGATGACCAGCCCACCACTCCTGACCACTCTACTCTTCCTTCTTAGGATTCTTCTGTCCCTCACCTCACAAATATTCCATACTTGGAATACTATTGACTATTACTTGTCCTGCCCTGTTTTAGGCTATGAGTTTTTAACAATGAGAAACATGATACATGTTCACAGTCTGGATTTACATTGTTTGATTATTTAAACATTTTATTATCACTTATTAATGTTGCAAAGAAATTTTCTTTGTCTTTCATCTCCTCTTTTGCCTCATTCTGATTAATGTTTCAATTCCTGCCTCTCATTGTCTAGCAATGGCAATAATTCCTCCTCTTTTTTCTCATGAAAGAGAGTACAAAACTGCTCTGCTAATGCTAGAGAAGGTGGAGAAAATTCTGTATAAATTGAAATGTAAAAAAGCTGGCATTAAAAATGTACTGCACTGCAATGTCCCTTCAGTCATGCATCATGACATTTCAGTTTGCAGTAGCTCAGAATGTTTGGATGAGATAAAGTGAGCTGAAATGGTGAAAATGAGTAGTTCCATCTTGCCTGCAGTGAAAATGTGATGAAAACCATCTTACAGTCTTCCTCAGCAACACAGCTAATTAATTTTTATACTTTCTGAATACAACAGTTTATCCAAAATAAAAATCGAGAGAAACAAAGGTAACATTTCTTAGGGTTCTTTTTATTTTTTTTTTTGTTAAAACATTTAGAAATGTTGAAGAAAATTGATCATGAAGTCAATGTCAGTGCTCTAAGGATTATTCTGCATTTAATTAAAACCATTTTACTCTTCAATCTCTTAAATCAAGATGTTTGTATAGGGATTTAATGTATATTAAAGATGAGAACAGAATTTACACCCTTGAAGTATTTGCCTTACTGTTTTGAATATTTAACATTCATTCTGTAAAACAGAAGCAAGTTACTATCAATAGTAGGATATCTAGTGTAAAGATTTATTTTTAGAATTTAGCATAACAGTTACTGGGAGATTATTTGATGCAGAGTTAAGGAGAAAATTGTGAGCTTCAGATTTTGGTGGGATTATAGAGGAATACAAACCAAGTCATCCTTAAGCCCAAACTTGCAAGATGTAGGACACTGGTCAATGGCATTTATCATGTATTCATTAATAGACATTTTTCAGTAGTTATGCATGTTCCTATGGGACCATACCAAAAGGCAATTTAACCCAATATCCTGCCATTGAGAATAACCAGAAGAGGATATGTATGAAGAGTGAAAGCAAAAATAACATCAATATTTCCTGTGATGATATCTCAGATTCTAAACATTTTTAGACTTAGCCAAATGTAATTCCTCTGCAATTACTGACCCTTGGTGTTTTTTCTTTCCCTCATGAATCTCTCCAGTCTCACTGAAAATATTTAACTTGCGTAATGGTTTAAAAGGATACTGTCCTTAATTTAGATTCTAAAGCTAAATAAATTTAAAACAGCTGAAGAGGTGAAGATTTTCATAAACATAGAGAGAACAGAAATATAAAACTCAGTATATGGACCTTTTCTTTCATTTTAGATTATCTTCCAGCAAAATCTGAAGTACATGGTTCTTTGGATTTATTGGAATCTGTGAAAATTGGAAACTAAGGAATAATTTTGTTCTTTATATCACACTAGAGAATTTGGAGAGATTTGGTAGTGTTTCCATTGTTCAGGGTGTCTTGGCATTTGTAGTAAAACAAAATCCAAGCCAGATATTTTTTAAAGATAGTTTTAACATGATGACTTTTACTTGCAACCAGTTTGAATCAGAAAGTTTCTAACATATGGCAGAGAGAGAACATGAAACCATATGCACCCAGTACTGGGACTGTGTTCCTGAGAAAACAGTTTGCTATTTTTATGTCGGCCAGCAGGTGTCAATACCCCAAAGTGAAGAAGCTGCCCAGCAGCCAGATACAGTTAGAGAGAGGCTGGAACAGGGAGTATGAGTATTTTGGATGTCTCACTTTGAAAGCTGACTTTGTGGAGTGCTTTGTCACCACCAGGAAGGAATCCATCTTCTGAGGGGAAAGAGGAGAGGGAAATTAAGCAAACCTTCCATAGTAGGTACCTCTTAGCCTCTTTTCCGACTGCTCCTAGCATTTTTATTTTCCACCCCAGAACAGCAAAGCTTTGTGGTCTCTGACTTCAGTCTTCAAGCCCCTCTGTTCTCCCTATCCATTCTTGCCAAATCCAGAGCCAAACAGTGGAAAAGCATCTATAAGTGGGATACTTGTCTATTTTGATCTGTGCAATGGACTTTACTCAAAGCTGTTAAAGTGCTATTGCATCCTATCTATCTTTCTCCTAAAAGTTCTGTTGTAATCCACACTGTTGGATATTTTCTGTGATACTTGTTAGTTGCTAAAATAAAAAAAAATCTGAAGCGAAATTTGTTTTCAACAAAAATTTCAACATTTAAGTAAGTATTTTTTTATCCTTTTTAGGTCTTTGTGAAATAGACTCTTGTAATATTTTGTGTAGTTACATGATGCCCTCCTAGATTTATTTTTGAAATCCTTTGAGTTGGTAGTAAAAACATCCTTCTTTCCATATTATTATAGATTAGGCATAATGAGCACAGACTGGGTAGCTCTTAGGAAAGATATGTGATTCCTTGACATATTTCAGAGTTTTTTTACTGATTTCCACCGTGTAGTGCACACAAGATTTATTCTTATGTTTTAAACACTGCATAACCTTAATAATTAAATAAGTCATATCCATTACATTGTTTCACTAAATTTTTTATTAATTTTTTGTTAGCCTATTGAGGTAGAAAATTTTGCTTTAGATTTTTTGTGGTCTCTGATAGCAAGAAAAGACTTATCAAAAGTTGACACAATTCAGGCAAATGCAAAATTTATCGTATTACTCTCATAGCACTGGTGTCTATCTACCACTCATGAAGAAATCCTGTTTAAAACTAAATGTTTTGGGCTATTGAAATTCTGGCCTTCACTTTTTACCAGATGCTGTTTTGCAGTGATCTGGTAAGAGCTAGGAATTTACATACTCCATTTTTAATTTAATCAAATGCTGTCAGTCAGCATCACATGTTAGATAATATTTCCATCAGAAGAAACTTAAAAACAACAACCTGAAAGATTAAAAACCTCTTCCTCTTGAAGATAATAATCTTAGAGAATTTTAACAGATTGCTTTAGCAGATGGAGATGTGATATTCACTGTAGTAAATTACATTAACATGCTCGCAGACAGAGATGTCACATTTGCCACAGTAATTTACATCAACGTGATTTGAGACAGATTTGATTCCCCAAAAAGAATTAGAAATAACATTTTATCAATTCATTTTCTATTGCCACTTCTTCAGATAACTGTCAGCTTGGTGTGGGACATATTTTTTATCAATGGATGCCATGATGAACAGGACAGAAATATTATTTTGCCGTAGACATCTATAAACCATACGATATACATGATCCTGCATGGTACCAAACCAACAGCATGTACCAATATTTACAGAAAATTAATTCCATTTATTGGTACAGAGTTACTCTTTACTCAGCGACTCATTAATTTAACTTTTGGAAAACATATCTGCTCTTTTGCATGTCTATAAATCTTCCTACCTCTACTTTCAGGAGATCTTATCTTTAAAGGTTGATGAAGAACATTCTGAAAAGAAATTTAACCAACTCTACTGTGCTTTGGCATCTTTAGGCAGAAGGCTGTGTGTGTACAACTTAGCTGTCATCCAGTATTTTACAGAGGATCTGGGAAATGTTTATAATGACAACTGCCCTGCTGTGTGAAAGAAAGTATTCCTGCATCTTTGTGGACCCTCTGAAATCATTAATTGTCCTGAGGTCTTTCACCTACTCCTAAACCAGGACAGAACATGCAAAATCCATGAGCAACAAACAAGCCTGATAAAGATGCACTGGGAGAAAACAAAGCAGCTGTCTGGAGTTTTACTGAGTTGTTTTCAAGATCTGCTCCTCAAATTACTGGATTTCTGAGTAACACCAGCAAGAGACTCCACAGTTCCTGCAAGGGAGCTTCAAAGGCATTCTTATGGTCAGAGGCTTAGAGGTCAGCTTTGGAGAAAATACTTGAGGGATATTGCAGGAGAGTAACTTGAGGTTGTGGTGAGACTGTTTCAAGTGATTCTCTCTGTGACTTGTCTCAAAATAGATCTCAGAAATAACCAGAAATGTTTGGGAGACATGTTTCTTTAGACTATGAATCCTTAAAATCTTAAATCCAAGCCTGCTTAGAGCAACTAAAAGTGCTCACATTTTCTCAACTAGGCAATTCTATATCAATTAAAAACTTATGTACAACATCTCTACATATATTTTAGAAAAGCAGTTGCTTTGCAGTGAGAGATACTGAATGATATACAGGCTGATTGGAAACAAGCAATGTTTTAATGAAGAAATTTGTGAAAATCCTAATGCCTCTCCAAAACACTGCCAAAAGGCTGCGTGTGGTGTCACATTGAGAGATTCGTCTGTTCTGATGTTTTGTTTTTGTTTTTTTTTTTTTTTTTTTTTTTTTTTTTTTTTTTTTTTTTTTTTTTTTTTTTTTTTTGTTCATTCATGCTTGAACTCTTAAATTTGGAAATTACAATTCTGCACAGTTATAAATCAGAATAGTTTAGGATTAAGATTGCTTTTTGATTATTTAATGTGAAATGTTGGGTTGTAACTAGTTTTATCATGATTCAGGTTTGTAGTGTCTTTGAAGGACACTGCAGCTTAGGGTTTCCCCAGCTCAGATGTAAACAAAGTATGGAATAAAATGGCATTGCAAGCCCAGCCTTCTTTCAGATGGTAAGCATTCACCTTGAAGAAGTGACTGCTGATTCTGCCTGGTTCACAGGACTCCTCTTGATAGTAGGCAAGCTACTAAAGCCAGTCTTGTTTTGATCTCCAAATGTCTCGTATTTTGTGTCCTGGAGCCTGACTGAAGGCCTTGAATTGTAGTTTGCAGATGCTTGTCACCCTCTGAGACTTCTGCCCTGGGTGGGGAAGTGCTCAGTGAAACCCCTAGGAGAGGATCCCTATTTAGGACCTAAAACCAAGTGCACAGAATTGAGATTTGCCTGGGATTTCTTATTGCCTTCTCTATTTGTAAAATGGGGATTATCCTCGATCATCATCAGACAGGGAAAGTTTAAGGAAAAGAGGTATCAGTTCTCAGACACCTGTTAGAAGGAAGAGTATGGTGGTAGGAGTAGAAGAATTTAATCATCCCCTTCAGAGAAGAGTTTTAAGGTTAGTGTTATGATCCATTTATTGAGAGATGCCTCTACCTGAATTTGGGTGCAAACAAGACCACATGCTGAAGTCATGTAGTGGATTGACCCTGGCTGGCTGCCCAGCATCCAACAGAGCCACCCTCTCACTGCCCTCCACAGCTGAAAAGAGAGAAAAAATATAACAAAGAGTTCATGAGTTGAGGTAAGGACCAGCAGAGATTACTCACTACATACCAGCACAGGTTAAGACAGGCTGCTGGCTGGGGTTAAACACAACAAGTTTGGACAATAGTAGCACCTTTATCTTATATTCCAGTCAGCTGTCTTAATTTATAGGCCAGTTAATATATAATGGAGGCATATTTGGGGGCAATAGTCAGTGTATGTGGGGAGGGGGGCTTCAGTGGCCACAGATGCCATTAGTCTCACAGCTTGGGGTGACACAGTGATATGAGTACGAGCTGTTGCTGTTCCACACAGTTTGCCATAGATGGAACCTTTGTCTGGAGCCAGTGCCACCCTGCTGCTCCATTCTGCAAAGTTCTTCTGTGGTTTTAACAGTTTTTGAGACAGGCAACTGTGATTTTTAACTCCTTACAGTTATTGAATTAAAAATTACTAGAAAGAAATTGCAGTTGTGGCAAAACAAGACATAGTGTATATGCTCTTTCAATTAGTAGTCTCCCTTTAGGAATGAATGAGACAATGTCCTGAGTACCAAGGGGTTTTATTACCATACATAGGGAAGCCTATCAAGATTTTATGGGCAATCTTAATTCTATCATTTCCTTATTTTAGAGTGTTTTAATGTCCTTTTTTGTTCTTAATTTTCCTTTGGAAGGGAGGTGGGTTGCTATTTACAAGCCATTTAATAGACTCTCTGAAAGAAATGGAATAGCAGTGAATGTTTGCCAGCCTAATTTCACATCAATTTAGCATGATAAGGATATGTTCCTTGTTCAGTGGTGCAGTTCTGACTGTCTGCATCATCCATGGAGATTTAGGTCACTTGAATCTGACATTTGATCTAATCATCCTTTAGCAATATAGGTCAGCTGCAGCACTGATCTTGTGTGGTAAAGGAAAAACAGATCTCTTTAGTTTTGGATATAAGCCACTTTAATGCATTTCCTTTTTTTTTTGTTAAGTATATGAAAATAGATTTTACTCTTCTTATACACAAAGCCAAAGTCCTTCCAGGCATTTTAGCTGGACAATCTACTCCCACTAACTGGTGTTCTGCACTCAGGGGTTTTCTGGTTGCTCATAAAGCTCAAATGTTGCTCATTGCTGTGTTTTCCCAATGCCTCCTCAGAGCTTACAAGAGTTTAGGGCAGTCTGTCTCTAACTTCTGTGTGAAAAGCTCCTACACACTACAGTGTGACTGCTGAAGCCAGGTAAGGTGCTGCTTACACTGGAAATTCCCACTGATTTAAAGTTGGTGCAGTAGGCAAACTAACCCACTCCCTCATCTCAATTCCTCTTCCCCTACTATAAGCATATAGTAACATGTGAGATACATGCAATGACATGTGCCCATATTCTGTCCAGTAAAGCATTATACTTACAACAGAAAGATGGCACAGTAAATCTCAGGTAGAGAGGGGAGAGTCAAAATTTATCTGAGAAGAATTGATTTGTGTACTAGCATGTCACCAGAAACAGCTGCAGAGTGAATGCCATCTGATAGAAACTTCAAAGACCTCCTTTCTCTCTCCACCCCTTCCCCTTTGTCTGAGGGGGAAACAATTTTTTTGTCAAAAAATACTTTTTACTTTTAAACAAGCAAGAGATCTTCACTCCTCTGGGTCACAAAAAGTCCTGTTTTCCAGAACTAATAATACTTTCCAAGGATCTCGCACAGATTGGAGAAGTCACTACAATGGCATTCTGCCAAATAATTATACAAAAAATGTTAAATATGTCATTGCAAAATTTTAAGGAAAAAGGCACAAAGGAGGATCAAGATAAGTTAAAGAAGTGTTGTATGAAGAGAAGCATGTTGGCATTTATCTTAAAAGATTCCATTATATTACATATATTTTTTTGCATGTAAACAAACAGAAGGTAGTACAATGAGTCTTAAGAGTAATGTTGCTATATTGGAGCCAATAAAAGAAAAATATAGAGACAAATGGTACTTTCCTATCTGTTTTTGCTTCAGAAAGAATGAGCTGCAAAGAGCTGTAAGTCTGTTAGTCATGACTAGATGCTTGAAAAGAACTTCACAGAAATTGGTGGGGTTTCATGGAAGGATTAGAACACATCTTCATGTGTCACCTTGGAAAACTAGGTTTGGAAAATGAATACACATACTAAAAAGTAGAGCTCTAATAGTCTGAGATACCTTTAGTAAAACTGTCATATCTAACTTAATTTATTTCTCTTGAAGTTGTTTCAAAGCCAGTTTGTGCATTGAGGGGAAAATGCTGTGTATGATCCTGTGATCTTGCTGGCATTCAGAGGCAACTGAAGGCTTAAAATTGAACAAAGTTGGATGGACACAATGCAGGACTGCTACAAAAATGCTGCTTTCACAGAATTGTTACTTAAGGACCAGCGATGGCTGGGAACTGCTGTTCTGCACATTTCATTTGATCTAAATCCAAACTTTTAAAGCAAACTTAAAGTCTGACCAGTGAAAAATCTTGGACACTTTTGAAAATGTTACTTTGCATTCCTGAATATAGGAAGTGTGATTAATACTCTAGTTAGAATTGCAAAACATGTTTTTTGGTTTGAATCTATTAAACAGATTTGCTTCTATTACATTGAGAAAATAACCTCAATCTTCTATTTTTCATGCTTTATAGAAACAGAAAGGTTGAGCTGAGTTTATTTTTATCAGTATTCTCCACTTGCAGGTGAAATTTGACAGAATGTCACAACTTACTTTCCATTTGATTTCTAGCAATTGCCAGTCTACCCCTTCTCTTGAATTAACAGCCTGGAGACATGAAAATTTCATATTCTGACTCAGTGGCACTCGGATTTTGGTATTCTTTTTTTCTCCCATTCCTTGAAAACTTTACTGTTATGAGTGGCAAACTGTATTTTTTATTCATTTTATAAAAATTAAATTCTAGATACCTGCTATGAGATCATCTTTCTTGACACAAATCATAATCCCCAATGCTGTCATCACAGATGATATTCCTTATATTATGCACAAGTTTATATTCAGTCTATGAGGTAAACTAATTAAATAAGACAGACTGATACATATTTTCAGTTTCTTTTCAGTTCAGTGCTCACAGATCTAGCTGGTGGATTTTCTTCAGTGTGGGAAAAATGCAGTCATTCAGCATATACTTTAGTGTCATATGTCCTGGATACCCTGGTTGGGAGGCATGAGGAGAGCAGATAGAATAAAGAGTCCAAGTTAAATTACATCAGTGGGGTGGATGCAAGTAAATAATGATTGTGTTAAGCAAAGGTATTTATTTTCCTGGTATTGCCATGGTTATTAGCAAAACTCGTGCTGGTTTAAGATTGGGAGCCAGCTGGGCCTACAGTTAAGAATAATTGTTGTTGCTGTTCTGTGCAATGCTTTACGAGTTCCTGCTGGGTTTATAATTCATTCAAAGTGCACAGGGACTATTACATGGCTATGCATGTTGCTTGATCCTTCTCAACATCTATGGAATTTCTTGGATTTGGATGCTGGGATCTGGATTGTCTTAGAAATTTGGTAAAAAGAAAGCAAAAAGATGTTGTCTGATTACAGTGGGGTGAGACTTCTCCTTCCTTGTTTTCCTCTGCTCTGCTGCAATAAATTCAGTAATTGATGTGGAGAAAATACAGGGACACAGCACATTCTTGTCCAGAACAGGAAAGGGAGAGATCTTAGTTAAGATCTGTGGTCTCCTTTGACTCCACTTTCCCATGCCATGATCCTGGTTTATGGCTTATTCTGTGTCTTAAAGTTACTGAATTACAGTACCAATGCTATTAAGTTTGAGGATGGAATCACAATATTGAAGACAGTAGGGTCTTGTTTTCCCCACTGTCCAACATTGACAGTGATGACAATTTGGGATTGCTGCAAAACTTAGCACAGAATTCTGTTGTCTCCAGATACTTGAACTTCAGGCCCAGGACTGACATGGATTTTTGTCACTTGAATATTGGTGAAACATGGGAGAAACATCTGAACTAAAATCCTCAGACCTGTAAATAGTCTTGGGGATAGAAGAACTGAGAAGTCTGCAGACCAACCAGAGCATGCACAGAATCAACTGAAGAAAGAAATAAAACTGGTTTAATAATGGATTTGGTGTTTGTTTTCACATGCTTTCAATTCACTGCTGTGCTTTTTGATAGTCTGGCACAAATGTTACACATTTGAAGCACTGTTAACCTTAGAGGGGCTGGGAAGAAGGTAGATGGATAAGGATAAGCTGAATTCTATCATTGTAGGCTCTTCCTCTGAGTGACAGCATCTTGACCATGAGTCACATCTTAGAGCGTAGACATTCCAAACCAATGTCTAAGTCTTAGATTACTACATCAGCTCCTTCTAGATGGAAATAAAGAAATAGGTGTATTTACAGGGCATTTCAACTCCTAAAACAGGTCAGATGACTTTGAATGCATACCAGCCTAAGTGTATGAATTAAGTTGACATGAATCTTGTCATCACTTTCATTCAGTATATAAAACTTTATCTTCCTTGAAAAGAAATCAGCATGGAAAGTCATTAAGACTTCTGTTTTGTCTTCACAAGTGAAGAAGTTTTGAATTTCCTGTACTTATAGACTTTATTCAGTTTTAAAAGTTAGAGTTATACTTTGAGGGATTGTTCTTTGTGTAAGGATCATTCTGAAGTCTCAGACAATTGTTTAACTGTCCAGCTATACAAATAATTTTCATACCATTTCTGAGTTCAGCAGAAAATGAGATTAGAAATTTGAGGATGGATGAGAAATCCGAGGAAGGACAGGTTTTTTGATTAAAGGTACATTCACATTTTGTGAGAAACTTCTGGAGATCTTTAGAATTCTGGAAGAACGAGATGTCCTTCTCCAGCACCCCAGTAATCTCCATAGGTTAGTATTTATAAGGAAATTGCACTCTGGTGGGGATTTCCAGTGCTTACAGCCAAACAGGAATGTCTGGAGGTACTGGAGAACTCACCATATCTTTGCTGCTGATTCAGCATGTGTTCTCTAGTGTATCATTGAATTGATTGCCTTTCTCCATGACACAGGAAAAATACTTCTGTTCTACAACAGAATGGAAGAGGAAGCTTCTGGGCTCTGGTACCCACTTGATAAGATACCAACTTGAAAGAGCAGAAGGACTCCTTTATGGAGAGCAATTAATGGACCTCAAATGCTTTGGAGGTTTTGTAATGAATAAGACTTGTAAGTTTGCATAATTAAAAAAAATGTTTTAGTTTATAATAAATATTTCTTAAAGATAATAATAATCATGAAGATCTTTGCTTTTTTCTGTTATTTTACTTCATGTTAGGTGTAGACTGGCCATGAACAAGCTTGGATTTGCAATGGCAGGGAGGTTCCAGAACTGTCTCTGATCACAGCACTGGAGCAAAGAGATGAGCTCTCACATACATGAGTGAGAGAGTGATAGGTGCCTGTGTTAAAAGGGAACTGGACTCTGTGATGCAAAGCATTCAACCAGGAAACCAGATTTGTCATCCAGGAAGGCTGTGAAAAAGGAAATACCATTTCTACAAGTAATATGCTTCTTATGCCTTACACCACAAAACAAAATGCCACCATTCAGATCTAGTTTAAAATTCCCCACGTAGACATTCTGTAGATGTACAAATCTGCAGGGTATAGAATGGCAGAGAATCTAGTTATCTAGTCCTGATTTCTGGTGTAATCCTATTGACCTTGATTACAGTATTCTGCTGCCTTTGCCAGGTGAACACTTCACAAGTGAATTGCCCTGGTTACCGTCTTGGTTAAGTCTCTGTACAACCCAGCAGCACTTGCTTCTTCAGCCACAGATGGTGATAAAGTTTGCTTTTTAGTAGATATAATTCAATTCTGGTGTAAATAAGGGGCTATAAAAACAATTGAGTTGAAGCTGTTACTCGTATACAGAAGATGTGGTTTGGATGTGATCTCATATCTAAGACCTTGTCGCAGAGTATCTCACCAGGAGGGCTCTTTACTTCTGTCAGATTTTAAATTAGGCTGCTTTTTGCCTAGCTATCTTGTCTGGCTTCTGATATTTTTCTTAAAGGCAGTTCTTGCAGAGTGCATCATTTATATAAAACTTGTTCCAATGTCTAAAGCTTGAAATGACACATGGAATAACAAAAAAGGCAGATCTTTCCTTCAAGTCAATACATTTCCATCATTCAGTCTTTGGTTTTGAAAAGACCTCTTATCATAGCATTTGAAAAACAGTGTATGAAGCCAGACTAATGTTCCAACATTTTTTTGTATTGTGCTATTTCATGCTGAAAGCCAATTGTGAATGGTGCTTTTGACATATTTATTTGTGGAAATGTATTTGTTGCACATAAAAGAAAAATTAACAAACAAAAAGCCACAACAGCGCCCTCATTGTTATTTCTTTCTTTTTGTTGGAAACCAATAAGTGAACTGGAATTCTTTGAGAGCATGAAAATGTCCAAGCATAGAAACCTGTTGAGTCAAGGTAATTGTACAAACCCCACATTATATTTCTTTTTTTGGCTGTTGACAGCTGAAACTTAATGGGAGGATCTCATATAAAGCAATGGGATATACTATTCAGTAAAAGCAGATAATCTATCCCAAATGCCCTTTGATAGCTGTTTGAATTCCCTTTGTGCCTCTCTGATTTTCAAGGAAATTTGTCTATGCACAAGGTTAGAGACAGCCAAAACATGATTTTTGCTACTCAGGGTATTTTTGTTTCATTTTTATTGTACTTCTGAATGAAATTACATATGCTTCAAAACTATTTTTCAAATTCTGTCCTGGAAATACCTAAAGGAACTTCCCATGGGGTATAGGATCTGAATGTAGAGAATCTAGCAAAGTCATGTATCCTTAAATTTCAAAGTAATGTTGCTTCCCCTCTTGATGTGAGCCTCTTATACAGGTATTTTTTGTTGTCAAACTCACCGCATTTTATAAGGCAGTTATTAAAAAGCTGAGAAAAACAAAAATAAGTTCTCTCTCTCTCTCTCTCTCTCTCTCTGTGTGTGTGTGTGTGTGCATGTTTAAAATTGTCACCTCCACAAGTCGTCACCAAGTTAGTAATTCTGAATAAAGTCACCCTTTAATGGAAGTCTGACCCTGGTTTATGTGTGTATAACTCACACAGTCTCAGCTCCAGCGAAAATTTTTAAGATTTTCTGAGAATGCTATGGTAGATAATAACATTTCATAGGATGTAGTGCAAGCAAGGATATATTATTTCTTATGTCCATTCACTATGTCTTCTAGATAATTTAAATTCTCTACCTTTTTTTGCCCCTACAGATTTCAATTATTTTCCCACATTATCCCTCTATACTGTGACTTAAAAATCACAGTAACATAAAAGCAATGGAGAGAGGCTTCATTATCAGCTTGGAGACGCTGAGGCAAGGTCTGGCCATACCTTAAAAAATAATGGAATCTAACAAGTAGTTGTTTAAGGTAGTGTTGAGTATGTGGTATGGAAGTTTCATAAAGAAAAAAAATATTCCTCTCAAATTCCACCAGCTTAACAAAGCAGTAAAATATTCACGATGAATAATTTATAAGTTGAAATAACTAAAATTTTAAAACGTGAAATAAAATTTTGTGCCCCAAGTATTTGTCACAATGCTTAAACTACAGGATTACCATATGCATAAAAACATGATATTCATTAAAGAACTTTTTCATGAAGAAATGTATTTTTCAACATATCTTTCATCTACATGACAGTATTTGACTGTTCATTCTATTACAAAGTAATAAGACTGAAATGTAATTAAGCTTTTTTTTTTTATTTTCCAGTTTTTTAAATAGCTTTTCTATTTAGGCTAAACTATTAGACTTTAAATGAAGCACCTTCAGAATTCTCTTGCATAAGATTTTATTCCTTAGTACTTTTTCTGATAGAAAAATGTCCTTTGTGCATTGTTTTTATAATGTTGGAAAAGCTTCTAAGACAGCATAAAACATTTAAAGTCTTTTGCCATGGAACACTTCAATTTTGTTCTTAAAATGATGCTTAGACAACTTCACCCCTCCACTGAAAACTATTCCTGTATGTTATACCCCACAGCTATCTTTGAAGAATAAACCCAGGAAAGGATCTTTAATTATAAATTCATCTTTCTCTCTAGTCAAGCACGTCTATAAAAATTCACTGTCTACTGGCATTCTGCTTTCCATAATTTGAAAATGCCCTCTTGGTCTCTACTGCCATGCAGAGCAGAGTGGCAACCAATTGTAAAAGATGAATTCCATTTTTGTACAAAAACATGTTTGTCAAGTTTTCTATCTTGTCAAGATCGAATTTTGCGTTTCTTTTTTTTTTCACTGGATCAGAGTATCATTATGAGAAGGGAACTCTTTCAAACTGGATCTAATTATTCCAGTAAAAACTTGGAACTTGAAATCCTTAGAAATTACCCTTTTTAAAAAACTTTCATAAGTAAAATTGTAATGTACTTAAGCAGTAATCTTTTTGTGTCCATAGACAATTAAAGTGAAGGTTGATATGGATTAAACATCATAGAATCATAGAATATCTGGAGGTGGTAGGGACCCATAGAGATCATCAAAGTCCGAATCCTGGCCCTGCTCAACACCATTCCCAAGAATCTCAGCATGTGCTTGAGAGCCTTATCCAAAGGCTTCTTCAACTCTGTCAGGCTGGTGCTGTGACTGCTTCCCTGGGGAGCCTGTTCCAGTGCCAGACCACCTTCTGGGTGAAGAACCTTTTTTTAATTTGTAGCCTGAAAACTCCTGACATGTCTTTATTCCAATTATAATTACTTGCTTTAAATGAAGAAAATTCAGTGTTTATAGATAGGAGAGAGGATAAGTAATTGGTTGGTTTCCTCGTAACTACATAGGAATTTGGCAGTTTTATATGATCAGGATGTTCAAAATGTGTATATTTATGTCTTGCAGTGAATTTCTCTGTCAAGTCCTGCAGATAATCTAAAAGACCTACATGAAAGAATCTGTTGTTTCATAGTACTTTTTCTTCTTATAAAGAGACAAGGTTATACTTTGAAGTATCTGATTGAAATACACAGAATACAAGACCTTATGTGATGAATTTATATCTTTCAGGTAAAGAGCAAAAAGCAAGAAGAACTGGAGTCTAAATTTTTTAGAACGATACTCTATCAGGCTCTTACTAGTTGTATCTGACCATGTAAATCTCAAATTTCTCTTCTAGGTTAGTCCCTTATCTTCAGCAAGGAGGTATAAAAGGGCTTCTATCCCAATATTGCCTCTAAGATCTTTCTATATCATGAAAGACACAGGTGACAAACAGCTCTAAGGCACTAATCTAGTACACCAATGAGAAACCACTACGTAAAGGCTGACCCTGGGGACCACTGCCTTGCTGGTGTCATGTCCAGAAAGGGCTTGTTGGGTGAGAAACTTCCACTCACAGACCTGATCATGCCTAGATCAGAATCTAGAACATTAGCTGTATAACACAGAGTTTTAGCTCTTCTTGACAACTACCAGCCTCTGTTGAATTTGGTGGGGTATGTGTCACTATGCCAGGAGAAAAAAAAATCATACAACCCTAATGGTTTGGGTTAGAAGGGACCTTGATCATCTGGTTACAACACCCTGCCTTGGGCAGAGACACCTTCCACTAGCCCAGCTTGATCAAATCACACATCGAGCCTGGCTTTGGACACTTCCAGGGATAGGGCATCCACAACTTCTCTGGACAACCTCTTCCAGTGCCTTGCCACTTTCACAGTAAAGAATTGCTTCCTGATGTCTAATCTAAACCTACTGTTTCTCAGTTTAAAACTGTTTTCCTTGTCCTGTCACTGCATACTCTTGTACAAATAGTCTCATCTTTCCTGTATCTTTCCTTCAGGTACTGGAAGGCTGCAATTAGGTCACTCTGAAGCCTTCTCCAGGCTCAACAATCTCAGCCTTTACTCATGAGAGACATGTTCCACTCCTCTGTTCAACTTGGTGGCTCCCTCTGGATTTGCTCCAACAGGTTGATGTCCTTTCTGTTCTCAGACCCCAGATCTGGATGCAGCACTCCAGGTGGAGTTTCACCAGAGCAGAGCAGAGGGGCAGAATACCCTCTCTCCCTGCTGGCCATGCTGCTTTGGATGCAGCCCAGGACACACATGTTTGGCTTTCTGAAGTGTGAGTGCTCATGGCTGGGTCATGTCCAGCCTCTCCTCCATCAGCACCCTCAAGTCCTTCTCAGCCACGCTGCTCTGGATCTGTTCATCCCCAGCCTGTGTTGATACTGGGAGTTGCCCTGACCCAGATGCACCACCTTGCACTCGAGCGTGTTAAACTTATGAGATTCCCATGAGCTCACTTCTTGAGCTTGTCCAGGTCCATCTGGATAGCAAGCATTCCATCCTTCAGGTGTCTCAATTGCATCACTCAGCTTGGACTCATCAGCAAATTTGATGAGAGTGCACTTGAACATATTAAGTAGCACTGTTCTCAGTATGGACACCTGAGGGACATCACGGATATTCATTGGACTTTGAGCTGTTGACCACTACCCTCTGGATGCAATTGTCCAACCATTTCCTTATCCACCTAACAGTCTTGCCAAATAAACAAATACTTTTAGAGCTCCCCTAGTTTTATATTTTAAAGGTATTCCTCTCAGGATGTAATAAAAGGCTCATAAATAACCTGAAACACTTGAAAGAAATAAAATAATGAATGATAAATAAATATAGTCACAACTTAGTTTTTTTTGCAGTATTGAGGATTTTCCTTTAGTTGTGATTTTGCTTCTGGTGAATTTTCTGTCTGTAGATGACATACACTATTTTTCAGACTCACGAAATACATGTTCTTTAAAGCATGTCCTGGTTTCTCTCTCTCTCGAAGTTAGTTCTCTGGGGTGAACAGCTGTTCTGCTTGTTTTTGCTTATAATGAGAATGTCATCTCTCTTTTCTATTATCCAAGGGATACTTTTCCACAGTTTTTCTCCCTCTGAAAATTTCCAGTTGCTGATAGTATTACATAGGTCACTCTAGTGATAATGTATACCCTTGTGAGATTTGAGTCCAATATGACCTAAACCTAGGAGAACTTTAATTGTTTTCCTATAGGCTTTGCTTTGATAAAATATAAAAGGCAGCTTATATTTTCAGAACAGATGCCACCTTGAGAAGTAATGAATTTGTTGCTGTTATTTCCTTTAATTTATCAGTCAGAAGTTCAGATCATGTTGGGAAATTCTGAAAACACATTAAAAGACATGCCCAAAACTCGCAGAGAAAATGCATTCATTAAGGTATTATTGTTTTATTATCAATCTACTGCTACTGACTTGATTGCTAAAGTTAACTAGAAGGTGAAGGTGTGTTTTCTGAGATTATATCCTAGCTATTTTTCAAATTTTATAGTCTCGACATCTTCCGTAATCTATATTAACTTAATTGATTTTTTTTTCAAGTGATGAAACTTCTTATTACTAATCAGTGGAACAAACTTTACACCATAATAGGATTTGGATTTGCAGCAGGGGTTTTTTGTTTGTTTTGTGGGTTTTTTTTTGTTTATTTGGTTGGTTTTTTGCAAACATTTACATTTGCTTGATTAATCCAAAGGTAAAAAGGTGGTCCCTGAGGCAGAGTAGATGGAAAACTGAACACTGCAAAGGCAAAGGAAAATGCAGGATTCCTTGTCTTGTAGCATGAAACTCAACATTTAACTTGGTTATCTGCTAAATTTATTTATGCACTTATAATCTTCCTTGCGACCTTACTTTGAAACTGTAGGCTATATTTGACTGAGGTAGTTACTTTACTAAGATAATTAGCATAGTACCATGCTTGCTTAAGTGCACTTGCTTTCAAAATTTTAATAATTATTATTAAAAGCATCTATAGAAGATTTATTCTGTCAAATGCAACCTGAGTCATAGAGCTATTGGTAAATTTTTGAAATATATTTGTATATTTTAGAACGTCATTTCAATTTATATAAAAGTGTTTTGGTGTTCTGTGAATAAGGTATTGTATTGGTTTTGCACTGCCTGGTTTCTGGTAGCAGGGGGCCCACAGAGGTGGCTCCTGGGAGAAGCTGCTGGAAGCTTCCACCATGTCCAGCAGAGCCCATGGCTGATGGCTCTGGAGACGGACATGCTGCTGGCCAGGACTGGGACAGTGAGAGAGGTTGGTAATGCCTCTGTGATGGCAGATTTAAGAAGGAAATCAAAGCAAAGTCACAGAATTTTGCTTCTGATTAGAGAAGAGGAGGAGGTGAGAACATGTGAGGGAAAACAACATGGAGACACCAAGGTCAGTGGAGAAGGAGGGGCAGGAGGTGCTCCAGGCGCTGGAGCCGAGTTTCCTCTGCAGGCCATGGTGAAGCAGCTGTGCCCCTGCAGCCCCTGGGGATCCACAGGGAGTGCAGAGATCCACCCACAGCCCCTGGGTGGATCCACAGGGAGTGCAGAGATCCACCCACAGCCCAGGAGGATCCATAGGGAGTGCAGAGATCCACCCACAGCCCATGGAGGAGGTGCCCATGCTGGAGCAGGTGGATGTCTGGAGAGGCTGGGATCCAGTGGGAGACCCAGAGGAGAGAGAGGGCCCTGCTCCCAGGCTGGAGCAGCCTGAACTTGGAGGATGCACCCCGTGGAAGGAGAGCCCCAGTCCACAGCAGTTTTGGGAGGGCTATGTGCCTGTGGGGGAGCTCACATTTCAGCACTTTTGGGAGGGCTGTGTGCCCGTGGGGGAGCTCATGGAACTGCAGGTGCAGTTTGGCTGCAGCTCGTGAGTGTGGCCCCACACTGGAGAAGTTCCTGGAGAACCCCACAGGGGATGGACTCCTCTTCTGGAGCAGTGGAAGAAAATCTCAGTTATGGACTGACCAAACCCCCATGCCCTGTCTCCCTGTGCTGTTGGTGGGAATGAGGGAGGGGCTGGCGGAAGGTGTTTTAAGGGCTTATTTAATTTCTCATTATCCTCCTGTGATTCTATTAGTAATAAAATTCACTTTGTAACTTTAAGTTAAGCCTGTTTTTCCCTTGAAGTGTTTTCTCTCGGTCCTTATCTCAACTTGTGAACCCTTTGTTAATTTTTCTTTCTCTCTGCCCAGCTGTGGAGGGTGAACGAGTGACTATTGTTGGTGCCTGGCGTTGGGCCAGTGTCAAACCACAACAGGTATTTGTGATCATTCTTCAGTTTAATCTTCTGAATGTTATTAAATGTCCAGGAGAATGCTCTTTTCTGGCTGACACAATGAAAAAGGTGTTGGAAGCCTAAAATTGAATGAGCTGAAAAGACAGTACATAATTCTATTTTTTCCAGATTTTCCCTCTATTCCTCTTGCATTAATTTATAAGATTTAAAGCTTCTGTTTAGACAGTGTATACCTCCTATATATTTCTACTCCACAGGATAATATCTCCAGCATTATCATCTTTACCCAAGCAGGAGCTCTGCTTTCCTGATCATGAGATACTACAGAAAATGAAAAAGTGAACATTTCTGGTTTGAGGCTATTCTGATGCCTGTGAATGTCAGACTTAGGAACAAACACAGAATGAAAACATTCCTAATGAATCACAATCTGTCCAACAAACTTCACCTTTTATTGGATCAATTTAATTATCCTGACTTTCATGCAGCACTGCTCTCCAAAGCCCCAAAAGACACACCACAGACCACAACCCCCTCCCCCACAAAGCAAGCCTATCATTTTTTCCCACTCTTCTACTAATTTCACTTATAATAGGCTGCTTTGGAAAAGACTAAGTTGCCCTCTGATAGCAATAGCTTTGGGTTTCTATTAAACATAACTGGTACAATTTTATAGTGCATACCTTCTAGAGCAATAGATAAAGAGAATTTAGATTTCTGCAGCTCCATAATTGCACTGTTATTCACCCTCTGCTGAAACTGTTTTCTACAAATTAATGTTTATCTTTCATATGTAGGATATTGTATAATTCAAAGTAGCTAAAGAAAACACCTAAACTTTCCAAACTAGTCTGTATTTTATTGTCCCTGACATCGAGGAGTCTCTTTTGTTCATCCATAGCAGCCTCCTTCGTGGAGCTAATTAGATTTTAATTATGCCATTCCTCAGCTAACATCCCATCCTTCCCATAAACTGAGATTCCTATGGCTTAAATCTGAATTCAAAATGTTAAGACTGAAACATTTTTGTTGATTATTTTACTAAGATTCTGATACTTAAACTTCCAATGTTCACAAAGATTTAATGGAGACTGAAAATGCACACAAATACTTTATTTTTCAATAAACCTCAGCTTCATTTAATCTCTGGTTAAGGTCCAGAGCTTACATACCTAAGGCTTAGATACCTGTCTTTCATGACCAAGGTCTATTATGTGCTTTCAGTGTATGCCAAATGCATCAATTGGACAAGATGTTAAGGTATGTCACTAGGGAGGAGATCAGAGAATAAAGCATGCAGTCAGGACAAAGAAGACTGAACTTCAGTTCTTCCTGGTCAGGATTTTCAAAATCAAATCTCTTGTGAGTTTAGGTTATGGAATGAGAAATATGTGTTTCCTATTCCATAATAAAACAAAGAAAATAAAAGATTTCTAAGATAAAAAGACTAACTGAAAGTGCCCTCTTCCTGCTGAAAAAAAAATCTTTTTTTGTTGTGTAAGCAAAAATTCAAGCACATTCTTCAATGTTTGTTTAGTCATTTTTATCCTTTACCTGGCAAATAATATGAAAAAAGGTACACTTTTCAAAGTCTATGTATAAAGCCACTGTTATTAACCCTGTGCCCAAAAAGGGTAACTATTTTCTTTAGGCTTTAAGAGTAAAAACTTTTCTGTTCCTGATACCCTAGGACATATCCAGTTAAGGATTCTGGACTGGGAGAAGGTGTTCCCAGAGGGAAGAAAAATATACGAATAGGAGAATGAGGCTCCAGTCATTAGCAACACGTGATTGGAACTTTGATGGAAATAATGAAA
Source organism: Notiomystis cincta (assembly GCA_013398075.1). Classification (NCBI taxonomy): domain Eukaryota; kingdom Metazoa; phylum Chordata; class Aves; order Passeriformes; family Notiomystidae; genus Notiomystis; species Notiomystis cincta. The sequence goes on from VZRX01020492.1 coordinate 235,187, forward strand.
AGCTCACATTAATTGGCCCAACTATGATCTCAGCTTCTCTGCTCTATTTGTTTGCTTTTCCAGAACTACTCTTTGTTCAGAAACAAGAGAGACCAGAGCTAAGACTCTTGTGTGAGTTGGGATTAATGATGTGTAAAGATTACAAGACCAGACAAGGGTTTTATTAGCTGAGTTGCAGCTGGAAGTTTAGGAAGTTGAGGAAGTTTTGTTGGCAAAACTGGAAATCTTGGTGCTGCTCAGTGTCAGTTGTAGTGGAGTTTCCTGCCTCACTCCCACAGCTGTCTGTAGCAAAGGACAGCAGATCTGCAGAATTTTATTTATTAGACTCTTATTCTTTGAGTATTTATACATTAGGTGCTTTTATGGGGTAGTGAAGAGCCACTTCTGCACTAAGTTTTTCCCAGTGGTACCACTTTCTACACTGACCTTTTGCAAAATGAGATCTAGGAACTTTCCATTTTCCCTGTCATGCTTTGTTACAAGCAATAGCTTCCCTTGCTGATCCTTCACCCTTGAAATGGTTGGACTTGTACAGAGCCTGATTGTGCAGCTGGGAGATAGGAAATCTTGTTACAGCTCAGTACTCAGGGGAAACAGAAGGTGGTGATGCAGGATGTTTTCCAAAATTATCTACTGAATATGAAGGAATGCCTTGTTTATTCAGTCATGTTGCATGTGACAGGATTCTAAATGAAATAGATTTAGATGTAGAAAAGTTAATCAAATTTATTAAAAAGTTCATAAATAAATAATTTAAATGTATTTAACAATAAAGATTCTCCCTAGCAGTTTCTGTATCTAAGCCAGCCCTTAAACCTGACTAACAGGCCAAAAAATAATTTAGGAATTGATATATCTTTGGGAGCTCTAGAAACTGCAGTTGCCTGACTTCTGTTTTGGAAGGCATTTATTGAAGTCATTTGTGTTAAGGTTGAGGGCAAGTCTTTTCTTCTTCAGTCCCAGATGATATTATCTGCATTTCTCTTTCTTGTTTATTTCCTGTAATTTCCTGTGAATTAGCACCAGGATATCATCTTCCAGTGCAGGAAACCAAATCCTTTCCTTTCTCTCTTCTTCTTAAGTCTCTTGATTAATATCTGTGCACCTCAATTAGCATATTCCTGGCTTCAGGCTTCTTTCTTCTGTTACTGACTTCTGAGAAGAAACTGGTAAAATAATGTTATGAGAAATGTTTATGCATGGCTTTCATACTGGATGCATAATTACATTTTTTCTCCAAGCTTTATGTAAATATTAAACATGAGATAGCAGATGGTAAAACTGGGAATAGGTTGCTCTGAATAACAATCCCCTCCCTTCACTCCTGTAGTTTTAGGGGGAACCTCAGGGGACCCTGCCTATTGCAGTTCCAAAGCAGAAACTGAATGTCAAGACACTGACTCCCATTAGCTACCAGTTTGTAACTATGATATGTTCAATCCTTCAAAAGAAAATGCTTTAGAATAACACCAGTTAATAAAACTTCTAGGATTTCATTTACTTGTTTCTGCATTTGTAATTGGAAGCATGTGCTTTCATTCATCTCTCTCCTCAGAATACTCTGCTGAGAGCTTGGCCTTCTCTTTGACTGTCTTCCTCTGCTAGAATATGTAAGTGGTTTAGTCTTGTTTCTTGAGAAATCTTTGTCAAGTATAGAAAATGTTTTGATCACTAGTATGGATTGGAAACTAAAAATTCATCAACTTCATTTGTGTTGACAATGTCTGAAACCAGTTCCAGGAGCATAAAGCAAAAGACAAAGAGGTCGTTGATCCTTTTGAAGATTTAAACAGGCAATGGCTGTCACAACTTTTTTTTCTACTCATGAACTGTTCATCATGAGAAGATTTTAAATCTTGTATAGTGGCAAAATATCTGCTTGGATTTTATTTTAAACAGTTTAATAATGGATACTTTAAAAATTATTTTATCCCAATACAACTGTTAGTCTTCAGTCTCTAATCTTTATTTTGAAGCTTTTGACTCTTTGGGGGCGGTATTCTACCCTACCTTACAACATTCTGGTCACACTGTCTAGGGTTTGGTTCTGGTGATTTAGCAGAATGTCATCATGAAACACCAGAATGTTAAAATTTGGGTTTGTATGTGACAGACCCAGTCAGAAGCTTGCTTCTGCTTGTGATATTTCCACCCATATTTGCCCTTGCTTGAAGACTGCCCTGGAGCATATGTTATTCTTTGGAAGTGTGTCATTATGCAACAAAATAGTCAGTGCCTCCTAGGCTGGGGAAACATTTCAACACCTCATCACCCTGCATGCCCCCCAGCTGAAGTCCTACTACCTGTTGTATGCTTTTTGCTGCAGGTTCTGACATCTCAGGCTGTGGTCAGAGCCTGGATCTTCTTCCTGCTTATTCCCCTCACTGCACATCCATTGCTATCACATTGAGCAAAGGGTGTGAGATAAAGGACTCTGGCCCCAATAGTGACATTGTGGCCTCTTACACCCCAGTCCAGCATTGAGGACTGCAGCATAAAACACTGGATTGATTCTTTTCTAACACAAGCTGAAAATCTATGTGCTCAAAGTAAGCATTTAGTATCCTAGCCAAACTGACTTCTAGATGTTAGAGAGGATTGAAGATACACACTTGTGCCAAAATAAATACTTCTAGGAATCTGAGTCAACAATTCCTTTTGGGAAAATTATCTCTCTCCTATCAAATTATTTGTAACACACAAGTAGTGTGCTATCAAACCATTTAGGTGATTTGTTAACTTTAAAATCACATTCCTTCTTATGTTGTTCTTTTTTTTTTTTATTTTTTACGAATAACAGCATGGATTTTTTATAATAATCCAGATAGCAAGAAAATAATTATCTTTTACCTCTTCTGAATTCGTTATGTATTTGTGGCACACTGACAGGTTCTCTACAACCAGCTTTTCTCAACATTTGTTCAAATCATTGAAAAAGAAATGGGACAGAGAAAGGAACTTTAATGTTAGGATGAAATCAAACCAAACCACAAAAACCTCACCTGGCTTGAGACTCAAACAATATATAGTACCTAAAATGATGCTTGAGTCTAATATAATTAGTTTTCTTTAAAACCAAGGATATATCGAGATCTGATTTCCCTGATGTAATATTCTTTTAAATAACCTAAAATATTTTTATGGCTATTGAAGAAATAGTAGGAATTCAGGTTTGTGCAAGGCATGTGTATATCTTACTCTGTGTGATGCATGTTTATTTTTATAAAGACTAAAAATTCATATACAATTTTTAAAAATCCATGTGTGCTAGAATATCAGCTTTTACCAGAACCTTTAGCAAAAAGGCATTTGGTCACTGGTTTCAGATGGAGAAGCAGAAGCTATTGGTGTATACCGATTAATTCAAATGCAAAAGGCAAGTCCTAGTAATAGCCAAATTCCTATTTCTTCTGCATATTCAGAACCATGATTCAGGTTGGAAGGGACCTCAAGGATTCTGTAGTCTATCCTACCTTCTACTCCAAGAAGTGTCAGGGGGAAAAAGATACTTATCTCCAGTCTGAACACCCTTGTTTCAAGTTATGCCTGCTGTCTCTCACGCTCTGTCCATGCACCATGCTGGAGTACAATGCTGGCACAAGTATCTCACTGAGTGGGGGGATCATATCTGAAAGGTTTTCACCTAGAATAATCATCTAGAATAATCAAGCTAGTGCTTCTGATAAGGTGTTGCACCTGCTAAGTTATTGCACCTGCTTGTTTCAAGGCTGTAGTAGGCTCCTTGCTGTCCTTAGATGGAGCAGCAGGCAGACCTGACTGCAGTGAAGAGTGCTGAGGAAGCAGAAATTTTATGAGATGAAGTTCCATGGTTGCTTAGAAATAATCAGATTAAGACTTCTTTGTGTCTGTGACAAAACTTGCATTCAGCTCACCAGCAACAGAAGAGATTTTACCCTCAACACTTTATTTTTAATGCTGTCAAATGACTACTGCTCCTTTCTGGGTCAAGCATCATCTTGTACAAGAAGGACAGTTATTCCATCCATTCTTGTTTGGAAAAAACATGAAAATCCCTGAACTTTAAAGAATATTTCTAATACTGATAGTTTTGCATCTGTCTAACTGACTTGCTAAGAAGGCTTAGAAAATAAAACTAATTTACCAGAATTAAAGTAAATTAAGTAATGAAGGACAGTAAATTATGGATAAAAACAGAGAACACTACAAATCTAAGAAGAAAATAAACAGTTTTATTTTAAAAATTCATTTATATTCAAAATGAGAATACTCTTTATGTTGCCAGCCTTTATAAGGGTTTCATTTCGAGCATTTCTTCTCCAAGTTGAAATAATTATGACATTTATATGTTGAATGACATATATCTCTGGCACTCATCTGATATCCTTTAGCGTGGTCCAATTATCTTCAGTGATGCGTCAGGGGCGACTGAATGTGTTGTTTACATCCAAAGGCTAAACTAATGCTGCTTCATTAGGCACAAGCTGTATGCCCAGGGATGCCCAAAGCAGTTAAGCATCTGGGCCAATTTAGACTTTTATGTTTTAAGAACTTTTGCTTTAAATATTTTTCATCTCTTCCCACCCTTCTCCCTCTCTCATCAGAACACACTCTTTTGTCTTTCTTTCACCAGAACAGGTGTTAGCATATGCAGAATATAGTTCAATGTGAATGGATTTTTTAAAAGTGACCTTAATGCTGTAAGATATCCAGTGCTGTTTTCAAAGGAGACACATATCCAACTGTCTTGGTGAAATGCATGTTTTATTCAACAATAAAGATTTATGGGCCAGCCTCGGAAAGACAGAGGCAACACAACTGTAATGCTATTTTTGTATAGGCTTGAATCAGCATGTGCACACCAATTCTTTGCATGTGAGGGTGTGTATATGCAGAGTGAGGGTGCAACTGCACTTAGAGGAGGGCTGCAGAAGGGGATTGATATTCCTACATAGTATGTCCAAAAGCATGCAGGGAAAATGATTCATTTGACTGAAATGAGCTCTGTATGTGTGTGTGGGGTGTGCTTGCCTGGATATTGCTTGCATGCCTTGCCCTTTGTGTTTTAGGACTACTGCTTATATTTGAATTTTGTATTGTTAAAACTGATTTGGTATCTAATAAGGGACTCAATGCCCTCTTGGGATCCTAGCCAACTGTTTTCTCCACAATTACAATAAAACTCTAACTCTTAAGGCAGTATACTAAGACCCTAAAATGCACAAGAGAGTTTTTATATACCACTATCTTCACCAGAAATTGGTTTGTTTGCTTGAGTGCCCTACTTTAAGGAGGTAATGGGAGTTCTGCACTCAAATTAGAACTTCAGTGCCCATGTGAATATGGTTCTTTCAACTCTATCTTCACAAGAGACAATATTCCTGTTTTGGAGGGAAATTCTCTTCTTTGGAGGAATTATTTTTTCTGTTCTGTATACATTCTACTCTTTTCAGAGTTCTTCCAGGTCTTCTTAGCCCCACTTCCTTCATCTATCATCATCCTTGAATGTTTTAACTGAAGATAGCATAGAAGATGCTACTTACCATTTTCCATGAAGAGTTCCTGAGTTCTGCAATTCCCTGTATTTTCTCTCACATAGTCTGAAACCAGCCTTTCATGGTGGACATATATCAGGACTTGCCAGATATTCTTAAGCTTCTAAAAAGAGGGAAGATTTTGCATGGTGTTTGTTTTAGATAGTTTATTGACTAACTGAAAAGTGAGAGGATGGAATCATGGAATATGGTTGGACAGACAAGGCCATTTAAGATAATCAAGCCCAACTCTTAACCTAATAGCACTGTGTTCACCACTGCACCATCCCCCAAGTGCCATCTCTTCACATTTTTTTGACATTTCCAGAGACCATGACTGCTTTTCTGGGCAGCCTATATCAGTGCCTGACCACTGTTTCAGTGAAGAAATTTNTAAAGTATTTATTATAATTAAAATTGTAGAAATTATGTGGATAGTAATCAGTTTTCATTACAGTTCTTTGCACATTTGAGTGCTATAATTAGACTGTGGCATCTGTCATTGCTGATTAATTTGTAGGCAACTCTATATTCCCATTAAGATTTAATGTGTACCAAGGCAAAATTATCATTATCTAAAAATACAAAATAAAAAGTGTTAGCAGTTTGGGGGTATTAGCTTTTTCACTTTATCATTTTGGAATAGAGAACATCCCAGCGGGGTCTGTACCATTCTCTGAGCACCACTGGGTGGAAGGCAACAAAGCAGCTCTTTCTGGGCTCAGAAAATAACAGCCTTTTATTTTTGAAGCTTTTCTCTATACTCTTACACACTTTGGGCTCAGCAGTCCATGGAAAGCTTTTCTAATTGTAGGAAGAGAAGAGCTTTATGCTATCAGGCCGTGAAGAGTAATATTATCATCTAAATTGCAAAAGATTTAAATACCTCTGGCGCTCCTGCTGTCTTCTATAAAAACTTGTGTTTGGCTTCAGTTGTACTAGGGACTTAAGTTTTTTTTTTATCTGTATTTGTTTGTTTGGCTGTAGTCTTGAAAATCTTTCAGCCATAAGTAAATGAAAGCTATAATGTCTCTGGTCTCTTCACTCAAATCCTGGGATGCCAGAATGTTGTGCTTCCTTAATTTTTGCAGCCACATGTAATATACCTTAGGAGAACTATGAATGCTGTTCTTTGATGACCTGGGTAAGTCTGCCTCAGCTGCTGTGTTGCTTCTCTTGTGTTCTCTACTTGGATTGTACTTCAGGATTTGCTGGATTTAATAGCAAAGGTAGTCTATGAAGTAATTTATGAAATGGCTTCTCTTCCTTCTCACCCCTCTGTAAGATTTCGCCATCTCCTTGGCTGCACTGACAGGTTTTTTCTGTCTTCAGTAAAAACTGAATCACGAAGCTGATCTCAGCTAAAAGATAACCTTCTGAAATAAAGCACAGAAAGCAACACATGGTAGAAACAGGGATGAGATGAAGTAAGATGGGAATTTTTGATCTGTTTCTTTGCCAAGAGTAGCACGTTGAGACTCTATGGTTCCAGTCTAGTCTGCTGTGAACTAAATCACAGGTAAATTAGATATGCAAAGCCACCAAACTAGGGCATACTTTGCAGGTATCATTTCAGAGTTGGACACCAACCCACACCTGAGCTTCCAGGAGATTTGCTTGATTGTGGAGCACATATTCGGATTAATTCTGCTTTGAGTTTATTAATCCACCTGTGTTACTGTGCAAAATTTTCACTTTGAGGCCAGGAGTATTTATAGTGAGAAGTATTAAAGAAATAGGACAGCTTTTCAAAACTGATGTATTCTAGCAGGCAAATATATTTCTTCACTTCTCCAATCCTAATAAAAGCCTTCAATGCTTTTTAGGAGAAGATAATCTCTTCCAATACACGTTGCAAGTAGGTTTAACACTGCTTAGAATGGCAACCATGATAAAAATCAAGTGTGCAAGTCAGGGTGTGTCACATCAATAAATATTTTTACAAATTCAATTACTTGAATTGAATATTTTATTGAGAAATAAACTCTCATGATGACCAAATCTCTGCTACTAATGAACCTAGTGTTAAACAAAAATATAGCTGGCTGTATTTATGAAGTTAGACATCATATGTCTTAAGTCCTGCACGTGCATAGATGTGCTTTGTATGAAATGCTTTAATGTGAAAAGATCTTCTGATTACACAGAATTCTGTCCTTGAAAGAAAACAGAAGTCTTAAATTGTCAAGATTTGTAAGCATGAAGAATCTCAGCCATAGCACTTCATTAATGCAGTGATTTCATTTATTATGCCGAAGCTCGCTTATTTGCATGTGCAATGAGTTGCTTTCCTGATTTCTGGATGAGATAAATATCATGCAAATCTCTCTCTTTTTTTTTTTTCTATAGATATGAAGACACCCAAAAAAATTTAAAGTATATTTTTTTTTTTTANCAATTCCCTGTATTTTCTCTCACATAGTCTGAAACCAGCCTTTCATGGTGGACATATATCAGGACTTGCCAGATATTCTTAAGCTTCTAAAAAGAGGGAAGATTTTGCATGGTGTTTGTTTTAGATAGTTTATTGACTAACTGAAAAGTGAGAGGATGGAATCATGGAATATGGTTGGACAGACAAGGCCATTTAAGATAATCAAGCCCAACTCTTAACCTAATAGCACTGTGTTCACCACTGCACCATCCCCCAAGTGCCATCTCTTCACATTTTTTTGACATTTCCAGAGACCATGACTGCTTTTCTGGGCAGCCTATATCAGTGCCTGACCACTGTTTCAGTGAAGAAATTTTTCCTACTGCCTTATTTAAATCTGCAACTTGAAGCCATTTCCTCTTGTCAGTCAATATTATGTCAAAGACACGTTTCTTTTTCTGTATTATTTGTGGCTTAAATACTAATTAAATATTGTGCATCACTTCTTTAAGCATCCTCCTACAGAAATAACATGCAAATTAAATTTTCTGAATCAGAAAAAAGACATTTGAAATAGGTCATAATGGAGTAAGCAAACTAGTGGAACAAAAATATATAGCATAGCAACTCCATTGCTGTAGAAATTTTATAATGAGGAATGGAGTAGAAAAATGTGACTTAATTATATAATTAATAATTTAAAGTATTTATTATAATTAAAATTGTAGAAATTATGTGGATAGTAATCAGTTTTCATTACAGTTCTTTGCACATTTGAGTGCTATAATTAGACTGTGGCATCTGTCATTGCTGATTAATTTGTAGGCAACTCTATATTCCCATTAAGATTTAATGTGTACCAAGGCAAAATTATCATTATCTAAAAATACAAAATAAAAAGTGTTAGCAGTTTGGGGGTATTAGCTTTTTCACTTTATCATTTTGGAATAGAGAACATCCCAGCGGGGTCTGTACCATTCTCTGAGCACCACTGGGTGGAAGGCAACAAAGCAGCTCTTTCTGGGCTCAGAAAATAACAGCCTTTTATTTTTGAAGCTTTTCTCTATACTCTTACACACTTTGGGCTCAGCAGTCCATGGAAAGCTTTTCTAATTGTAGGAAGAGAAGAGCTTTATGCTATCAGGCCGTGAAGAGTAATATTATCATCTAAATTGCAAAAGATTTAAATACCTCTGGCGCTCCTGCTGTCTTCTATAAAAACTTGTGTTTGGCTTCAGTTGTACTAGGGACTTAAGTTTTTTTTTTATCTGTATTTGTTTGTTTGGCTGTAGTCTTGAAAATCTTTCAGCCATAAGTAAATGAAAGCTATAATGTCTCTGGTCTCTTCACTCAAATCCTGGGATGCCAGAATGTTGTGCTTCCTTAATTTTTGCAGCCACATGTAATATACCTTAGGAGAACTATGAATGCTGTTCTTTGATGACCTGGGTAAGTCTGCCTCAGCTGCTGTGTTGCTTCTCTTGTGTTCTCTACTTGGATTGTACTTCAGGATTTGCTGGATTTAACAGCAAAGGTAGTCTATGAAGTAATTTATGAAATGGCTTCTCTTCCTTCTCACCCCTCTGTAAGATTTCGCCATCTCCTTGGCTGCACTGACAGGTTTTTTCTGTCTTCAGTAAAAACTGAATCACGAAGCTGATCTCAGCTAAAAGATAACCTTCTGAAATAAAGCACAGAAAGCAACACATGGTAGAAACAGGGATGAGATGAAGTAAGATGGGAATTTTTGATCTGTTTCTTTGCCAAGAGTAGCACGTTGAGACTCTATGGTTCCAGTCTAGTCTGCTGTGAACTAAATCACAGGTAAATTAGATATGCAAAGCCACCAAACTAGGGCATACTTTGCAGGTATCATTTCAGAGTTGGACACCAACCCACACCTGAGCTTCCAGGAGATTTGCTTGATTGTGGAGCACATATTCGGATTAATTCTGCTTTGAGTTTATTAATCCACCTGTGTTACTGTGCAAAATTTTCACTTTGAGGCCAGGAGTATTTATAGTGAGAAGTATTAAAGAAATAGGACAGCTTTTCAAAACTGATGTATTCTAGCAGGCAAATATATTTCTTCACTTCTCCAATCCTAATAAAAGCCTTCAATGCTTTTTAGGAGAAGATAATCTCTTCCAATACACGTTGCAAGTAGGTTTAACACTGCTTAGAATGGCAACCATGATAAAAATCAAGTGTGCAAGTCAGGGTGTGTCACATCAATAAATATTTTTACAAATTCAATTACTTGAATTGAATATTTTATTGAGAAATAAACTCTCATGATGACCAAATCTCTGCTACTAATGAACCTAGTGTTAAACAAAAATATAGCTGGCTGTATTTATGAAGTTAGACATCATATGTCTTAAGTCCTGCACGTGCATAGATGTGCTTTGTATGAAATGCTTTAATGTGAAAAGATCTTCTGATTACACAGAATTCTGTCCTTGAAAGAAAACAGAAGTCTTAAATTGTCAAGATTTGTAAGCATGAAGAATCTCAGCCATAGCACTTCATTAATGCAGTGATTTCATTTATTATGCCGAAGCTCGCTTATTTGCATGTGCAATGAGTTGCTTTCCTGATTTCTGGATGAGATAAATATCATGCAAATCTCTCTCTTTTTTTTTTTTCTATAGATATGAAGCCATCCAAAAATTTAAATTGAATATTTTGATTTTCTAATTAAAAATAGGATTTAAGGCATATTAAGCAGAGAGATTGCATTATGGAAAAAGTGTGAAATGAATTGCACACTGACTAACATATTGCAGGTATCATAATCATATTGCTCTATGATAAGCAGGTAATGATCAGCAGCAAGAAGAAAGATTGAATTAATAGAAGAAAGGACATCTAAACATTTATACCTAAGCCCAGTAAGGAGACTGGTGAGAAATCCAAGATAGGAAGGTAGGCAGGGAAGATGGATACAAAGTTGTAGCAACTGATGTCAAGCATATGTGCTGTCATTTTCCAGCAATTTTGAGTCATATTTAGAATTATCCTAAATCTGGTGTTAGGATAGTTCTTAGATAATTCTAAAAGACTAGTCTGATATGTAGTAAAAATTAATGTCTTTCCCAGTCTTATAAGTTCATATTCTTGCACACCTCTCTTTTTGTTTTCAGAAGCACTTTCAACTGATCCTTGTTTCCTCCATGTCTTCAACATTACTATGCCTTTAATAGAACCCCAGTGGTACAAGAGTGGTAGGAACTGGAATATCATCCAAATTTTTATTTTATTGCTAGTAAAGTAGCATCCTCAATGGACTGACTGCATCAGTAGACAAGGTAAGAGCTTCTGTGTAATCTATCTAGATTTGTGTAAAGCCTTTTATAGAGTCCCACACAGCATTTTGGCTACTAAACTGGAGAGGGAGGGGTTTGACAGATGGACTGTCAGATGGATAAGGAATTGACTGGATGGTCACACCCAAGGAGTTATAGTCAATGGCTCAATGTCCAGTGGAAACCATTTAAAAGTGGTGTCCCTCAGAGATCCATACTGGGACCAACACTACTTCATATGGATATGGATGATGGCATTGAGTGCCCCCTTAGCAAGTTTGCAGATGACATCAGGCAAGTGGTGCAGTTGATTCACTGGAAGGAAGGGATGCCATCCAGAGGAATCTTGACAAGTTTAAGGTGTGGGCCCATATTAATCTCATAATCTCATGAATTTCAACAAAACCAAATATAAGTTGCTGCAGCTAGGATGGGAAAATCCCCATTATCAGTAAGGGCTGAGGAACTAAGGCACTGAGAGTAGCCCTGCAGAAGAGGACTTGGAGATACTGGTACATGAAAAACTGGACCTGAGCCAGCAATAGGTGCTTTCAGTCCAACTGTATCTGGGGCTCCATCCAAAGCAGTGTGGCCAGCAGGTCAAGGGAGGTGATTCTGTCCCTCTGAGACCTCATCTGGGATGCTGCATCCAGCTCAGGGGTTCCCAGTGTAAGGTATGGACCTGTTAAATGTGTTGCTTGAGACAAACAGCTGAGAGAGCTGGAATCATTCAGCCTGGAGAAGAGAACACTGGAAGAACATATAATTATGGCCTTTCAATATTTAAAGGAGATTTAAAAGGAAGATGGAGAAAGTTGTTTCTGTTTTCTTTTTTTTTTTTAATATCCAGTAGACAAGAGGAAGAAATTTTTTAGGATGAACACTGGTAGAGGTTGCCCAGAAAGGTAGTAGATGTCCCATTCTTTGAACTTTTTAACATCAGGCTGGATGGGGCTTTGAGCAACATAATCCCTGGATATTGTCCCTGACTATGGCACGAGGATTGGAATTAGATGATTTTTAAACATCCCTTCCTACCTAAACCTTTCAATGTTATATTACATGAATATTCAGTGTGGCTTTTTCTCTATGAAAATCAGCAATCCATTAGCTGAAGCATCTACTCAAAGAAAAGGTGGCTCATTTTTAACTTAATGCGTTTTTTACTTGCCAAAAATATACAGCATAGATCCTTAGAGCAAGCAAGTAGTTTTGCAGGAATGGATTTTTATTTTATTTAAGATCAATTAAAATGTACTCAATAGGACAGATGAATTTTTTTTTTGTTCAAGTACTAATGCTTACTGGTTTGTGTTCTGTCAGTATTTCTTCCTTCAGGAAGTCAAATGGGGATTGTCAGTTTCTGAGTCTCAGGAATTAAATGCACTTCTTCCTGGACTCCCATAAATAGCAAAATGCAGATTAAAACAGCAGCAACAAGGGAATTAGATACACATGTGAATTCATCCTGTTCACACTCTGGAAATTCTTTGTAAATGAGACTAATTTTGATTATCATAGCTTAGACAATTTTCCTATGTGTAAATAGATTAAAAACATATTAAAACAGCTGTCCAGGCACACCCAGACTAAACTAATTGCAAGTATCAATCTTCTATCTGGCCATTTGTTAGGATGCTTAGGAAAAAGCGTGAGCAGTTTGCTTGGAAGGATGGCTTGCACTTATTAATTCAACTTTACTCCCAACTTTATGTTCTTTTCTAGGTGTCCATATGTTGTGGTTTAGGAATGTTATTCCCCAAATTAGTGTTGCCACCAAAACCATGTGCTGCTCCCTTGCTCTCCCTCTCTACCCCGTGGCGGATTGGAGAGAAGAATTGGAGATGCAAAAGGTAAAAATCACAGACTGAGATAAGAAGAGTTTACTGGAAACAGGAATGAGGTAAGAAAATGAACAGCAACAACTACAGTGTCAATAACAAAGTGTACAAGAGAGGCAAAGGATTCACACCTCACTGCTCAGAACTGGTGATACCCAACCTCCCCCTCCTCTACCCTTCCTCGACGGGAAGGAACCCTTCTCTGCAGAAATGATCCATTCCTTCTGCTCCTGGCAAGGATGTGAGGTGGCACAGAATAACCTCCAGGTCTTAGCTTTACCCCTACCTGGCTACTGCAGAAATCAACCCTGTCCTTACTGGAACCAGGACACCACGAAAATAGAAATGCTTTCCATGTGCTCTGTCAGATTCCAAGGAAACTCTGTCACCCACACCGCAGCTCCAGCACGGCGTGCATACCTCTCCTATGGGTCATGCTTCAGTTGTTATTGCTACCCTGCTGTGTAGAATTTACCCTGGACCCTCATGCTGAAGATGAAATTACATCACTGAAGATGAAAGTGTGAATTACTCTTTCTGCTAAAGTCTGTCAGTCCTCCTGGCATCAGGAAATCTAGGTAACAAAAGACTGGGAATGGAGAAAGTGAATTTTACTAGGAAATGTCATCCAGCAGAAAAGCAAACATCATTCTCTCTGCTGCAGTGGCATTCCTATTTGATTTTTGATTTTTGTGGTTTTTTTTGGTTGGTTTTCTTTTTTTGTGTGTGTGTTTGTTTTGTTTTTTTTTTAATTTTATTTTAATGTGAACTCCTATATGACAGATCTGCCCACAAAAATTTCTGGGAATTATACTGTTGGAAAATTTATAATATAGCCATCTATGAGACTTTCTTTCTATTCATTGTTTTTCAGTTTAGAAGACACAGAGTGTAGTCTGCCTAATGTGACCCAAGGTTACAATTACCACAGAGTACATGGCACAAAAGATGGTATAAAAGTAGCTCTGCAATTTAGCCTGATGCTAGCAAAAATCTCTACAATCCTAAATGACTTCTTTTAGTTCATCTGAGAAAATAAAAAACACCCCATACATTAATTAATACCATGTTTAGAGGCATGCCAACAGCTCTCCAAGCAACTTACTTTTCATAAAGTGGTCCCATGGTCTTTCAGATAATTAGTGGGGGGAATTGGGGATAAGAAGCGACAAACAGCTACACAACAAACATACATCTTCACCAGTTTTATTCTTTTCCCATTTGCATGGTGATAAGTTGTTTCCTTTTCCTTAAAGAAAAAGAAAAAAAAGAAAAAAGAATTAAAAGTCCACAAAACCCCACATCAAACCAACCAACCAACCAATCAAAAAAAACCCAAAAAACCTCCAAACAGAAACTGCAAGCAAAAAATTATTTTTACTCAGTAATATATGCCTTTTATGGCACAGAAATCTTTATTTTGGTTCAACACACTTGTTCTTTTCACTGTATTTGAGGAGTCCCTCATACAGACAGTCAGAGCAGCTACAGATATTTACTGATCATTGTACAAGATGTGGTGGGTCTGTCAGTATAAAAATGAGACAAATCGAGGAGAATTATTGTATAGGATATTTATGAAATCTGCAATCTAGACTGATTTAGTTCATAAACTAATTCACATTCATATATTTCATGCAGAGATTGCCTATTTGCTTCTACTTTTTCTGAAAGAAAAAAGGCTGTTTGATGGTTTGCCAGGAAAAACCAAACATCAAATTGGTGATGTTTATGAGAGTAATTGCTTGGTCTTGACTACAAAATTTTGAATTTTCCTTCTCAGAGAGAAGATAAAAAGATATAATTTGTTGTTGCATTTATGATAGTTATTGAAGAATGTAGTTTTCAAATATTCAGAGAGCTAAGAAAACTGAAATCCACAACTCTGCCTGGTACCTTAAGACTACCTTCTTGTGAATTCCTAACCATGTAACTGTACTGGATAGTAGATTGATAGTTGAGCTCAAATTCCTGCAAATACTCTGACTAGCAGAGATTTTGTTTTATAAAGTGAAAAAAAAGAGTGTCATATGGTAATAACACAGGCTCTACTTTTCTACCACAAATCGAGAAAATGTATAGTGGCACATGTATCAAAAGTAAATGCTTTGGAAACAGTATGAATTTTAACTGTATTTGAATAATTTATTGAGGGAAATAATATTTTAATTTGTTACATTTTAAGACTTTTTTTCCCAATAATTCCAATAAAAGTTTATTCAAGATAGGATCAAAATCAAATAATTCAGCTATGGGTATATTAAGATGTTTCTGAAATTGGTTGAAAGTATATGAAACTTTTTTTGTTAGTTAGTTAGTTAGTTAGTTAGGTAGCTTTTTATAGTTTTGTTTTGTTTGTTTGTTTTTTTCTCTTTTGAAATCAGAGGTATAGGTTTTAATTTCTCTTTTCTCTTTCAATAAAATGTGTTCTTTAGTGGACTGTTTCTATATCTCACTTTTGAAGGATCATCTTAGCCCATAAAGAAAGAAGGATGAATGTCCTAACTTGAATATGTAACTATACCAGACTGATCTTAATAACTAATAGACAAGTTTTTATTGATTTACACAGAGTTTGATACTCTGTTATGAAATTTTTAATTATGAACATAACTATTTTATTTATTTTAATTGAATAAATTTACTTAATTTCTTAATAATGCATAGAGATTTTGCTTTATTAAATTATAAATTGCTGCCTTTTCTGAGAGAGAATTACAAAAAAGATATCTGTGAAACATAACAGAGGAGACTTTTTTTATTAGGCTGACTGGAGAAATGAGGAAAAAGACAATGTTTCTGGGAAACTAAAAATTTTCTTATACAATCAACTATAATGGCAGAATCTTCCCTCCCCTTTAGGCTTTGAACTGCCATCTAGTAATTCCTTTATAACATCCATCATTGTTTTCCAATTTTGTTTTCATTATTTTCTCAAGGTTATTTCTGCACACCTGCTGTGAGTGTAGCACATAGAATAACTGTGGAATTGTGCTGCTGACAGCTGACAATCTTCTGTGTGTGTTGTAGCCTAGCAGGACACCACAATTTTCTCATGGTTTATAGGTGTGCACAGATGAGATTAATAATTTCTGCACACACTTGAACGAGAGATGAATACTGTTTGCCCTGAACTCTTTGGTGACCTGTAAAGAGTATTTTTGAAAGATTTTTCTTAACTATTTAATATTCTTATGGGAACTCTAATCTTAGGATAGTATTTTTATTTCCTCTGGAGAAACAAACTGTTTTAAAACCAGGACATGCAAGGAGCTAAGCAAAAGTTTACTCAACTTTATCCTACAGTGTTCTACCAAGAAAAGAATGTCTTGCCAAGAATTACTGAAGCACATCTCAAAAGGCAATAGAAATCCTTTTGATCTTTTTTTTCCTGAGTGTAATGTTCATTGCTTTTTTTTTTCTTGATGTTCTTGAGGGATATTACAAAGGAAGAACCTAAGATATTATCAGGTCAAGCTTTACTACTGAATACAATGGAGCAGCTGGAGGAGACAAAGATTAGTAGCTGGTGGTAAATTCATTTTCTGCATGAGCAGAAACATCTGTTCATTGCTAAGGAGTTCATTTGTCCAACCTCTCAAAAACTTTTGGTAACACAGGCCCACTTCTCAGCATGAAGCTGAATTTCTGTGTTGGACGGAAAGAGTAAAAGTGTGGCTGCTTTTATTTATTGAATTTTGTTTGCAAAAATGTGAGCTGTGTGGAAAGTACTTAGCAGATGAAAAAGTACATATATATCAGTCTAGTCACATCATATTTTGCACCTGTGTTGTAACCCTTGACAAACACCAATTGCATGATGTCTACTCAGTGGTGTCAACTTTTACCTTGGGTTTGATTTTTTCCTTCTTTCATACACAGTACAGTACTGTCTTGTACATAAGAATGATTTTTCCCTTACATTAAAGTCAGATTTTTCAAAGAAAAACACTTTTAAGAATTTTTTAACTGAGTGATAAAAGTGAATCTTCTTGTACTCTTCACATACAGAAGAAAAGAATATGGGCACTTCGGAGTGTATTTCTGAAATTGAGTTGTGAGTCTGGACTAAAAGGGATATTTAAATTGGTATTAAAATACTGGTGAAGATGCCTTAGGAATATGTTGGGCTCAGCATTTAGTATGCAAGTGTGCCTTCTGTAAAGATGTGTTAAATTCTGAAAGTGTTCTATAACCATTCACAATTAAGACTTATTTTTAATAAATATTTCTGTTGCTAATCAAAAATGTAGTATGATTTTGAGTAATTTAACCACAGGCAAATATCTAATTAGTTTCTCTAAGATATCTCTAGAAGTTTTTGTTATCAAAATTTTTACTTTTGTTTAGAAAATATGGTATAAAACTTCATGTGAAGATATTCTTTTAATTTTTTACTTCAATTACATTTAAGACTGTTATATAAAGAGCTGCTTTGATGAATCACTGTTCATATATGCTGATTATTCTGTCTTAAAAATTAACCTTGTTTCCTTTTTATTTAATTAAAATACACATTTTACAGAAGTATTGTCTTTGGTATCTTAATATAATGATGAATTATTTCTAGCTCTGCTCACCTTTTTATTTTTTTAAATTTATGTCCTCTCATGTTTTCTCACAGAAACAGCATTCTATAAAACACAAGTTAAATGGAGATTGTTGGTGTTATACAGCTACAGTTTGGGTGGAAAGAAAACCCTTACATTTTTAGGCCATTGATGAAATTATACCTTGATTTATAGATTCATAACTTTCCAAGGAGAGCTACAAATCTTTTTGGATGTGATTATCTTATAAAACTTTGAGGTGTGAATTAGCTGTTTTAACACATTTTAAATTAAGCACTGTAAGTTTCATCCTCACGGTATCAGCTTTCTCAAATGTATTTTATTTTGTTATTTTATTTATTTTATTTTATAATTTTATTTATAGAGGTTTAGTGATAGCCTTTCTCTGTTACTTTCTCTACCTTACCCTTGTTAATGCTGATAGAGACTGGGATCCAAGCCTGTGGAAAAATTCTCATTTTTTCCTTTGGAAGGAATTTGTCTTACGTGCATCAGAGGGATTATTGCATGTGTATCTGAAGACAAAATCTGGCATAGAGACTTGAGCTTGTTTGCATCAGGCTGAGCTGAAGAGTGCTGTATAGGGAATTGTTCATAGTACTAGGCAAATATTGTAATTGCTAGATTATAGACAAGAGCCCTGCAGCAAAAGCACTGAACAAAGCAGTCTTGAGCTTTGCATATTTAGATTTTCCTGCTACTGAATTCAGGCTTTGAGGCGATGTGTGATTGTTTTCTTCTGGGGCTGTTGAAGTTAGAATGCAAGGTCTTAATTATGTACAAGCTGCACCCAACTTAGAATAATTTACTACTGCTTATTTTGGGAAGGTCTCTTCCTTGTCTTATGGAAGCACAGCTCCCAGAGTATTTCCTGTCTCAAACATTTTCTCTCTCTTTAAAATTTCTATTTGATTATATGAACATTTTTTAAAGTATTATTGTATTCTGCCTTTGATTCCTAAAGTGCATATGTGCAGCATGTAAAATCACTGCAATGAAAGTGTGACCAGCACAGTATCTTGTTTAATAAA
The DNA here is from genome assembly GCA_013398075.1 of Notiomystis cincta. NCBI lineage: Eukaryota > Metazoa > Chordata > Aves > Passeriformes > Notiomystidae > Notiomystis > Notiomystis cincta. The sequence continues at coordinate 253,825 of VZRX01020492.1, forward strand.
TCACTGTATGACACATGAGAAAGCTGTTGGCTTTCATAGGTGGAGGCCAACCCTGGAATCCTAACAGGGCAATCTCTGAAAGCTGCACTCCAAATATACCAAAAAGCAGTTTGAATGTCAGTGGCCAACATGATACTGTTATTTTTTAATACATAACGCAATTAGTTCTCTACAAAAACCCAGCCTTGTTAAGGGTTTGTTTTGGTTCTCATGTTGAGAAAACCTCTGTCACAAGACAAGATTAAAGGAAAACCAGGGAACTAGATCACACAGTTGACCTGGTGGGGAATGCTGCTGGATTCCTACAGCAGCTTGAGGAAAGGGAACAAAAAACCACTAAGATACTGAGATGGAGCCAGGAAATGCTGCCATCACTAATTTGAAAACCCAGATTAAATGTGAAATAAGAAGTCACACTTAATATGTCAAACAAATAGTCTACCAGAAGTCCTGAAGAGTTGCAGTGTCATCATTTTACACTTTCAAAGGGTTAGGAAGTTTTTGCTGTAGTAGGTATTTAGACACTTAATTCCAGGAAAGGCTTTAAGGCTGTGAATCTGAAGACTTCTCTTAAATAGACATACATATATCAGTCCTTCCTTTCTGGAGACCACTTAAGAAACAAAGAATGAAAAAGAAGTGATTTCTCTTATGTAGTCTTCTTGGGATTATGGCATGCATCTACAAACAGCGATATCTGAAACAATTGTATGTCTTTCTTCCATCCTGTAGTTTACTTGGTATTTTGAACTGCAGTACTCTTGATTGCATCTTTGGAGCTGCTGTTCCACAGCATCAAAGTCTTCTGACTGCAGCCAATGAAGTTTTTTAAGCCAGTTCTGTTCAGCTGACTTTGGGCCAACACCAGGAGTCCAGTGTCTTGAGAATTCTCATGCTTGTGAGTTTTCTTTCCCTCTCCCCCTCCTTTCATTTGGATTTCCTATTAATTTCAGATTAATGTCTTTGGTGTCTCACTGATAGTGCCACATCAGCACAGTGGGTAAGTGTGTTTCAAGTCTTCTGAATCAAGACTTGGAAGGTGGACTCAGTCATAAGCATGTAGGGTGGAGAATGGCTTGGCCTGCACCATCCATCATGGAACTATGCACAGTTTTCATGGCTAAATTCTTCTTGCTCCCTACGCTTGCAGTCTGGATTGCACACTGGATGGCACAGCATACTTTCACATCTACTTTGTGTTCTCTCTGCTACTAATAGTTAGCCATGTTTCCTTGGGTTTAGTCATAAAGATTCTCATACAAATATGCCACGTGAGAACAATAAAAAGATTTGTTACCCTGGGACTTCTTAAGTGGTACCAAAGCATGCAAAGAGTTGGTAATTGTTATCATTACAACTTCCACTAAGTGTGAGCCACACCCAGCAGTACAACCTGGCCAGCAGTTCACTCTGGATCAATGACTTGGTCTCCAGCCTGAAGGAAGAAAGAAACTTTAAATGTTGAGAAATGGGCATATGGCCTGTGATAGTTTTGGTTGACAAGTTTAAAATCAAATAAATAAATAAATTGGAATAAGTGTGACCTTCTTCTCACAGATCTTTTGGACATCTGTCATCTTCAATAATATTCCCAGTTACATCAGCGTATTTTCAGATCTGATCATGCAAGTGTATATCTGAGGATGTTTAAGTAGTCCAAAAGCAGGAGAGAACATCATTTAGGCTGAGATGGGCCTATAAAATCATTTAATCTAATTATTAATGCATAAACCATGTCCTTTACTGTCACATCTACACATCTTTTAAATAGCTCCAGTTAGTGATTCAACCCCTTTCCGGGGCAATCTGTTCCAATGCTTGACCACTGAAGAAATTTTTCCTAATATCCCATTTAAACCTCCCCTGTGACAACTCGAGCTGATTTCCTCTTGTCCTGTTACTTGTTGCTTGGGGGGAGGCTGGCCACCACTTCATTACAGCCTCCTTTCAGGGAATTGTAGAGGGCAATAAGGTCATCCCTGAGCCTCCTTTTCTCCAGGCTAAAGAGACTCATCTCCCTCAGCTGCTCCTCATAAGGCTTGTGATCCAGATCCTTCACCAGCTTTGTTGCCCTTCTTTGGACACACTCCAACACCTCAATGTCCTTCTCGTAGTGTGAGGCTCAAAACTGAACAGAGGGTTTGGGGTGCAGCCTGTACCTGTGCTGAGTACAGGGGGATACTCTGCCCTAGTACTGCTGGCCACACTGTTTTTCATCAAGTGAAGACATCTTCATTTATACACTAAGATCTCAGTCAAGCTCATGTCTTTAAGCTTGACCTATAAAAACCCAAGCTTACCACCATGAATTTACTTGTTTTTTACAACTGTGTGGAGTTGATTATTGCAATGGGACGACCCTAAGGAAGGAATGTAGGGGTAGAGAAGTTGCTTCAAACTTGCAAATTCTGCCTCCTACAAGGAAAGTTTTAAAATCTGGAATTACTTTGGCACTTTTAATATGCTAAGATATATTGGCAGATACAGAGAACACAGTATCAAAACTGTTCTCAATTTTAATTCTTAAAGAGTATTCAGTATGTATTATATATTTAGCAGTAATCAGCCCAGTCAATAGCCTTGAGCTAACATGTCTCAGAGGGAGTTGACTGTCGGACAGAATTAATTCCTTCATGGAGATTTATTATTTGAAATATAATCTATTCTAGTATTTACAGTTATGGAATTCTGTAGCAGTCATAGTCAGTCAATCTCTTTCCTGTCAAGAAGTTATTCACTAAATGATAGCACTCCGGGTGCTGTTACTTATTTGCTTACAAGAGAAAAAGAGTATCAGCAGTGATGATTTTGTCCAAGATTCAGACAAAAGAAATATATATACATACATTTTGAAGCAGAAGCCTTGACTCTTCCTGATGCACTGAAAGATCTCCTTGAAATATATTCTGAATAACCCATTAAATCATTGTTGTACATCCTGTGTGGTTCAATTTACAAGCAAACAGAAGATGAATAAGCTAATAAGTTTATAGGCATATTAAATACAGAGTGTAATGAATAAATAAAAATATACATGATTTGTTTAGTGTTTGGTGGACTATCCTGTTAGACAAAAGGGGAATTGGGAAGTAGTAATGCTATCCTTTTCTTCTAATTTTCTCTGAGGAATATAAATGATCCTAATGGCAATGTTCAAACATTGAAAAAAATCCACACCAGTCTTCTTAATCAAACCAAATTCAAAGCTTTACACTCCAAAGAATAATCATAACATAAAAACAATGCTTTAATTTAGTTTCTCAAACTGGGAAAGGGAGAGCAGCTTATTGGAGGTGAAAGCAGAAACCAGTCACATACTCTGCAAGAGTGGAAGAGAGGTTTGCACATCACAGGGAAAATGTTTACACAGCCTTTTTTCATAAAAAGAACAAGTTTGGTTGTAGTTTTTCAAATGCCTTGCATTATTAAAAAAAAAAAAAAAATCCCAAAAAGGACATCGCAATTCAGTTATAAACACTGGAATTTTAGGAATTAAAGCTATAGGAAATTTAATGAATCTGAAAGACTAGAAAGAATGGGTTTGGGAAACTGACCTTATGCCTTTTTTAAAGTTGTCTCTTGTATTTTGCCAGTTTTTAAATTCTTGACNCTTGCATTATTAAAAAAAAAAAAAATCCCAAAAAGGACATCGCAATTCAGTTATAAACACTGGAATTTTAGGAATTAAAGCTATAGGAAATTTAATGAATCTGAAAGACTAGAAAGAATGGGTTTGGGAAACTGACCTTATGCCTTTTTTAAAGTTGTCTCTTGTATTTTGCCAGTTTTTAAATTCTTGACACATTTTCTCAAACACAATGTCAGAGGTACCAGTAAAAGAGTCTCATAAGGAGGACAGCTTTATAAAACAGAATTCCTCAGAGTAGGACACTAACAGCTGTTTGATATTCATCACTGCTATTTACAGGCACTAGTTGAAAGCCTTGTCAACAAAAACAACTTTTGTTCAGATAAAAGTTTTTGAACTTAAGTATTTTGTTTTAAAACTTAAGTATTTTGTTAGCTGGAAAATCATGGTTTTGCACTGTGTAGGTCTGTAGGACTGTAGAAATTGCTTCCTTTAAACAAATATCTGTATTTCTATCTGTTTAATCAAAATGAAATCGATTTAGTCAAATGATCTCCTGGTCTACAATGATATTTCCCAAATGTTGGAAAGTTAAATACAGAAAATATATGCTTGTCATAGCATAAAAGCTGTGCTGTTAGAAGCTTTGTCTTGACACATTTAAAAAAATTATGCTTAGTACAGAGTGGAAGACAGAAGGTTATCCTGGGCTGGTTTAAGTGGACTTAAATGTAAGCCCAAGTTGAAGAGATATAAACAATTCTAAATTTAAATGTGAATCTATATAGAAATTTATGTTAAACCATTGCCAATTTTGCAAACTACTTAGAAATTTTGTCTTCTCAGTTTTGGTTTTCATAGTCCCTACATGTGCAGTCCTTTGAGCCATTTTCCTACTGTGATCCCTGTCTTTATTACCTTTTTTTTTTAAGTGCAGCTGATGTTTGTACTTGTGTGTAAACTATGATGATGTAATATGGTAGGCAGCAAAATCTGCAGGTCTGCACATTGAACTGCAGGTCGTTACTCATGTCTTTACTGCTCCATTTCCCATGTACACATCATCACACTTGATGCAACTGTGTAGAATGGTACTAGAATGACATAGAGTTAAAAAGAGGTTTATAAATTAAATCCTCATTCTTTCTGACAGCTTTTGGAGAATTATCCTCATCTCACATGCAAGTGCCACAGCTTGGTTTTCTCCCAAGTGAATCCTGCCTTAGCAGAGGTGTTAATGTGATGTTGTTCTGCAAACTTAAAACATTTGCTGTCCACTCACAGGGCCATGTGTGGCTGTATCAGGGAACGTGCACATATTTCCCAGTACACACCATTTATGCTGCAGTATTTGTAAAAAGAGGCTCTTTATTTATCAGCCATTAGAGGCCTCAGTCAGATATAAGCATTTCTTTGGGCTTAGCTTGAGACAATTTCTACACCAGAGTTTGCTGAGTATAAAGCTGCAAAACAGAGCTGCTCTGCTCAGCAGATTGTGGATTTTACATGTGCAGAAAACACTTATGACTTTAATTGTGTAATTAAACTTCACAGAAAGAGCCCTTTACAAGAGTGAAAAACAAACATTTCTGACATCCAGGCTCTCAGTGCTGCTAGCAGCTTTTCTTGTTTGCATGCTAGTGACAGCTTCCAAATGTTGATGTTTGTATTCACTGACTTATCCCTGTTTACCCACTTTCCCACCTTTCTCATCTTTCACGTACCAAATATTTCACTTTCTCATGAAAAGGACATGAAACGATTGCAATACAGAGGTAAGATCATTGCCAAGCACTTTATGTATTTAGTTTTGTGAATGGAATGTATAGTTATTGTGTAGAGGCTCACTATTAATTCTCTGGCTTCTTCCTTGTTAATCTTCTGCTCTGATTTTTTCCCTGTTATCAGTAGCCATCTCCTCCAGTTTTCTCAGATTCACAGTTATCTCTCCATGCCACTTGGAGCAAACAGCTGTGAGAAGAAAAGAGGTGTAATGTGACTTTGTACACTCAGGAGCTGACAGTGCACTGTTTTGACAGACAAGATTACCTTAACAGACTGTCTCTTGGCTATCCATGCAAAACTAGTGTCAACCATTTGCAGTTGGTGGTAGCTCACAACTTTCAAAGTGCACTGTAAATGACTGTCATGTTTAACGTGAGGTGTTTTGGAAGGGGAATTGGAAACCATGCTGCACGAATCTGACTACTGTGGAAGAAACAAAAGGCCATCTTTGAAATCTGGGATCCTTGTATGTGGGTAAGGAGAGGGAATTCAAAAGTTTATTTTAGTCTAATTTTTGTATATGACAGTCTGTATCTAAGCCGACACACCCTGAAAAGCCAACTGTACCCAGGGCTCCATCAAAAGGAGTGTGACCAGCAGTTCAAGGGAAGTGATTCTGCCTCTCCACTGTGTTCTTCTCAGATCCCATCTGGAATACCACATCACCTCTGGGGTCCTCAGCATGGGAAAGATATGGATCTGGTTTAGAATGACCAGGGGAGGGACAAAAAGATGATCAGAAGGGTGGAGCACCTCTCCTATAAGGAAAGACTGAGATCTGGAGTTGTTCATCCTGGAGAAGAGAAGGGTCTGGGTGGGTTTTGAGTACTTAAAGGGGGCTATAAGAAAGTTGGAGACAAACGTTTTAATAGGACCTATTGCTATAAGACAAGGGGTAACGGTTTTAAACTAATAAAGAGTAAATTCAAACTAGATACAAGAAAGAAATATTTTAGAACAAAAAATTAACATAGAAATGGGAGCTATACCACTATATTTACATCAGAACTATTGGCATATATTTTACTATTAAGAATTACAAAACTCTGATGAAGGTACTATATTGAAGGCTAAATTAAATCCTGACAAAACTTTAGTGTCAATAGATGATAATTTCCCTACCACCAATGACTTTGTGTTAGTATTTAATTTAACTGATAGCTTAAAAATATTTTTACCTTTTCTTGAGGCATCTATAACTTCTGTTCAGTATGCTGCAACCTTTTTTCCTGTGTAGTTATTTCATTTTTCATGTATGTGCAAATAGATTCCTCTGGTGTATCTATATCAAGTGAAACACAGATTGTATTGGCACCACTGGGCTTAATTAATCTTCTTTTTTCTCTCTTTTAAATAAGATGAAGAGCAGTAATATAAGAAATAAATAATGTGGGAACAGATTTATTTCCCAAGTGAGAGAAAACAGACTGTCTCTCTAAGGGAGGAGTTAGATTTGTCTCAGGTTTGTAAAACCTGGCAAAGTAATGGTCATAGCCAAAATAAAAACCAGGGAGAGGGGGTGTAATAGAAGAGCCAGGCTGAGTATATAATACCTAATTAAATTTCTTTATTTCTGTCTAGTCAGTGCCTCTTTTCATATTTATCTTCAGGTTATACAAGAGTGACAATTACACAAAGCCAGTAGAAAAAAGCAGAAGGGAGTGAAATCTTAAGAAAATCTGAGTCAGTTAAATTTACCAAAGAGAAACTTTAAGTCTCCTTTTCAGAGGCCCATGGTCTTAGAAGCCTGTAGGAAACAGTAAGGAGAAAAACAATAAATAAACTTGCACTATGTTCACTTTAGGGCTTGAATTAAAACCATTATTTTGGTGTTATGGTGTCTTGCTTAACAGGTATTCTGTAAGCCAGAAATTTATCATTTAAATGTACTATAAACTCTTACAGGAAAGAAACTTCCCTGTAAAATTCCATTTGATAATTTTAGACTGTCTTCTTTACTTTTTTTTTAAATTTAATCAGGAGTCTACATTTTTAACAACTTCCCTCTGCCTATTGCTCTAATTTGCTGGTTCCTGTGGACAAGTGATGAAACACATGGTTTTAATTTCCCTTTGTTAAATTTAGGATGTAATGAAGCACATATTATTAATACTGTAAAACAATAAGTGATGGTGTTTATTTAGCTCATAAAGTAATGCTCAAGTTTTTACCTTTTTTATAGCAAAGTACATATTTTTATTTATTTTAAAGGTTATACAGTGACTTAAAAGATAAAATGAATGTTTGTTTTAAATAAAAAGGAAGAATTTCAGAATTATATATTTCTATGAGGGAATGGTAAAATGTGCTGATGATACATGAAAAGAATTAGATTCACAAGTCATTATGTCACCTAATAGATTTCAATGACAACAGAAAATACCCTCGTTGTGGGTTATTCCTGGTGAGGAGTCAGGCCTCACCCAGATATTCACATTCCCTCAAGGGTGAATTGGAAAGGTGAAAGTGTGAAAATTTGCAGGCTGAAAAAAGCCTTGTTTAATAGGGAAAGAAAACTGTGCACAAGCAAATTAAAATAAGGAATTTATTCACTACTTCCCATTGGCAGGGAGGTTCCTCGCCTGCTTTCCAGGAAAGCAGGTCTTCATCATGTGTAGCTTTTAATTGTAAAGACAAACACCAGAATTCCTCATGTTTCCCCTTCTTTCCTGTAGCTTTTATTATGAAGTGTGATGTTACATGGTGTGGAACATCCCTCTGGTCAGTTGGGGTCAGCTGTCAGGGGTCAGTGTCCCCTGCCCACCCTTGTGCACCCTCAGCCTCCTCACCCTGGTGTAAGCACTGCTCAGCAGTAACCAAAACTTCCCTGCATGATCAACACTACTTTGGCTGCAAACCCAAACCAAAGCACCATTTTATGTCATGAAGAAACACTATTATGAAGAAAATTCACTCCATTCAAAGTACAAAGCTTCTGTGTATCATTCATTCTCTTCACACTTCTGGAAAATGCTGTATAATCAACTCTCTAAGTGACAGACCCTGTGCTTTGATAGCACATTGCAAATGGATTCTGCATGAGACTCTTAGGCCTTGACTAATGATGGGTATTAATTGGCAGTGCTAAAATATAAAATTGAGGGTGTTCACTTTGATTTGCAGGGAGTTATTCTCAATGATTTTATGCAACTGGAAAAAGAACAAATACCTGAAAAATCAAACTTCTGTTGCCTGAAGAATGATGTTCTTGAGAAATCCCTGTGGGAGGGGTTTATTGAGTATCCACTGACATACAGAAAGATGAAAATTATAACCACAAGGAAAGGACTCAGTTCAGGGCCAATTTATGTAAAATGTGTGAGTGGGTGCTAAGGTTGACTGTGTTTCTTAGAGGCTTCTGTCACCAATTAAATTGTGCAACCTGAATGTCATATGATGTCTTGGGGACACATTGCACTGTTTATTTCCAGCTCAGGACCCAGGGTGATGCAGATTCAGATCTGTGTGATGAGCAGTGCCTAAATCTGAAGATTAATCAACTTTGGCATCTTCTGTGCAAAACTGCAACTTTTTTCTGCTTCCATTATTAGACTGAATTAGATACGTGTACTCACACATTTAAAATTGTAAAGGAAACTCAAATTCAGACCTGGGTTTTACAGTTACTGTTACCTGTAGTTCATATATCACAAGGTTCTCAGTGTTCAATAAGTCCACGTCTTCATCAATCTTATGAACAATTCAGAACTGGTCACTTTTACTACCTGGCTTTGCTGTAATGTGCCCTTAGGCTCTGAAATTCACCTAAATGAGAAGTTTAAGAAGCTCTGAAAATTTCTTCCCAGCACAGAATTTGTAAAATTTTTTAAAAGCTCTCCAAGACTCGTCCTGAAGGAGCATATAGAGGGAATAAAAAAGTTGTCATAAGTGAGCTAAGCACAGACTTCACCAAAGAAGTATTTTATGTTTAAAAACACAAAATTGATAGACTGTTCTTCACCAAGAGCTTCGTTCAGGCTGTCTGAGTGGTGGGTTGTTCTGGTATGGAAAATTATTTGTATCTTTTTATGCAGGATGCCTGAAAGGATGGAGCCCTGAATAGCTGAGGACTTGTGGGGCCCACTATGAAGCAAACAATGTGATCCAAATTCAGCTTAGAGACAAATCTTTTATTTTGCTACACAGTGTCAACAGAAAAAAAACAACCAAACAACCCACAATGAAAATAATTGTAATCATATAAAAATTAAAACAAACATATCATTTTGTTTCAGTGGTTGGAGGAGAATACCAATGAGGCAAGCTCCAAATAAGAATCAATTGTAAAATCTTTTTTATAAGGTAGTTGATTTAATTTGCAAAAGAGCATAGTTAACAAACAAACTATTAATGTTAAATTCAAATTGTTGAAATTAATTTTAAGCCCAAACATAAGCTGCATGACATTCTAAGGGACAAAGCTTACCTGTAGCTACTTTGGGCATAGAAAAAGGTGGGAGTAACTTTGGGCAAAATTGGGCAGGTTTGTTCCACTGTTGTACTCACTGGAGAAACAACCTTTTCTTGTATTTAAAATTGCTGTCTAGCTAAAGAAATTAGAATTCTTATTGAAATGCAGACAACCCTTTCTAAATATACATCACTTTCTTTCACAAATTATATTTTCCTTTCTTTTTTTATATAGTATTAAAGGTACTTACACACTTTAAATTGAAGTTTTAAAAAAGAATTTAAAGGGTTAATAAAAATAGAAGTTTAAAACAGAAGCCCTTTAGTGGCCTAAACTTTGTACAGCTGTGTTTTCTTAGGTGCAGGAGACTCATTTCTAAAACTGCCTTTTATGTTTTAGTGCACCAAAATCATTGGTCTATGTGTAGATGTACATTTATGATATAGATACTTCCCCTAAGATTGGAGATGTTTAAAAGCTGACTATGAGTCTTTTTAGGAAAAAGGCCATATAGACATCTTAATAAGAATATTTGAGAAACTGTAAGTATTAGGATCAAAATTAACTTTTACCATTGATTTTGAAGGGAGAAAATGATTTTTAAATGGATCTAACTGGAAATCCCAAACGTATGAAAAGCACACTTGTAATATGTGAAACATGATCTGTAATGTTCAGCAATTGGCCAAAGTACTTTCTTTTTCAGCAGTTCCTCCTCTTGCTCCTGTTATGTATTTAGGCTGCAAATTATTTAAAAAGAAGTGTTTTGGGTTCACACCTATCAGTACACACTCTCTTAGTTTCACTAATATAAAAAAAGGAAGGCAAAACTGATACTTAGATTGCACTAGAAGTGCATATTTTATTATTCTAAGTGATTTCTATTTTTAGATAAAGCACTTACACTACTGGAGAAACTGAATGTTTAATACTGATTTTTTTTTTAAGACTTAACATTTCTGAATTTCTCTGTGCTGAAGAACTGATCCATTAACCACTATTGTTAGGGTATCACTGACTCAAATTGAATTAAACATTTTGACTATATTGTTCTTGTACTAGAAATAGAGTGAGCCTGTACCTTAGTTTGGCTGTTTACTTTCCCCACTGTGCTTGGCCCAATTTTTCCTAGTCTATGGAGTCCTAAGACTTTCTACTGTATTTGCACACTGTATGAAGCAAATATTTTATTTAACTGACAGTTCTATTGCTTTAAGTGGCTATTTTTACTTTCAAAATATTTTCCATTTAAATAACTAAATTGCTCTTGTTTTCATGCTCATAGTCATGATGTACTGTTTATTCCTAGATGATAATTAATCTGTCCTCCAGAAATGTCACACAGTGCTGCTGCCACTGTTTGCTAGTCTGTGTCTGTGCTGAGCTCTCTGTGTGTGTGATTTTGTAAGGAGGTGGGAATCATGGGGGAAGTTGTGTTAGTGGTATTGTGAATGGGACTTGGAATTAGTAATATTGACTGGTTTAATATTTGTAGATTTGACTTGTCAGTTGATGAGGAGAGCAAAGTACAAGGCAAATAGTGTTTTTTTGCTTTTTTATAACTTCAAAACAGTTGTCAGCCTCCTGTGGGTTAGACAGGATTGCCTAACCTCAGAAGTCGTACTTCTCAACTTTGTCATTAAAAAATAAGTGGTATAACTCCTTAGTCACTTTATAAGTGGTTAGAAAGGTGGTTTGTGTTTGTACAGCTTTAGTAATAAAAGTCACATTCAGGACATATGAATGATTCTGTTGGAACCAAACCCAAATGGGATCAAAGATGTCCTTTGCCTTCTGCCTCTTAATATTTCTGTAACTCTGCTAGAGATTTCTATCCCCACACTTCTGCTGACATAAGTACATATTGAATTGTTTATTCAAATGAATATACAAATTAGCTGGGTAGAAGGAAACAAGTATTTATTTAGATTTGAGGTGTTTTTAAGCAGTGTTTGCTTTCCTTAACCTAGATAATTTCACAGATCTGCCTTAGGGAAGGGTTAAACAGTTGTGTCAATATAACTGGCAGGTGAGAAGTGTGGGGGCAAACAGCTGACAGTGGGTGAGAGGTGATAATGACATAAACCTCTCTGTTGCTGAGAAATATCTAATATAAATCTTTGATATAAGCAGACTGATACATTCCAAAAAAGGGAAAATGGAAATTATTGGAGATGATGCCAGTGTTCAGTAACACCAGAATTTCATATTTATAACAAGTTTAGTAGCAAACCATCATTGAGTTCAGTTTGCCTGAAATCGACTGGGCAGCATGGAGCAGTCAACAGATACTTTCTGCCTTTCAGTATCAGATAGTACATTATCCCTAAAGTGCTGTAGATGTGAGCTGTGTTAAAAGAAACTTCTTCCCTCCTCTGCTCCTGCTTCTGGCTGCATGTGTCCAGTATTTCCCTTGAGTCAGATCCAATGACAGAAATTTAGCCCACCACTAAAAGAATAAACCCAAAGCAAACAAAAATTAGTTTTCCATTAGATTAGGTTGCTAAAGTGACTCATCCTGCAGCTGTGGATTAGTTACATCTCATGCACGGAAATGAAACAGCAGCTGGGGCTGGGGAAGAGACCACCCTGCTCAGTGACAGCTCACAGTTTCTCCAAACATGCTGTCATGTTCTGGAAGATGCAATCTCACCTCAGCCCACTTCCCTCCCTTCCTGTCAGCAGGAACATCTGTGTGGCAATGATGTGGAGTTAAAGAGCTGACCTGTGGTATTTCTAGTCTGGCTCAAGTTTACCAAGCAGTGATGCAAACTCATGCCTTGCCATAAGGGAAAGGATAGTGCAAAGCAGGGTTTAATGGCCAGGGCTAGAGTGAGGCTGCTCTTCACCACAGGGCTGCTTGCTTAAAGTCCATGCAAAGGATTTAGGATACAGCTGAAGGGCATCTTAATCTAATCTAAAACACAACTTTAGCAGTCGTGCATCTCCCCTTACAGCTTGGCCAGTATTTCTGTGAGGGGATGATGGCAACCAAGTTCAGGGAACTAATTTAGTAAAAAAAAAATCTGTTTTAATTTTTTTTTTATACCATATGATTTCTCAAATCACCTCATTGCTTTATCAGGTGATTAACAAGGGAAGGAGTAGAAACTCTGATTGTGGCAGTCCTGATTTTAAGTCTGTTCAGGCAATCAGTGAATTTCATCCTTAAATGTGTCCACTGTGGGTTGATGCAAGTAAGAAATAACACTTCTCTGGAGCTTCCCTGGTGCAAACAGCCACGTGATTTTAGTATTTTCATTTTGGAGACAAAACCAAATTTGACTAGTTCTTTCCAGTCTAGTGTTTCTCTTTTTTGACAACCTAGAATTCTAGCCCTGTACTGCAAATAAGTGATAATCAAACTGGGGCAATTTTAATCCACTGTTTCCAAGTCTTAACACAGTGGAAGAAATTAATGTAGATCAGAGTCTACATTTGTGGAAGAAATAATTTTTCTGATATAATTCTGTGCAGCCAAACATAGTGTATAGAAATAATTTTCCTGATAATGAAGATGATCAAAAGCATGGCTCTATACTACTTGTGGCTGCGAAAAGCTATTTTTCTATTACAAAAAGGAGGCTTTGTTTTACTTAATTGTTTCAATTATTTCTGGGTAAATTTCTGTGACTCATTTTGGAGGTGATATGAGTTCATAAATTGGTTGTGAAAACACTCAGTTTGAGCTTTCAGCATACCATGAGGTTGTAAATTCTCTTACTTTTTCAATATGCCAGGAAGTTTCGGACCCTTTGGGTGAAAAGAGGAAAAAAGCAATTCTCTTTCACTCCCACCAGTTAAAGACTTTCCATATGAGAATGACAGATCTGAAGTTCATTATCTTTCTGTAGCATGATGACACAATGCTTTTTCAAGGAACCCCTTCAAAAAATGAGTGCCACAAAACTGAGAGTTCAGACTCTGGTCATGATGGCTGCAAAGAGAGGATGAGTGACCCTCTGGTCCAGAAATTCCTGGTGACTGGGAGAATGGCAACTTATTTTTGGTGTTGGATGTGCCTGTGGCTGTAGATGCTGCTGACAGTCCCAGGGGACTGAGGGAGGCATCCTCTTAGCCAGCAGATCACTGTTTTGCTGTCTGAAAGCTGATGCATTTTATTTGTCTTTCTTTTTCTCTTGCAAAGCTGCTTTTGAGATTTTCCTGCCCTGTTTGTGCAGAAGGGAGAAACAGACAACCTGGTTTGGTGAGGATGGACAATGTGCATGTGTAATTTGAAGGCTGAGCCAATGTTGCAGACCAGACTCAGGTTCAAATGAGAGTTAAGAATAGGAAAGAACTCCCTATGTTAGAAAATTCCATTTATCCCTGAAAATACAAGGCAAGGCTGTTTTAATGGTGCTAGGGGACCCTGGCATGGATCAGTTTCTCCAGAACATATCTTGTGCTAGTCCAGCTGCACTCTGACTGGTAAATCTGGGCAATTATTCTAAATCTGGTGTTAGACAGTTTGGATATTTTTGCAGAGATAAACATTAAAAAAAAGAATTGTACTTAAGAAGTGCCACTTGAAATTCTTCCATTGGCCCCAAATTATCACTTTTTTGATTATAAGATAAAATGCTAACTTTTATTTTAAATTTATTTCCCATTTTAAACAAAAAATATTACTTTGATGCAACACATGCAAGAAAATGTTTTAGCTAAAATTTACAGTAACTCAAAAAATTATGATGATAATAACATTTTGAGTGTATTTAATTTTTTCCACCAGTGAAATTGTTACCTAAATTAAATCCAAATTGATGATTAATTTGGGAACTCTGAAGGTCCTCTTTTTACCAGGAAAATTCATTACTTTCTTCAATATTCTGTACTTTCTTTAGAAAATTCATGGGGCACAGAAATACAACTCTAGAAAAGCAGGCTGGTCTCCACCCTTGTTCCCAGCAGAAATATTTGTGTAGACATTTGTGGGAATGTAATTTCTATCCCAGTTTCTTTCCCTAGTGATCTTGCCACACATTTCTTTTTATGGGGTGTTAAAACCAGGTTTTGTATGTGCAGTCTTTAAAATAACAAAAAAAAAAAA